>JBAMJR010000299.1:0-110000 GCA_038501785.1 Myoxocephalus aenaeus | reverse complement strand
CAATATTTTGCTAAACTTAATTAGTTGTTTTTTTGTGTTGCTTCAACCTAACCACGTTGTTTCCTGTGAAAGCAGAAGTTTATTTGGTGATTTTAGAAAACTACCATTGGGTTCATCTGCTGTTCACGAGACCGGTCACGGAAGCAATGACATTGTGCAATCTCATGTGGTAACCGCGGTAAAACATACAGTATATGTGTGTCAGCAGGTGAATGTGGGGATTGTTCAGAAAGTGAACATTTTGGCATTTTTAAAGCTGTCTTTTTATTTTGTTAAATCCTGTTTCTACCTTTCTGCTGTTATTTGTAATAGATGATGTCCAGTTGCAGTCTGAACCAATAATACTCATAATCAATTATTCGTTTCTACAAAAGGATAGTATTTGTATAAGTCAGTGAAACCGAAAGCCAACAATTGATCATTGTTCTCCTCAATATCTTCCTTACTCTGTGTTTCTGTAGCCAATAATATTTAAGACCAGTCAAGAACACCCTCAAACATCAACCTTTTAATTGCAGTGTTTTATTTTTCATATCATATGCTGCAGAAACAAAATGATCAACAATAACTTTACTTGCAGAATAATAAATATATTGTTGAAGATTTTTCTTTTCTTTTTCGTTACCAGCATGACTGGTCTTTATACACACGTACACAAACAAATATCTCATTTTAAAAAGCATAAAGAGCGACTCAATCGTCATACTCGGGTACAGACCTGTTTTTGTCCTCAGTGAACACACACACACACACACACACACACACACACACACACACACACACACACACACACACACACACACACACACACACACACACACACACACACACACACACACACACACACACACACAGAGGGTAACTGTATTAATAGGAGTCTGTTTTGTGTCAAGCAGGTCTTAATAGGATCAGTGTGAGAGACATGGAGCTGTCTGTCAGTCTAAGTTCATTAACTGATGATAGATGACCTGCACTCTGTGTGTGTGCATGTGTGTGTGTGTGTGTGTGTGTGTGTGTGTGTGTGTGTGTGTGTGTGTGAGAGAGAGAGGTATGTATGCATGTGTGCTCTTAAGAGTGTGTTTTCCTGCTTGTGTGTAAATTCTCTCTCTGGTGTAATTTATAGCCCTCAATCGGAGGCCTTATCAGGTGCAGGACACATGGACGCCTCCTTCTCTCCTCCTCCTCCGCGTCTTTTAACTCTTCCTCTCCTCTCCTCCCTTCCAATCTCACTCCTCTTACTTTTCAATAGTGAATGATGCTTTCTTTAATTGCGGTCCTCCTCATCCTCTTCCTCTCCACCTTCACTGGCTATCGTCAAACTCTCCTGCTCCACTTTCATTTCATTTTCTTCCCTCTCTTCTCTCCTCCTCTCCTGTTTTCAGGATTTTACAGGACAAACACATACATGTTGCCAAAGTGTTAAAAACGTACTTCAGTTTCTGTAAACCTGACCTACTTAACTGTATGATGGAGAAGCATCAAATACAAAACAGTCACAATTACCACTTGAATATTCTAGTGAATATTAGAGAACAGCTGCAGACGGGCTGCATATTGAAATCTTTTATACTCAATTATGTTGTTTTGTTTTGTTATTAGTCTGATCATATTTGTCCTCCCGAAACCCAATCATTCCAGTACGTGTTCCCGAAATCAAGTGTTTCAAAATCAAGTGTGTGTTCTTTAAATCCACTTGATCAAGTGTCTGCCTAAGTCGTTTACTTAAGTGTCTGTTCCCCGAATTCCAACCGATCCTGTGCGGTTCCCTAAATCTAACCGATCCTATGCATGTTCCCTAAATCCAATCGATCTAGTCGGGGTTCCTTGAATCCAGCTGATCATAATATGAGTTCTCTAAATTCATCTGGTGCGTACAGGTCTAAATTCAAGCGATTGTAACATGTTCCCGAAATGTGTTTGTTAAATCAAGCCTATACAGTCTTTGTTGCTTACATTTGATTGATTGATTGTGTTTAAGGAACAATGTTCGCTCCTTAAATTCTAATCACTTAGCAAATGTGCTGTGCAAGTTTGTGTTCCCTGAACCCAGGTGTACGTCAGTCCATCTGCTCATTGAATACCTATTCTGTTGAATATGTGATAATACTGATCAAGTAAATGTTCCCAAAATCCAATTTACCAATTTTGAGTAATCTTAACTAAACCTGCATACATGCTATTCTTTTCTATTCTACAAATATGTAGCCCAAAGGTACTTTTGTTGAGGTAGCCGGTTTTGGTTTTACTCCAAAAGGCTTTTTGTAACTGAACCAGTTCATTACTATTGTACTAGCACACACACACACACACACACACACACACACACACACACACACACACACACACACACACACACACACACACACACACACACACACACACACACACAGATAAGCTGACATTCCAAATGACTCGACAATGAATGTAAGCGGCTCACTATACACACTGACACAATGGAGAGCCTATTGTGGAGAGATTTGTACACTACAATGCATGACACAACTGTGTGTGTGTGTGTGTGTGTGTGTGTGTCTGTGTGTGTGTGTGTGTGTGTGTGTGTGTGTGTGTGTGTGTGTGTGTGTGTGTGTGTGTGTGTGTGTGTGTGTGTGTGTGCAATGTAAGCGAGAGCTGCGTTTGCACATTTCCGTGACCTGGATGAACTGATCTGATCTACCTGTCATGTGCAACATTCATCCCTTCTTCTCTCTCTGTCTCTCTATGGCGACGTCAATGTCTCTTGACCTTTGTACGTCTGTCTTTTCCAACAAATCCTCATATTTAAACAGCAAAAAGGGTCGTGTGTCAAAGTGTCAATGCAGAAATATCGAAAATTCCATTTACTTTGACTTCATTATCTCAACAAAATTAGATTTTGAACCTGGCTTTGTGCAATGTTCAGATTTTTCTTCTGGAAATCAATGCAAATCATTCTTGCAAGCATACATATTTAAACATTACAGAACACTTCCAATACAAAACTACTATTTTCTAATGTAAGTAATCAATTTGGTCCCATGGTTGTGTCTTTTAGTTTACTAAATATTCTATTCACCTGGGGTGTCTTCCCTGAACAACTATTTGATTGACATGCAACAATACAGAGATGCATGGTCCCCAGAGGATGAAGCCCACTGACTTTGGTGATCCCTGACTGGTCCTCTAATGACATGAGGTTGACATGTATGGTCTTTACTGGAATATTCCATCAACTGGATTGCCATTAAAATACATACAGACATCCATGGTCCCCAGAGGATGAAGCCCACTGGCGTTAGTGATCCACTGACCTGTCTATTAGCGCCAGCAAGATATTGACATGTAAAGTTTTCAGTGAAATATTTCAACAACTATTGGATGGATTGCCATCCAACTGTAAACAGACATGTGTGGTCCCCAGAGGATGAAGCCCACTGGCTATGGCGATCCACTGACTTGTCTTCTAGCGCCACCATGGTGTTGACATTCATGATCTTTCGTGGAATAGATCAATTATTGGATGGATTGCCATGCAAATATATACAGCCATTTATGGGTCCCCGAAGGATGACGCCCACTGACTCTGGAGTTCCCCATCTAGAACCATTATCCGGTCACCTGTGACCTCTCAGTCTGCAGGCCGACCTTTGACAGATATAACATCATGGTTGCTGTAACGACAGAAGGGATTATTGGTCTGCAGAGGCTTAAAGGACCATTCAATTTCACAAAGACATATTAAAGGCTCTATAATCGTAATCAATAATGTTAAATGACATGGATCATGGAGAGATAATGATTAACCTCCCAGTAGTTGATTATAGACACTGTACAGTAATATTAAATGTAGTATTAAGTGTTGAAGGTGATGTGATGAAAGTGGGGATCACTCACATGATCATTTCAATGATTAAAATGTGGATTTGGGAAAGACGTTCACGATAGCAGCCCCTGAGTAAATGCTAACGGGTAATTTAAATAAAAGTGTGTTTTGAAACATCAAGTACAACACATTGCATCTTCGACTTTTGCATTTTCTCCTTTTGTTAAATTAATTTGAAATAACGTTTTGTTCACTTGCATAATTTTTTTCTTCCCTTCTTTATTTCTCAGTAATGATGATGGCAGGGTATTACTGTACATCATGATTTGTTCCTTGAGATTAGCTTCATCTTTGTTGAACAAACACATGAAAGGATTGGATCTTTGGTTTCTTTTGTTTTCTCAAAATGTAATTTGAAAAAAAAATCATTACTCCTATCAACTCCTAGTTACACTTTCCTAAACTGTACCGCTATGTTGTGTCTTTTTTTTCTAAATGTTATCTTCTTTTCATCATCTTACAGATATGGAGGAGAGAACAAGTGCAGGGTCATGGGCGAGTGGAAGTCGTTCTTCCAAGGTAACTACCAACAAGAATACTTACTAATGATAATTATTTGCTTTAATTACTGTTAAATAGATTTTTAGCATGTGGAACATTACTATTATTGTCATTACTATCATTAGAACTGCTACTAACTACTGGTAATAACACTACCATAATTAATACATTGGTTATGTTCTGACATGTTACTGACATTTATGAGGAGATAAGATTACATGTGCGTGTTGCTGAGACGGAGGCATTTACATATTGTCAACATCTGGTTTGAAAATGGAGTAGTCAGATGTCAGATCTCTTATACGTCTTTGTTGTGTTTACAATTGGCTTTTTTTTTACAGTGGAAACCCAGTCTGCCCTTGACTGATGAAGTGGTCCAGTGTAAATGGGCTACACGTTTTAAATCTTGTGTTACATGAGAACAGAGACCTGCCAGCAAATTCATAAATATTTTTTTTTTTAAGGATTATTTTTTGGACACTTTTGCTTTTTTTTATTGAAAGAAGCAATTTAATTAATTTAGATGACTGAAAGGAAATGTGAAGCCAGAGTGGGATGAACTGGTACCTGTATGTTGGTACCAGTGCCCAGCAATACCTTTGTTCAAAACTTCTAAACCTTAAATTCATTAAGAACATTTTACATATTATAAAACCCCTCCCTACCTCCCTCTCCCGAAAGCTTCCCTAAGAGGCGACTATCTCTGCTTCTGAAAAGTAAATCCAACACGGAAGTGCCTTTAACTCTTCTGGTTGAAAGGGAAGTCTGATTTTAGGAAAGTATTTATTTATTACCTCAGTAAACATTGCAAACAGGAGTTTATGGTCTCAATCTCTAGTTTCAAGTCATTTTAAATACAGCTGGATTCTCATTTAGTAAAGATAATAGAACCCTGAGGTCAGAGCATAAACCCTGAGGTCAGAGAACCCTGAACATAGAACCTTGAGATAAGGGCATAAGAAGCCTGAGGTCAGAGCATAGAACCCTTATATCAGAGAACCCCAAGGTCAGAGCATAGAACCCTGATATCAGAGCATAGAACCTTGAGATCAGAGCATAAAACACTGAGATCAGGAGCATAGAACCCTGAGATCAGAGCATAACACACTGAGATCAGAGCATAGAACCCTGAGATCAGAGCATAACACACTGAGATCAGAGCATAACACACTGAGATCAGAGCATAGAACCCTGAGATCAGAGCATAACACACTGAGATCAGAGCATATAACCCTGAGGTTAGAGCATATAACCCTAAGGTCAGAACATATAACCCTGAGATCAGATAACCCTGAGGTTAGAGCATAGAACCCTGAGATCAGATAACCCTGAGATCAGAGAACCCTGAGGTCAGAGAACCCTGAGGTCAGAGCATAGAACCCTGAGGTCAGAGCATAGAACCTGAGATCAGATAACCCTGAGATCAGGATCAGAGAACCCTGAGGTCAGAGCATAGAACCCTGAGGTCAGAGAGTAGAACCTGAGATCAGATAACCCTGAGGTCAGATAACCCTGAGATCAGAGCATAGAACCCTGAGGTCATTACATCCACTGCTTATACACATTCTTTGGTCATTTCTACCTCAGTCTGTCACCAGGGCATAGCGTGGGAACGCTGTCATGTGAATCTCGGAGGAAGAACATGTGAGACGTGTTGCTCAGCCCAGCTTTGCATTTTGACAAATATTGCAGCGAGTGTTGTCTGAAAACCACACGCGACCTGTTTATTGGAATGATTACTCTCATAACTACTGCTGCTGCTCAAGGTAACGACAGCTTTATAACATCAGGAAACATAATTGGTGTCTCTTTCTTTTTTTCAGAATTATGCAGATGGTTCTCAGTACATGGCGTCACATGACAGCCTCTCACCTCCTTACGCCTCTTCCAGCCGACTCACAGGTACGCCACAGACTGTGTGTGTGTGTGTGTGTGTGTGTGGACGTGTTTTAATAGTCATGTGGGGACAAATATCTGATTACACCGTTTTTGGGTTGCACCATTACATCTTTGTGTGATCTGGCTTAAGGTTAGGGTTAGCACTAAGCTTGAAGCCGTTATGGTTATGGTTTGGGTCTCCAGGAAATGAATGTAAGTCAATGTAATGTCCCCAAAAGTCATGAAAACACGTGTGTGTGTGTGTGTGTGTGTGTGTGTGTAGAAAATTAGTGAACCACTATCGTACACTGGAGGAGACAGGTCATCTGGCGTGCTATTTCTCTCTCTCCCTCGGCCCGCTGTGTGGAAAACGGCAGGCAGTGTGTGCTCATTTACCCATGATGCTCTCTGCCTCTGGCTCTCTCCGATGTGGCGCCAGTTGTGAGCAAATGGCCACTGACACAGATAATCTGCCTCTCTGTCTCTCTCTCTCTCTCTCTCTCTCACGCACACACAAAACACACACACACACACACACACACACACACACACACACACACACACACCACACACACACACACACACACACACACACACACACACACACACACACACACACACACACACACACACACACACACACACACACACACACACACACACACACACACACACAGAGCTTAATTACCTTTGACTGGATGCATCAAATATGGAAGACGTCAGCTCTCAGCCTCTACCTGCTCTCTTTCTGTCTCTCATTTGTTGGGTTTTAATCACCCTTTCTCTCGTGAGTCATTAGATGTGAAGCCTTCCATTCTGAAGCCACAAAGAGTTAACACAAGTGGGTTTTAGCTTTTGTTTTGGGTCATGCAGTATTTTATGCAAAGACTACTACTACTACTACTACTACTACCAACACCAGCAGTCTATACTGATTATACTTGTACCTTAACAGCTTTATATGATTCTTGAACATTTCATTCCGTAACTCTGGCCGTTAATGATGCTTAAGGTTTTATAATGCACAACAATTACAGAGAAGCAGGACTTGGCAATGACAATCTTAGATTTAAAGCTTACAAAGCTCATTCAATATGTTTCATAAAAACCAGGCATGTATAATATACAAAATGAAATACAACTAGTATAAATGTATAAACGTTTGCGATAGACAGTGATTGCACATGTGAATAAACTCAATGTAAACAGGGATACAGTAATGCATATGCCTGATGAGAAGTGTAAATATACATACAAAGGTGTAAACATATTATATAATAGTATATAAGGGTAATGGTAATATTGAGTGTGAGTTCAGCAGTCGTATGTCTTGTGGGATGAAGCTGTCCCTGAGCCTGGTTGGTGCTAGACCGAATGCTGCGGGACCGTCTGCCAGACGGCAGCAGGCAGAACAGTTTGTGTCTGGGGTGATTGGGGTCTCTGATAATCCTGTTGGCCTGCCTCCCTGCTCTGCTGGGTTTAGAGGTCCTCCATCAACGGCAGCTCTTTCCTGGCGATGCACTGACGGTGGAGGGCAGTGCTACGGCCACAACAGCCGGTCAGGAAGCTCTCAACGGTGCACCTGTAGAAGCTGCAGAGCATCCCGGAGTCCATGTTGGAGCTCCTCCTGTCTCGCGTGCTCTGCGATGGGGTCGGTGTGGCAAGGTCAGGTCAGGTCCTCGCTGATGTAGACCCCCGAGATGGTGATGGAAGATGGCGAGTCCTCTCTGTCGCTTCCTGGAGTACATAATGAAGCTCAGTTTTGCTGGTGCTGGGGTGGAGGCTGTCGTCCTGGCAACACAATGCCAGGTCTCTGACCTCCTCGACGTGGGCTGTATATTCGAGTGAGTAGCGGCGTGTCGTCAGCAAACTAAATAGTGTTGGAGCTCTTGGTGGTCATACAGTCGTAACGTGCTGCTATAAAGGCCTCCGCCTTTTTGGCTCCAGGCTTTCAACCAGATTGTACAACCTGGATGTTCCCATCCATCACTGATTTGGGGTGATAAGACCTGGTTCACAGTCTGTGTTTCGATTCAGCCATAAGGGGTTGGATGAGGTTAAGGTCAGGACTCTGTGCAGATTAGTCAAGTCCTTCCACTCGGAAGTGGGTGAACTATATCTGGCTTTTGTCTGTGCAGAAATATCACCACAATGTTGAAAGCATGCAATATTTGTAATTCATAATTATGCTGTAGCAGTCATTGGAACTAAGGGCTCAAGACTGAAACTAAACTGCCCCAGTCCAACATGTCTTTTGCATCATAACTCCAAAATGTTCTCAATTCTGTGTGTGCAGGTGAGAGTTCTCTTTGAGAGCATCTGGTTCCTATTTAAATCTACTAAAATAAACCTAACACCGTTGAGCTAATTCTGGTTAGTTAGCTCTGAACACACACTGCGGTTAATAAGGAAACATACACATGTAAATAAAATAAAACAAAACAAAAAGGGATGCAAAACTTTCGGATTTGTGGGCCTTGGCGAGGATGATCCATTGTGCGCGCGATGTGTTGTGACAGTGTTGTGATCACGGTATGAAGCTGCGGAGGCAGAGAGGGAAGAGGCGACGCAGAGTCGGAAATGGAAATATTGTATTCTTCATCTGGCACGCGGGAACCGCAATTTACTTTGATAATGATAACGCTAAGAGACAGAGACAGCCGGGGATATGGAACACACACACACACACACACACACACACACACACACACACACACACACACACACACACACACACACACACACACACACACACACTCTCTTCACTTTCTACCAGTGACTGTTCTGGGTAAATCCAATTGTCTTCCGTGTCTGTTGGCTTTTCCCTCTCTTTTTGCACGTCTTGATAGAAAATGTAGCGTTTCAGTAGCAATACTAAAACCACAGAGCCCTCATTGATATCAGTGATTGTGTGTTCTTAGTGCCAGAGAGTGACTTTGCTGCTCTTCTTTCCACAAATGTTGGCCACACAAATGCTTTTAACTTTTCCCCCCAGTGCTGACAGTCTCAAGCCATGTGCTAAAAATCATCATGAAAAACAAAAGAGATTTTATCCTCTCGAAACCAGACAAATTCTACTAGGACTGGTTGGTTGAGTTAGTTGGTTGACAGAGCATTTTAGGTCATCTCTATGATGTTTCCACGAGATTACTATGTGGCCACCAAGAGGTGGATTTAGGTGCAGTATTTGCTCAAGCATTATTGGTCATTCGGGTTTCGCTGGGTGGTTGCCAAATGGTTGGTTGGTTGGGCATCGCTTTACGATGCAATGGGATGATTGCTCGACGCTAAGGTGCGACGGTTGTCAAGGTTATTTCATGCCCCATTCTCATGAACACGATACCTCAGTAACCCCTGGAAGGAATTTATTCAAAATGTGTATATGATAGCTACTGAGAGTACACTGATGGTGTACACATGCTGCTTTTGATTTGTAATGATCTTAACAGTGTATAAAGACCTACCCGGCTATACAGGAACAGCGTTGTTCATTGTCTTCGGACTCGGTCACCCGGGAGGTGGTGGTTCACTTTGTGATATATAGGTTTATATATATATATATATATATATATATATATATATATATATATATATATATATATATATATATATATATAGGTATATAGACATATAAGTTTATCTTTATCTATTTCACTTGTTGTCTCTGCTGAATCAGTTTGACATCCTGGATATAGGATTTCTCTCTCTCACCTGAAATGAACTAAACAGAAAGAAACAATGCAGAGTTTAATGAACCCAACCTGAACATGTTGAGTGTGAACGCATGCCTCTCTCTCTCTCTCTCTCTCTCTCTCTCTCTCTCTCTCTCTCTCCTCTCTCTCCTCTCTAACCTTGTCTGTCTTTCTTAACCCCCCACCATCAGATTAGAGTGATGTTATGCTCTAGATAATCAGCGAAGGGATTAGTGTCATCTCAACGACCCCACTAGATTAATCTGCCGACACACACACAAAGTCTCTCACTCACACACACACACGCACACACACACACACACACACACACACACACACACACACACACACACACAGAAAAGCAATCAGAAGATGTGTGTGTGTGTGTTTTATGTGTAAATGTGTGTAAATGTGAACCTGCACTTACATATATGTTTATATAAGTGTGCATACAGTTGTTTGCTGTGTGGATCCTTGTGTGTGATGCATACATATGTGTCTTTGGGTGTGTGTTTTAATGATTATTAGATCTGTGAGTAAATTTGTGATGGCAACTTCTGTGTGTGTGTGGGTTTGTGGTGGTGTGTGTGTGTGTATGTCTGTGCACGTTGGCAGGTTACTGTGTCAGTATCTGAGTGAATGATTTAAGCTTCTTTATCAGTGTGTTTTTATGTGGTAGATGTATGTGTGTGCTCATTTGTGTGTGTGTGTGTGTGTGTGTGTGTGTGTGTGTGTGTGTGTGTGTGTGTGTTTTCTTTGTGTAAATTAGTGTATTTGCACTTGTACTTGTTTGTGTATCGTCCTGTGCGTTTATGTTCATTTGGTCATCTGTTGTATGTGTACCTTAGTATGCGATACTGGCTTTCATGTACACATGTATGTAGCTGTGTGTGTGTGTGTGTGTGTGTATTGTTTCAATGACTGTCTGCTGTCTGTCTGCCGTGTGGATGTTTCTTTGTGTCAGCGTGTGTGATGCTGGTTTATGTATGCATGTATGCATGCATGTATGTATGTATGGATGGATGGATGTTTGTATGTTTGTATCAGGATGCATATCTATATGGCTGTGTGTGTGTGTGTGTGTGTGTGTGTGTGTGTGTGTGTGTGTGTGTGTGTGTGTGTGTGTGTGTGTGTGTGTGTGTGTTCTTGTGTGAATGAGTGCAATCATGCTCTTTGACTTGTGTGTGTTACAGTTTGTGCGTAAATGTTGAGGCTTTCATGTGGTTCCCGAGTGTGTGTGAGTGTTTCTATCTACCTGTGTGTAGTTGCTTTGCAGAGCAGGTGCACCACCATAACCCCCGCCACCCCTACCCCCACCCTCTCCTTCGTAACTGTCACCTACATAGTAAATGAGAGGCTCAGTGGTTTCAGCCGGTAAGCACATTCTGTTCTGTTATAAATAAACGATCTGATGTGGCTTCAGTCTGATCCTGATGCGCAGCGGCTTCGTGCTACCAGCTTCTAGTGCTTTCATTCTGTCATTTCAAAAACCTGATTTCGTCCGAGAAGTCGTGACGGAACACAGAGTGATTGCTCTGCGCCACACTCTTTACAGTTTTAGGCTCTGGCCACAGTTCTTGACTGGTTGACAGCAAGCAATTTGTATTATTCGCCAGACCAGAAGATAGATTTTCTCTGTGCATGCGGTATGCATTTAGCCTCGGGGGAAGTGTTGGCTTAGTGCCATCAAAGCAGCCATGCTAGCACACACAGGGAGGCTGTACAATATATTTAGCATAGCGGTGTTTGAGCTCAATGGGAACATGCTAATATGCGAGTTAGCATGCAAAAATGGTCTTGTAGCACTAAGCGCAAAGGACTGCTGCGGCGCTAAAGTACATTAGTTTTGCAGGTGGTCATGAACGAAAATCTTGGACAGATTTAAATGTTGACCAGATGATGGCGCTAGATGAAGTTAATGGTTTACCAAAGACATTAGAACATCATCCTCTGGGTCTGAACCACATTTCAGAGCAATCTGTGCAACAGTTGTTGACGCTATAACTGTCAACCTCATGGTAGAACAAATTATTTAGCGATCCATTCAATAGCGGCTAAGACGTTTCTGTCTGGATCCAAATTGGTGGACCGATCGGGATTGTCATTCTAACACCAAAAATTACAAAATATCTCTTGCGTTCTACTCATTTCCAAGCGCCTGCAGTGGAAAACCTTGTTTAGGCAACAAACACTACTTGGTTAGGTTTAGGAATGGATTGTTGTTTGTTCCCTAACTCATGTCGGTGGTGTTGGTTCGTTAAGTACGTAGGTTACCAAGAGTAAGGTAAAATAAGCAAACTTTTGGTTTCACACGGGAAACAAACAGGGATCTCCTGGGTGAAAGTCCTATGTTTGTCTGACTCGTCCATCCCTCCCGACCTTTATCACTCTGTATTCTACGTCACCTGATTCCGTAGAAGCAGCCCAGCACGTCCTGGCTCATGATTACGTGCATATATAAAAGATGCATTACTCTTCGTTGCTATAAGTACGCATGTGATTGAGAACGGCCTGAAAAGATCCAATTAGCTGCTGCTAAGACCTGGTCTCATGTTTTGTGTTTCTGTTTCTACACGTGTTCCATGTGTACGCCAGACAGCTTTAGAGCTGTTGCTTCTGATGAACAGTAAGCTCTAAAATAACATTTCATATAATGAATTTGACCTTGAAGAAAAAATAACAAAATAAAAACTGAAATAAAATAAAAATTGCACCCATGAATATCAGCCACTGAAAACCTGTTTCATTATTATTAAACTGTATTAATACGTTGTTATATATTATAAAAACAGCAATAAACAGAACCTTACAGTATATAAAGAACTGGTATGGACATGATGATCTTGGCTCCCTCCTCCTTGTCCTCGTTGTTTTTGTAGAAATGTAGTGAGTCAGCCGTCTGTCTCACCTCTGCGTGACCTTATTAATGAGTGTTGAGCCACGAGGCTGGACCCCCTCTGAGGAGGTCACATCTGGACACTTTATATAGAAATACATATCTCTCTCTCTCTTTCTCCATCTTTTCTTCTGTCTGTCTTTTGTTCAGCCTTTGTTTCCTTTTTTGTTTTTCTCTTTTCTTTTCTCATATTCTTTACTCTCAATTTCGCTCCATTCTTCCTCTCCCCTATCCTTCTCTTCTTTTCACATCCTCTATATCTGTATTTGTTTCCTTCCCTTTGTCTCTTTACCATCCTCTACTTTTCTCACCCCTTCTACTCTGAACAGAGACCATTCTCTCCTGTCTCCCACTCTACCCCCAACAGCTCCTCACCTCAGCTGGGTGTGGTGCCAAGGTCGTCCCCCTGTCTTTCCCTGCTGGGTCTGGGTCTTTGTGCTCAGAATGTTTAAACATAAAGGAGAGGAGATGAAATTAGATGAAATTAGGGAACATGAGTCGAAGAAAGAGGAGTTGAGGAAAGGAAATGCGTTGACACATATAATCAGCTTTTTAAAATTAATGGTTGTATGTAAATCACTTTTCATTATCAGTTTTTTTAATTATTTTTTACAATTCATTTAGTGTTTAATTTATATAAATGTCTTAATATTCCAGAACCCCTCATATTTATTTTGTGAAGTATAACACAGTTACAATGCCATAAATCATAAACATGTAACCAAAATTGGAAACAATGGATTCAACATATACATTTCTCCAAGTGTCCACAAGCATTACCAATGTAATGGATTCTTCTTATGACAGTTTGCACGGCTTCTGGCTGAGATAAACGGTGTAGAGAGACTTGCTTTTCCATCCCGCCATCTGATTTTGGGGTTCAGAGGATTCAATCGGGTTATTAAACTGTTCATGATATATTTTCTATTTTTGGATGTGTGTGTTGAATCACTTGAACAGAGATAGTGGTTACATATAGAGCCACCTGTTATTACAGATCAACAGCTGAGCCTGCTCCATCACCTGAATGAAGACCACAAGACAAAGCTAACAGCTCTGAGAAGCTAGTAAGTGGACCGTTGAGTTAGGAATGTTCCCAAAGGACTCCCAAAATGGTATGAATACAAATGTATCAGCAACATACATTTTGATACATACACATTTATAATAAAAAAAACATTTTACATGTTTTGAAATAAGATTTAAATTCAAGATGATTTTACAGCCAAGAATAAGACAGATAAAACCAGGTCAATAGGCGCAATAAAATAAACATGAATAATAAAATAAAAGACTCAAATACATCATTTACTGTCTTTTAACGTCCTTCATATCCCGCTCCGCCCTCAGTGATTTTGTTTCTATTGTCCCCGTTGATTGAAACTGAACAGCCACTGTCTCATTCTCAGAGTATTTTGAATGGATGTCATGCATTGATTAGTGCGGCATTGACTTCAGTGCATTAACACGGCCGCACAATGCAAGCCACTGCAGAGCATTTAGTATATTATTGTTTTGAAGGGCTGTGTATCACCCGTAAATTGTCTGTGTAATTAGATCTGACATCGTAATAATAGGTCTCGTCAAGGCGAGAGGGGCCGAGGGTGGAGATGTAAGGAAACTTACACTCTGAAAGCTGCGGTTCACCGTGGAGCACTTCAGGGATCCTGAGCGGGGAGGAGGGAGATGTCTTGGAAGACTTTGTGGCGAATGCTTTTAGGTTTCTTGAAGAACTGTCAGAGCTAATTATCATTTTATGAAAAGGATAAATGGTGAAGCTAAAGAACACCTATACCATAGGTCTTTAATTCCAATGGCAGGTGTTAGTAGAATTGGGATTTGGGTATTTCTACCGTTTACCTACTTACCTATTGTAGTTACTCTTGTTACTTGATGTTATGCATGAAAGTCTACTAAGGGCGGTTGTTATTCATTTACGTTAGCTACGTTGTTACGTTATCATTTCAATAACAGGGTTTTCTTTTTTCTAACTTTGAACCAAGTCATCTGTTGTTGTAAAACTTGTTTTTGGTTCAGAAACCTCCACATTCAACGTATCCACGGTTTGCAATGACAACTATTTTTCTGGCAACTGGGTGGCTTCAAGGGTGGTCTGGGTTTACCTGGGTGTCACAAATCTTTTTTTTTTTTTTTTTTTTACTGCCTTCATGTCAAAGATTCCTCTTCAATCAAGAAACACAACTAAGAGTCTACAGCCAATCCTGATAGGCTGTATCAAATGTCATAGCAATCCATCAAATATAGAGATATTTCAGTCTGGACCAAAGTGATTGACCCACCGACAGGTCGACATTGCCATTTCTAGAGCCACTGTCTATCTATGTGTCTGTCTGTCTGTCTATCTGCCGGCCTGTCTGTCTTTCTGCCTGTCTTCCTGCTCCATCTTCTGTCATCATCCAGATGAGGCCTCTGGAGACCAAGCCTGGGTCATTCATGTTACAGTGTGTGTGTGTGTGTGTGTGTGTGTGTCCTTTATCTTTCTATCACTGTATGTCTCTGCCGCTATGTGTGTGTACAACTTGTGTGTGTGTGTGTGTGTGTGTGTGTGTGTGTGTGTGTGTGTGTGTGTGTGTGTGTGTGTGTGTGTGTGTGTGTGTGTGTGTGTGTGTGTGTGTGTGTGTGTGTGTGTGTGAGAGAGAGAGAGAGAGTGTGACAGACGGTGAAATGGTGCGTAGTAGCACCTGGGCCCTTCAGTGTTGATTGATCGGCTTGGTCATGTGGAAGAGTCCCATCTGGCCAGCCACGCTACGGTGTGTGTGTTTGTGTGGCGGGGAGAGAGTGCTTGTTTGTGTGTGAGAGAGAGATAGAGATGTGCAGCATGAAACAGTATGTTTATTGTGAGAGAGGGAAGGAGAGAGAGCTCTTCAGTTAGAACTGTGGCTCCCAGAGGCCAAAGATGAACTGTATTTTATCATTTGAAAGAGAGGCACACACTACATTTACATCGCAAGCTTTAAAGGCTTCTGTTTTTTTTAGAACCTAGAGCCTTGTTTTCATAAATATTGTGTTTGTTTAGGACAGTGTTTTTACTGGTTTGGGGCTTTGGGGGCAATGCTGTTTTAGACAATAGTGTGGCAACAGTTAGGGGAATATTTCACCAGTTTGGTTTGGAGGAACTTGATTGGCCTGTGCGCTATGCACATCAATTCCATCCAACACCTTTAGGGGGAACTGGATTGCAGACTTAGAAAGACTTAGTGCACCTCATAAATTGTCTCGTGGCTGAAGGAGCCAGGTTCCCAAATCTTGTAGACAGCCTTTTCCAGAACGATGAAGACCTTTTAGAATAGGAAATTTGATCATGTAAATTATATTTTTGTTCAGTCCAACAATTCTTTTGATTGTAACAACAATTAAAAAACAAGAATAGTGTTGTTTTTTTCTTCATTTTGGCTTTGTGGCAAATGTTGGCACATTTTGAGAAAGAAGATGAAATGAAGCATGACGGGAAAAGACTTTTACAAATAAAAGAAATAGAGGGACCCTTACTTTCCTACTTCCTTCAGTGTGGGCATAATGTTGGTGTGCTGCTTCCAACACACTGAGAAGTCAGGAGTGTGAGAACAGCAGAGCTAAAAGGTGTGATTACTGTAAAATAAATGTGTTGCAGTTAATAAAGGGTCTTCATCAGTATGTCTCACTGATGAAGGCTGTTGTTTGCCAACCTATGTGATGAAATGTCGTATTTTCAGCTTGCCGACAAGTTGTCAAACGTATTGCAGGTTGAAGGCTTTACACACCTTTGGCGTGGTGGATGAACCACGCAGAAATGCAAAATACTTCCCATGGAATATTATATGTCAAGTACTTTTATTGTGAAAGGTATAGGAACGGAAAGGTCTTCGTCAAGGTTAAAAGGAGTAGTAAAGTTTGCCGTCTTAGTTCGGACTACATAACATCCCTGTTGCTGTTTTGTTTACGAAAGATCCGAAACAATTGACCTGCATCAGAAAAAAATATGCCACGCTTTCGCCACATAATATTTGCATTCTGTGTGAAAGTATTTGCAACAAAAACAATTCAATAAAGATATTTTGATGGCCAAATTATTCGCACGAAAAAAAACAAAAAACAGGATGTGTAAATGCCTTAAAACACGCATAACATTTGCAGCACCAACATCATCTCGTATGCCACACCACTACTGGAGAGCTCTGCAAAAGTCACATGTATCAGATTTGACTGTTCAGACTGGTGTCGCATTGCCACGAATCCGATGTGTATCAGATTTAGACACGCGCCGTAAAGTAGAGTAAATCAGACGTTATTTAACAATGAGTTTCTTATTTTGAAAGACAAGCTACACATGAGGGAGAGAAGTCTCAGTTTGAGCAGTTTGGAAAAGAGAAAAAATTAAAATAAAAAACTGAAAGAGAAAAACAGATGCAGAGGGAAACTAAGAGAGAGAGAGAGAGAGAGAGAGAGAGAGAGAGAGAGAGAGAGAGAGAGAGAGAGAGGAGAGACAGAGAGAAAGACTGTGGGTTTTCTGAAACGAAGCCAACTGATAATTAATGCCTCTGACATCATGGTGCTCTAATTAAGCCTGGCATTCATTAAGCCAAGTGAGGGGGGGTGTTCGTTAGTGGCTCTTTTTTTTTTTGGAAGGGGGGATTTGTTAAGTCTTCATTGTTACTCTTCTCAGACAATAAAGAAAGAGAGATGGAAGGAACAACAATAAAGAGACAGGTGAGGAGAGACATGGGGCAGTATTACAGGATCCTCTGGTGATGTAATAACTTCTGGCAGCAATGTTGGTGGTCCTCCGCTAGTACAGTAGCTGCAATCAACTGATTGTCTGTCCAAGTCTCAAAGTTCTCAACAGAGTTATGACTGGAAACGGATCATTTCATCAGTGATTCACCACCATCCTTAGGTGTCGCCTAGGTTATCAAGAGATAATCAGATGGCATCCTAATGGCTAACTTTGTTTTTTTACATTGCTGGTCGTTGAACAAGACGCTAGCTAGCTTGCTAATTCATTACACAGGTTTAGCTTGTGTTTGTCGAGGTAATTTTATTTTTTGTTTCAACACAGACTTTCAGAGTAGATACCAGTAAGCCTTTAAGAGGAGCAGATCCAACGTGTTCTGTAGTAGCTAGAGCACCAGGCTAAGCTAGCTAACTTGCTACACACTTAGTACAGGTTGAGATTGTGTTTATCAAGCTGATTTTCTAGTTCAAACAGAAAGTTCAGACTAAATGCCTGTAAACAGCTGTAGCTAAAGCACCTGGCTAAGCTAGCTAGAGCTACGCAAAGAGGGATGAATCTGCAGGGAACAACATGAGGGAGGAAACCTACACGTCATCAATCCAAAATGTTGGTCCGACATTG
The DNA here is from genome assembly GCA_038501785.1 of Myoxocephalus aenaeus. Lineage (NCBI taxonomy): Eukaryota > Metazoa > Chordata > Actinopteri > Perciformes > Cottidae > Myoxocephalus > Myoxocephalus aenaeus. Next base: position 91,821 of record JBAMJR010000299.1, on the reverse strand, counting down.
CACCGTGTGACACATCCCCAGACCAGGACAGGCTAATTTAGATCTGTGACGAAGAAAGGTTGAGAAAAAAATATAAAGGATGGAGGCGAATAAGAACATGTTTGAGAAAGAAAAGGAAAAAAAGTCAAGAATTCAAAACATAGAAAGAGAGATCTACTGTAAGTAATTTGAGATAAGGAGAAATTGAGGAATATAATGACCATTAAAGAAAGGAAGCGTGCCGTTATATTGCTGGGAAATGATAGGGGGGGGGGGGGAAAGGGTCGGTAAACAACGGTGACAGAGTGGCAAAGAGGGAAAGTGAATGAGGTGTACAACGAAAAGTAAAGTTTGGGATCCCTGTCCATTTTTTTGATCGGAGGATTTTCTGATAGCTAATTAGACATGGAGGGCCAGCCATCGACAGCTGCATTCATCATCATAAAACGTAATAATTAATGACATTCCAACAAAGAGAAATATGCAAATGAGCTCCACTCATTAGCATTTTCATATTCAGCTCCCATAATGCTTTTGCTGACAAGGTTGTAATTAATGAAAATTCATGTCTCTTAGCCGAGGTCTAGATTGGATCGCATTCATTCTCAATCCCCCAAATGAGGAGTAAAAAAAAAAAAAAACACGACGGGGATCACTGCCAAGTTTTTAGGGAGACGAGAGGGAGGGTTGAGAGACGTAGAGAGAGAGAGAGAGAGAGAGAGAGACGAGAAGAGTTACAGAGAGAGAGAGAGAGAGAGAAAATGAGATGGAGGAAGGCAGATGGCGAGAGATGAAAGGAAGACAGGCAGAGAGAGAGAGAGAGAAAGAGAGAGACAAGGAACAAAAAAACAGCAGTACTGATGCAGATAGTTCTGCAACAATGTTGCACGGCGATGAAAAGAGAAACAGGTAGAGAAAGAAAGGATACGGTAGAGATTATGAATGGAGAGAGGGATGGAAAAGGATAACATCGGGATGGGCAGAGTGACACCAAAAGTCTTGTCACTGACACAAATCGTTACATGCCTCCTGCTAAATACCGGCTAAATCACAACAAAGAAAATATAATTCGGGCACAAAAAAAAAAAGTTCTAACTTTTTCTGCTTGTTATTTTTTTTCTTCATCAAATTCAAATAGGTGTAGAATTGTACACGTTAACATGTTTTCTCCCCCTCCGGCGGCTGAAGAAACAAACGGCCAATCACAGCTTACGAGGCGTAAATAAGAGTGGAGATGTCAGCTGCTAGCTAGCTAACTTCGTAAAAAAAAAAAAAAGCGATACATAAATGCGAGCCTGGGCCTTATGTGCCATCTGATATAGTTTACATAAATACCCGCATGACGGGATGCGGCGTCATTAATGGACAATGCATGTTGTCCACATCAACAAGAACCAGTCACATTTAGTTATAACAAAACATGACAAAACAATCCAACAAAACTGCGGCACTAAAACACTGCACTAAGAGAATTTTTCCATCCCTTTGGAGAACTTCCATCAGTGATCAAGTTGGATGGTTTATCAGGTTTAAATTCCGTCTGTCCTTGATTAGGATTGCATTTACCAATATTAAAGGAGTCCTATCTGGCTCATGTTTATGTCCATAGTTGTATTTTGTACCATGTTTACATGGTTTAATGTAAAAAAGAAAAAAACATGCTTCTCATACTGGCTGTCTGAACATACCTGTATTCATCCTCCGTCTAAAACACTCCGTTTTAGTGCCTGTCTCTTTAAGACCCTTCCCGAAAAAGCCAGTTGGCTCTGAAGACTCAGCGTTTTCCGGTCTTTCACATTTGCACTTTTGCCGTTTTCACAATATCCGGCGACTCAATGTGTGATTCAACTATAGTTGTGACATCAGAACCATTCGGAATTCCTCAAGTCTTGTGAATTTCGTCGTGGATTTGTATAGCACCTAAACCTGCTTTGTAATTAAAAAAAAGCACATGGAAATCTTATTGTCTACAATATGAGACCTTTTAGGCAATTTAACTCGTGATGTTTTTAGTCAATACTTTGTCATGTGTTCTACAACATGAATATTATGTCAGCTAGTAGTAGCAGGTAGCAGGTAGCAGGTAGCAGATGTATACAAATTAGTTTTAACAAGTTCCTTTTTTGTACTTTAGCTATAATGTTGGATACTTTTTACTCATACTCAAGTACATATTTACAGTCATACTGTTAATAGAGTGTGCCTTAGTGACGGTAAACATTACATTAGGCATTGACATTCCCAGTGGTGGAATGTGGCACATTTATTCAAGTACTGTACAAAGTACAAATTATTTTCAAGTACTTGTTCTATTCTATTCAATTATTATTATTAGTATATATATATATTACTAACAACTGACAGTGGTACCACTTTCTAGTGTCCATTGTACGGAAGTGCGATGCATACACTTGAGAAAATAATATTTGTCTGTTTTCTTGAGAACAAAATTATTATTTCAGGAGTATGACAAAAGTTAGCAGTGGAAAAAACTGCTCTGTTTTTCTGAACAAACAAGGTTATTGTTTATTCTGCTTTACATGATGAACAAGATTATTATTTTTGAATTATTTTTGACATTTTTCTAAATACACAACATAAACATCTCAGAAGAAAAAAATATGAGGTATCACGTTAATTCAGAAAAACAGAGCATACCTTCTTTTTTTAAATGTTCTCGTAATCACAGAGATAATAATCTCCTTGATTCAGAGAAACAGAGCAGATGTTTTATTTTTCCATGAAGACTTTTCTCATAATTCAGAGATAATCATTTTGTTAACTCAGTTTTTTTCTTTTTTTCTTTAAGTGAATACAACTATGCTTCTGTACCATTGCAAAAGTTGTTATTTGCCCCCCAAAAAAGAGACTTTTTTTTGGATTTAAGCATGGAAACTTGCACATTACACATGTTACAAATATTAAAAGTCAAACGGCAGCTGTACTGTCTGTTTAAATTCAGATGACAGACAAAGAGAGAGAATGAGAGGGAGAGTGCACATTAATCCATAGGAAGAATACAACTGCAGATTAGATGGTTTTGTTCAGGTTAAAGCAGGATAATCTCTGCAAAGTGCTGCCTGTGTATCGGCCTCAACCTCCTGATAATGTCTGTTTAAAGTAGGGTAAACGGTCCCAAATACATAGCAATACACTGCCAAAACTAACACTCTGCATAGTGATACTGGGTTTTAACGAGGTTTTGATGAAAACTCTTCTCTCACAGTTTAAATCGTTGATATGGATTCATAATTTGGTGAGCTGGTGCTTACTGTAAAACATTTACAGGCTTTATCTTGTAAATGTCTGATCTAGAGCTAAATGTTCTCTAAAATGTGTAATTTGTCCTTTAGAGACTGAACATGTCATTTTTGTTTATTTTATGCAGGTGTTCTTGAGCTGATGAATCATGTTGAATCCGAACATTATAACGTAGTTTGAAAACACATGCAGAGTGTTACACGTGAAGCCACACAAAGCAGGCGGAGGAGTCGACTCTGCAACGATGCCGGAATACTTTTATGTCCTGTGTGTGTGTTGGTGTGTGTGTGTGAGCGTGTGTGTGTGCGTGTGTGTGTGTGTGCGCGTGTGTGTGTGTGAAGTGTTGGCACGAGATAGCAGTTGCCCCCTGGGCTTTGCCAACGTGGCACTGCCCCCTCTGCAGCAGCATGGCACAGTCTCTGTCTTTGTTGTGGAACTGGCTCTCTCTGTGTGTGTGTGTGTGTGTGTGTGCGTGCGTGCGTGCGTGCGTGTGTGTGCGTGCGTGTGTGTGTGTAAGTGTTTTGGCAGATCTTGGATGTATTTTTTATTTTTTTAAATAAATGTATTGATTGATGGTTTGGGTCACTTGTCTCAAACATTGAATATTAAGAGCTGGGTGGGGCTTAAAGTCTAAGCGTGGCATTAATCTCTCTCTCTCTCTTTATCTCCCTCCCTCTCTTTCTTCCCTTCATCTTTATATCATTCCTTTCCTTTCATCTTCCTCTCTCCCTCCGTTCTTCTTGCCTCTTTCCTTTATTTACTCTGGCCTTGCTCTCCCCTCTCTTCATCCATCCTGTAATCCTTCGCTCCTCTTCTCCATGCTATCTCTTTGTCCCCACCCTTTCCTTTATTTTATTCCCCTGCCCTCTTTTTTCTGTTTCAGTCTTTCCTATGTATTTGCCTGTCCTCTTTCCCCCCTTTCCTCCTTCCTCCTGTCTTTCCTTCCTGTCCTTTTTCCTTCTTTTTGTTATTCCTTTATCTTTTACCACCTATTCATTCCCTCCTTCCGTACGTCCTTCTCTCTTTTCTTACATTCCTCTTACCACCCTTTCTATCCTTCACTTCTTTTCCCCTCTATCTATCACCATTTTCTCTTCTCTTCTCCTTTTATTTCCTTGAAAGTGGGAAGGAAAAGTCAGCGGCCTTATATCACATTGCTGTATGGCCTTTGAATCTAGCTCCCGCCCACCTGGAGGCTGTGCTGCTCTGGAGCTGACCTTTGACCTGTAACGTTGACATCAGTGTTTAGCGGATATGAGAATGAAAATAATAACACTGCATTTAAGTAGTCTGCGGATTGAAAAGAAGAGATTTGAATGTCCTCTGATGTTCTCTGTGTGGAACCGACTGCATAGCTCATGTTGTGTCCATGCATTCCTCTGATTGAAGACTACACCTGCAGACTGTATTCACTTCACTGTGAGAAGCTCCATTCACCTCCGTGTTCTGTACTTTGTCCAATTTTGATTGGCTGCCACATGTGTTTTTGTCATAAGTGCGACAAAATAATCACATTTCTTTTCGTCAAGTGTTACATCAGAATTACATAAAAACGGCGTCTCCTACTGTGTCACACAGTTAGTAGATATCTATTACTGTGTGTGTGTGTGTGTGTAGGTGCCCTCTTTGTGGTTTTGTCTAAACTGAATGTGTCTGTTTTGTCTGAACAGATGTTTCCTGTGGCAAGCTTGTAGGTAACAGCCTCGCCAACACTGTGTGTGTGTGTGTGTGTGTGTGTGTGTGTGTGTGTGTGTGTGTGTGTGTGTGTGTGTGTGTGTGTGTACAGTGGCAACAAAAGGAGATCACTCTTTTGAATAAAAAAACCTTCAAACATCACAAATCAAAGGACTGGTATAAAAAGTGGTAAAACTCCGGCTGATGTAGTCTACCTTCAAAAGTGCGTGCTCCTGGTGAGCGTGAGGGTAAGCTACACTCATATTATACGTTTCAAATTGCCTTCCAGCTTTTAGGTGTTTAAAGATATGGGGTCTTTTTTCAGTCTGTGTTTAAGCCAGCGTCTAGGTGTATTTGTGTGAGAGAGCTCTGTTGTAGTCTTGCTGGTTTAGCATACATGGACATGAATTTGAAGTAGTTGTTCGGCTACGGTTAAGAGAAGTCTAAACTATTATCAGCAATCATTGGACTCTCTTGATAAGTCCGACTTCCCTTTACATGGGTTGCTTTGCAGCGTCAGAAATTGTCGCTAATGCAGACTTTCACCAAAGGAAGATGCACCTGCATCTGCAAATGTGGAACAGCCAATAGGAACGGTCACTATCTGAAAAGACTTACGACTTACGAGGGCTGAATTACCTAAACAGAACAAACAGGAAATGCTAGTCTAGTTTTCTCTAAAACCACTTGAATTACAATATGCTGAAAAAAAATTGTGTTGCCAAATTAATTAATTAAAAAAACTGCCTACTGCTTTAAGATTTGACAGATTTCGGCAGACAATTAGTTATTTAATCAACAAAAAACATATAATTAATAACAATATAATGAAGATATTTTTCTTACATGAGGCAACATTTACACCATCATACGTTTGACCAAAAACAGAATGGAAAAGTGTAATGTACATATAACACATCAAGATTGAGGCAAAAGCTGTAATGAGACACAGTGAGGAAAGCTTTAAAAACTGGAAAAGGTGTCACGAAGTGAAGAGAAAGGAACAAATCAAGGAAATAAAAGAGAAACACACACATTTGTTTGTCATAAAATCCATCCACCCGTTCACTGTTTTGCAGATTATTACTTAAACAGAACACGAAGCTAAATGCGGCTTTAAAAAACAACAACGCTGTGATTGTAATGTGCTCCGTCTTCCCTCCTATTCTTTTTCTCTCTTTTCTCATCCTTTCAGCTCTCCCTCGTTCTCTCTCAGCTTCTCCCTCCGGTTTACTTTAGTCTCTCTCTCTCTCTCTCTCTCTCTCTCTCTCTCTCTCTCTCTCTCTCTCTCTCTCCGTACCATATGGTGTACCATGGTACATTTAGCTTGTCAGTGATAATGGATGGCCATGGAAGCCCAGTTTTGCTTTAAGCGCTAGCTTGCTGCTCGCTGTCTCAGTGTCTGTGTGTGTGTGTGTGTGTGTGTGTGTGTGTGTGTGTGTGTTGGATGATGGCTGCTGATGCTTTCGGCTGTTGGATGAGGGATCATGAAGCAAAATCACCCCTAACATGCACCCATTACACACACACACACACACACACACACACACACACACACACACACACACACACACACACACGCACACATGCACACACACACATACACACACACACACGCACACATGCACACATGCACACACACACATACACACATGCACACACACACATACACACACACACAGAGCCTCGTTGTTCGTGCTCAGTGCTTCGGTCACTTCGAGGCAGCTTAATTCGTGTGATCTGATTGGTTGATCAAGGGAGGCTGGATGGGAATCTGATATTACTTTTCACCCGACGGTCACATGACGATCGTTTTAATTCTGACCGAATTCCGCTTCAGCTCTTCAGTTCGGTGTCGACACACCGGCTCCGCTTGAAGAGGTGCTGTCTCAGTCAGGCATTGAAACCGACCAATGACACGAGAGGACCGTCCTCGACACACCCAGTTTCTGGCAAAAATGACGTTTCTGCTGGGAGATGACTGTGGAGTGTCAAGTGGCCGAACGCAAATAAAGGTTCATTGAGGACGGAGAACATCGTCTCTTCAAAGAGAGACTTTGTTGTAAACTCCCCCACATTAAGATCTTCTGAATGTGCTGTACACATGCCCAAGGAATGCTCCTAAAACCTGAATAATATCGGCGTATCCCACACTTCTTGATCGGAAATAAATATGTTGTTTACATGAGCTCACGTCAAATTTGGAATATCGTCATGTTCGTAATAATAGTGGAATTCACCAGTCGAGGTCTGATAATGTTCCAGGGACTCCTGAAGGAACCCTGCATGACAACTCATCCTTGTTAACCTCATCAAATACATTTCTGATCAATCTTCAAATTTGATAACACTATTAGTTATCTCTTCCAACTAAAGTGTATGCTCTTTACTCCTTATCGAAGTCTGTCACTGAGTTATTTATCATCAATTAATTACTAACTCAAGGCCTTATGATCAGATCACGACACTTATCAGAGCTGTAAGCCTCCTCCTCCCTGCCGGCCAATCAGTGATGAGTGTCTTCCTCCTTTTCTTTTCTTTTCTCCCCGGTACAAACCCCTCAGTTATCCCTGCCGTCGTCTCCGTCATTACCAGAAACAAAACGATGAGCCGAACCGAGCTCGGAAGAAGAAAAGGAGCGTAACGCAGGAACAGGATGCCTCCTCTTCCCCTCTTCCCCTTGTCCTCCTCCTTCCTGCGTCCCTTTTGAGAAGTAGGAGCGAGTGAAAAGCGGGAGCGTGACAAGACAAGAGGCGGGGATTGTGTGTTAATACGAGAAGGTGCTTCGATTCCCCGTTGGCTTGCTGGTGGTTCTTCTGTTTGTTTGTTGTTTGAGACGTGCGTGCACCAGCGTTTTTAGAGTTCACCGTGCTATCATTGCAACTTAAGATCAAACAATTGTCATCATAGAGTCCTGTCTCGCAGTATTGCAGTGTTTTGGTGTCTGATGATGATGATGATGATGATGATGATGATGATGATGATGATGATGATGATGATGAGGACGGCAGTCTAAGATGTAGCGACATACATTGTATCCAACTTCTGCAAAGGAAAATGACAAAAATGGATTTGTTTGTTTTTTGCTTCTTTTGCCCCCCTGAGGATGCATTGAAGTGTGTCGTATCAGGATTACATGATAAATCAGCCCAGTATGCCTTACCACTGTGGTAAGCAACGGTTGCTAATGTTTATCTCGTGCAGTGTGTCATAGTTGAACAACAACAAATAAACTTGCCGATTGAGTCTGGGTCGAGTCATCCCGTCCTTTGGCCAAGAATATTAAGTTATCTGACCCTATATAGAATCTGTGTAAAAGAGATCGTGGCGGCTTTGAGTACCGTGAAGAAATATGGATGTTTTTTTTCTGATTTGGTCACTGCACAACACACAGGACAGGCGGAAGCATCCCATTGAATCTGAAGCGGAATCCATAATGAATTGCAGCTGGATTGAATTGTATCAACTCAGCTGTGACGGCCGTATATCTAGGGGTGCCTCTCCTCTCCTCTCATCTCCTCTCCTCTCCTCTCCTCTCCTTCTCTCCTCTTCTCTCCTCTCCTCTCCTCTCCTCTCCTCTCCTCTCCTCTCCTCTCCTCTCCTCTCCTCTCCTCTCCTCTCCTCTCCTATTTCCCTGCAGCTGTGTTCTCCTTTCTCTCTCCAGCTGTTGCCAACCAATCACCTGCTCCCTCTGCCACACACACACACACACACACACACACACACACACACACACACACACACACACACACACACACACACACACACACACACACACACACACACACACAGAGTCACAAACGCACAGTATAATTATAAGAGAGGGGTGCTGGCTGGGGGTCCATTTGCGTGCACGTATTTAAACAAAAAAGATTTGCATAACAACCCCAAGGGAGGGGATCGATCAGGAACGGTTGATTGCGAGATTGATTGATTGATTTGTCTTTATTTTTATATTTTCTGTGGTCTATTAGTTCAAATTGATTAAGAGGATAAAACGAGGCCTCGGTTGTTCGAGAAAAGGAACATAAATAGTAATTTAAGTGATACGTTCATCGAAAAAACAAAAAAACATTTTGATAATACAACAAAAAAATAGATTTAAAAAAACAATAAAAAAAACACACATTCTCACAGTCTCAAACAAGATTTATTCTGGGAAATTGTGACGGACATTTTCCACTGTTTTGTTTTATAGGAAAATGATTAGCCAACTGAATAATAATAATAATAATAATAATAATAATAATAATAATAATAATAAAAAAAGTTAGTTTCAGCAATACATAAATAAAATATGCAAAAGAAATTAGGGAGAAAAATTCTAACAATGGATAAATAAACAAATAGAAAGATAAATCCATTAGTATGAAAAGAGTTTGCACAGTGTTTCTCGTCCCACACTGACCTCCATTATGGAGGAGCACCAGTGTGAGGAGCAAAAAACGAAAAAATTACGACAGCACTGAAGGAGGAAAGGGGTGCAGAGAGCAGGGAACCTGAGAGAGAGAGAGAGAGAGAGAGAGAGAGAGAGAGAGAGAGAGACAACTAAAGTAGAGCAGCCAGAGTGACCCACAAACTTTCCCTGCGTATCACCACTTTAATGTCCCGACCGTTGGTTGGTTTCCATGGCAGCAGACAAGGCTAAAGTGGTAGCTTTCCCCTTTTTTTTCCCACGCTTCCAGGGCCGTGCTATGTGAATGCAGCGGGCAGAGTCTCTGCTGGCACACGCTGAATGGGAACAGAGCTGACAAAGACCTTAAAAAACCATGCTGTTGGTGTTAAACCGCCCCAAATCTGCCAGTGACCGGTTCCCGCTCTACCTCAGTGCATGGAGCAAGGCGGTTCCATTCAGGAAATGATCTTTCTATACATTTCAGCTCTTATCTTGCATGCTAAAATACAGTAGATGCCATCACACTGCCATCAAGTAGCATTCAAGCGCTAGAATGTGCATGGAGTACAGGTAACCCAATTTGTTCAGGTCCTACGCCATGACCAATGGGCGATCAAGACCCTAACCACTCCAGGTCAATGCCAACCCTCAACCAATTGCACTGACCTGTCTTGCCAAAAATAAGCAGTGGGGTCCATAGTTCTTGAGTTCTTTGTTCTTGAATTCAGTGGGTTTTTGAATGGGTTTTTGGTTGGATGACTGAATTGAGGTCTGTGGATCACACACGCTGCAAGGAATGTAGTGGCATCTAGTAGTGAGGTTGCAAATCACACCAAACTGAATACCCCTTCGCTCACGCCTCCCTTTTACGAGCGTGTTGGAGAACTACGGTGGCCTTCAAGTTAGATGAAAACGCAAAAAATTCGCTGGAGCCGGTGTTTGGTTTGCCCGTTCTGGTCAGCTGTACAAACACTTCAATCCACTTCCCATGCTAGTTGTTCAATCATAGTTGTATGCAGAACCCTTTAGGCTAACTATAGTTCAGTGGGAACTAGTTAAAGTAACACGGTTAGCTTGCGGACACAGCTAGCTAAGGTAAAATTTTACTAAGAGTAAACAGCACGAGATATTTATGAGGACTGAATACTGAAGTTGAAAGTCGATTTATTTGAAGTGCAGCTGGTTGATTTGGAGATAAATGTAACATCAAACAGCTGCTAGCTAACGCTAGCAAGTTGCTTGAGGCTTTCAGCTGGAATATTACTTTTATCAGCTTTAGAAATATGCATGTTTCGCCTGAAACTAATCTCTGTAATTAGCCAACTCTTTTATGTATATATAAATGCCAGCAATGGTGGTTCTGAAGCCATTTTGCCAATGGTTTGTCCACACGTCTGTAGTTCTTTTCGGGATATTCTAGCTGTCTTGGAGTTCACGGTAGAGATTTTTATTATTCGTATACTTTTGGTTTCTTTGCCTCTCAGCCGGCGGCAACAAAATGATGTCGCTGCTGTTCTTGAGCCTCTGAGCTCTACCCATTTTAATTTCTGACTTGTGGTTTGTGAATTCTGATAAAGACTAATGGAGCCTCCAGTTTAAATTATCTCATTGTTATCGCTGATATGGGCATTGACTTTATTCATTCCTAATTAGTTGAGGCAAGCAGGTGACCGCCATCTCCAAGTTTACACGTAGGCGCTCAGCTCTCTCCTCCCTCCACCGCCCCCGTCCTTTCTCCTGCTGTCCGTCTATTTCCGCCCTCCTCTCTTCTCCCTCACCGCGCAATGTCAGGTGGGGTCTGCCCTGCTGCGATGAAGCCGCTCTGATCACCGGCTCCCGAACAGTGTGTGGGAGCAGATATGTCATTATTCTGCAGCCAGGTGGTCGCAGCTCAAATCACACAGAGCAGACATCAGCGACGCGACGCAGCTCCCAGATCTACAGCTATACCCCTCATATTACAGACAGTCCAGGTGTTCAAACGCAGCCACATTTGTCTAAATACAAGTATTACGTTGGGAGTCAGGGTCGAGGAGGGGGAGGGATAGAGCTGTCATTGATGGCAGAACGGAGAAAAATGGGACAATGTGGAGAAAAGTGAGACTTAGGTGATCAATTCAAACCAGAGGTCTTTCAGGCGTACAGCATTTTTAAAAGCATTTTTGGCATTGTACGTTCCTGCAATTCCTTCCAACGTTTTTACATTGTGTCAGAGCACTGAAAAAAACAAGCCATTTATAAAATAAGTTTTTTTCAAATCCAATCAATTCAAGGCAATTTTTTCTTGAGATAAGTTTAAAGAAAACTCTACCAATGAAACAAGTGACAATTCGCCTCGCAAGATTTCTTGAAATAAGATGGAATATTTAGGCCTTTCAAGATAAAAAAAAGTAATCATAATAATCCTGTAATGTCTCAAGATATTGAAGATACATTGTCTAAAACATTATCTTTATCTCACTTAAGTGTTACTTGATTATGTCAAGCAATGAGACTGCAGAGCAAGTTATGTACTATACCAAGCCACTGTTATTGAATGATTCGCGGTATAATAACAAGCATAACAATGGAGAAAGCGCACAAAGTGCTACTAGGAGAGGTGGTGTACGGTCAGTCCCATGTAAAGGCTGACCGTAACCTTGTTACTGATGAACCTTGTTACTTATTAAAGTTGTTACGCTTTGTGTAACTGTACATAAAAAAGTCTTAAACTAAGTCATATTTTTTTCAATGATTCTGATCTATATGATTGTAGATATGAGGACTGCGACTTTGCCTCGCTTCACCTCTGTGAGTCTCTCTCTCTCTCTGTGGGAGGAGAGGAGGAGGAGGAGGGGCGACCCCGGAGAGATGGATGATGGGTCAGGTACTGTCAGACTGGGTGGGGTCAAAGGTCAAAGGATCCTGTGGTTCAGAATCACACTCTGGTTTTCCTGTCACTGTCATTGCTGTCTATCTCTGATCATGTTTCCTCCTCTCCTCTTCTTTTCCCTCTCTGTACTTGTTTTTTCTCTGGCACTTAACATCTTTTTACGTGAGGTTCACTTTGTCTCTTCCTACTATTATGAGTAGAGACACAGAAAAGAAAATTGCAGACCGTGGCTTTTTCTACCTAGAATCTAGATGATGGCTATTTAAAAACAATAAATTCGAATGCAAAATCTGAAAATAATAACATTGGTGTTGTAGAAGCATGAGCAGCGATGACCATTTTACATCATATTGGAATATAGGTTTGAATTGACCTCCGGAGTAGGAAATAAAGGCTCTCATTTGTACCCTTATATACGGGAACTGACCCTGGACCTGAGTTTGGCCAGTTTGATTGGTCGGGTCCAGCTTTATTTCCACATCCGTCCTCGGTTCTCTTTTGTTGAAACTGTATTCATGTACGTCTGGTTCCTGTAGGTTTTCCACAACCCGGTCGGCAGAATCTGTGGTTTCTGGAAACCACAGATACGTTGAATTTTTTTAAACCAAAAACACATTGCTTAAATACTTAGTTTTTTTTAATCACTATATCTTGTACGGGCAAACCCTTTTCTACTACTTCTATTTACCTCAAAACAAAAAAAAACTAAATGTTTTTCTGCTGTGCATGGAGATTTGATAGCTCTGTTAGCTAATGTAGATTTGTGTGCACCATTAGCTGCCTGAGGTCTGGAAACCAGTTTCTTGTTCACCAAAATCTAAACTTGAATTAACCAAATGACACAATTTGTGTATAGTAATACTCTCAAATTCAGCGCAACTGACACTTTCCAAGGATGCCAATATTTCTGATGTCCGTCGCACAAAAGCTTCAATAAATCCACTCTGAAATCCTGCAGCAGAACCTGCCTCAGAATCATCCTGTTAAGGAGATTTCTTCTGTATGAAAAGTGACAGTGGTCTGTATCCATGGTCATGCTAATAGGTCACTGGCATGACTTACCACAGTGCCAATTTGACAGATTGTTAAAGGTGTACTATGCAGAAAAGAAATGTATAGACTGATAACTAGTCCCTCTTAACCATCACTTATGACCCATTAGACGTGCGGGGTGGTGTCTGTATCTGGACTAAAATCTTTTAGCTAAATGACAGCACGTTGCCAGTTTTGTCAAGATTAGCGACCTTAGCTTTAAAACGGTCTTAGAATACGTAAATTACAACTCTCATGCTAATGAATGGCCTTTCTGAGTAGCCAAGCTCATCCTGGAAATAACAATCAGACCTGACATGTAGTAAAAGCCTATAAATAAACCAGGATTCACAGGGTTAAAACAAACTGGGCCTTTAATTCAAAAAGTATTTTTTGTGAGACAAATGAGCCATGTTGTTGCTCAAACATTCAGTCTCCCGGCCTGCGTCACATGAAAACCGGGTGAGCTCGAGCGCTGCGTCTTTATTCAGTGTCAGTGAACAACACTCCGCTCATTGTGCTGCACTTTAATACTTCCACATTGTGCTGCTAATTCAGAATTTCACACCTTTTCCTCTTGTCGCTACCTCCCTCTTTGTCTCCCCGCGCCGTCCCAACCCCGAAAGACAAGAGGAAACGTGTCAAATCCACCTCTAAGAACCTCTTTAATTCGACATTAGCAGTCGTCATCTGGGTGCCGAACAATGCCCAAAACACAATTTACAGCTACGACTGGAGCGTCCCGCCTTTGTTTGCTCCGCAGCTAAATATTGTTCCGTCAATAATGGACTCCAAACACGGAATCAGGCTTTTCGTTTTGGGTAATCCTGAATGTTTAACAGCAGATTTTTTTCCCTTTCTTTTTTGCTGTGTTTTATTGTCTCTGGAGCATAATTGGAGTACGCCGTTTTCTCCATTTGTTTTAAGGTTTTAGGGAGGAACATGGGCTCGGTGCCTCGTGGATGTAACTCCAGATGCTATTGTGTCCGATTTATTTTTTATTTTTTTGGATGTGTTGCCCAAAATCCTCGAGACAAAAGCGACAGATATGGCGGGGTGGGTGGAATATAAACCCTGGAAAGAATCAAATCCTCTAAAATTCTCATTCGGCGACGCTAGAAGAAGGACGGACGAGGGGGGTTCAACTGGAGCACAGGACAAGGTGATGTCCAGAAAAGAAAAGACAAAATAGCGTCTACCTAAAACCTGCTGTGTTTCAGGTGCCATGTTTTCCACATCCCCCTTCCCCGTCAGATCATAGCAAAATAAAGACATTGATAAATTCACGGACGGGTACGAAATGTTGCCAAATCGAGTCAGACCCCGACCAAAGCAGACGTCGTGCCACGCAGTGGGGGAAAAGAGAAGGAGGGGATAGAGGGGTGGGGGGAAGAAGATTTGGGGGGGCTCTAATGCCAGCCTTATGCGTCTTTTAGTCGTTTTCCGCCGTCGGGGCTTGGCACCGACACGCCGCTGTCAGCCAGCCAACAAAAAATCTGCAGTGGCTGCCGCATTTCAGCAGCCCTGTTTTGTCTGTGACCAACACACACACACACACACACACGTGCGCGCGCGTACACAAAAAACACACACCGATACACTCGCGCGCCATACACACTCGCCGACGTTTTTCTCTTTACGAAAGCGGAGCTTCGCGAAGGAAATTTTTTGGAATCTGACGTTTGATAAGAAAATCCTTGAATCAAAGGAATTTCCTTCTTTGTAAATTATAGACACCCTGAGCAAGATTTTTAGGGTATTTTTTCTTTTTTGTTGGCAGTGCCGATTAACGCACCACGCTGCTTTGGAATATTAATGTGAAACATAGTTTTCCTGTGGAAGTCCTGCTGTTTGGAAGGTTGGCCCCCCGTTTGTCGCCTCGCTTGTTGTTTGTGTTGTTTATCTATTGATTCCAGGTTGGAGGAGGGGTGAACCAGTGAGAGGGGGTGGGGGGGTGTTGGATAATGAAGGCTGTTTGGTAACGAGGAGCAGGGGTGGGGGGTCTTTGGGTCTCACTCAAATGAACGGGAGGGGGGGAACAAGTGTCATGGCTGCTGCAGAATTGTCATCCATCTGCTTCACAGCCCGACGGAGGACGAACTGAGGCGGCAGTCGAATAGTCAAATAATTACCTCCTAACATCTAACCCTAACCACTTTTCCTTGACCTCTGTGCAAAACGTCCCGGGGTCAATGGAAGATGGGAAGGAGAATTAATGAGGAGTTAGGACAAGACAACCACAGTGTTTAGTAAATCTGACTCCACTTTCACTAACTACGTAGTTATGACGATGTTAGTGACGTCGGTCTGCAGCGGTGAAACTACAATGTTTTGAAGACTACAAAAAAGATCATCTTAAATACTTTGTCCGTGTATGTCCAGTGTTGCGTCATGCAGACGACATAAACAACCCGGCTCATAGTATTACTTTATTAACAAGGTTGGAATAGAAATGAAAGAAGGATATGGAAGTGAAACCAAGGTATTTTTCAGAGTACAAAGCTACTAAACTGTCTTAGTTCAGTTTCAAACATGCTGAATTAAATACCCACTAATAATGTCTCATATCCCTTTATGTGGTTATGGGGTATAAACTGATTATAATCTGGTCATAAGAATATGCAGACAACAGTTTATGAAACACCACACAACTCAGTTTGACCAAGAAGTGTTGACTTGATAGTGTTTTATTGTAATAAATACTCAAAGACGGAAGAACTTGTCCCGTTTAACACTTTCATCAAAGCTTCTGTAACTGAAGTCAAATAAAAGGACGAGGGCTGAGGCTGAAGTACAACACCAGAGAGAATATCAACAGCAGTTTGATCACTTTACAGCAGTTTGATCACTTTACAGACATTTAATCACTTTACAGCAGTTTGATCACTTTACAGCAGTTTGATCACTTTACAGCAGTTTGCAGCAATGTAACATTTGTAGTTTGCCAGCAGGGTTATCAGATTATTGAAAGTATTTCCAAGTTATAGCAAGTTATATAGCAAGTTATTTTTACATGATCTGCATGATCTGCTAGCAACTCTCCTGAAACCACGGACATGCTCCCAAGCAAGCTTCAACCACGTTCGCCACAGCACTACACTAAAACAGCTCAACGAACCCCAAAGGGGAACGCCGCTACCGTCTACCAGGGAAGACTCCGCACCACTTTGATAGAATTACGCACCGAGCAACCCGCAGTCCTCCGGACTCGTCGCAGCACAAAACTAACAAACCTCCTCCTCCCAGACCGGATACAAAACGACCCCCAAAAGCACACAACCACACGTTCCCACTTTTACCTAAACCACCATCCAAACGGGAAAGAAAAAAAACGTACGAGCCCCCAATTTGTCGTAACCCGGCTCTTAGGCTATGACAAATACTGCACAGACCACAGTGAAGGGTAACGTAAGATGTTTTATTCTATTCTTATCAAATAGCAGAATAGTTACCCTTTTATGGCGTGTGAAAATCAGTCAGATCAGTCATGTCAGTGTGCGTGCGTGTGAAATGGAATGTCGATGTTGTCAGCGAAGGCTACAAGGTACAAGGTAACTCAAAGCAACGGCCTGGAGCCACTCAGCCCACGTCCGAGAGGAAGACCTGCGCGCCCCAGCGTGAGCGACGCTATTGCAGGGTTTTTATGCCGTCCCCCTTCCTGGACCAGGTGCTCTGCATCACGTCATCTGTTCTCCAGGGACAAAGGGAGAAACGCACACCTGCAGTGATTAGGGACAGAGACAGGGACCGTCACAGTCGGTCATGATCGTTTGTTCTCGTGAACGGCCGAATGGTGCGTCACTTTAAATGTTGCCGCCGCAAGGAATTGTGGGGTGGCATTATCTCTTTTCCTTTCGTAAAGGAATGTTCAGTGTTTCCTATGCTAAAGGAGCTAAGTTAGGAAGCATTCAAGCTCCTTTCCTTTGCATTTAGAGTCTATAGTCACTCTAATAGTACACAATGTGAAGTATATGATTTTGTCGTTTTAGTCTTGAAGAAATCAATGGCCGCATGTCCACAGGTGTAGAGAGCGCTGTACGCCGTGCAGATTATAAATTCCTTTGAGGCAGATTTGTGATTTGTGACCACATGGATGCAGTTGACTAATATGTTTAGGCAGTAGCCTCAGTAGACCAGGATGCACTGCGGTAGCCTCAGTAGACCAGGATGCATGTAGTGATATGATTGGGAAAACGGACAACACAATTGACTCCCCTCAAGGTTCATGGTCTTATGCCACGTTCACACCAAAAGAGTTGCGAAATATTCGCAACGCTTACATGTTAGATAGAGGCGAAATGGCGTTGCGAATATTCGCAAATTCGCAAATCTGCTTTTTCGCCAGACACGGAGTTGCGAAAGCCAATCAGCGTTGAGAAGCTCCGCCCGGCATCACCGTCCTGGAGGAGTCGGAGCTGTGTGACTACGGATAATATTATGAACCCAGACATGGGGGCGTTTGATGTTCCGACGTGTGTGGGACTTCCTCAACAAGTATAAAGCAGAACTAGTGGTTATTTCAATGGTGAATAGCGGAAATAGTAAATGTTTTCACAGACACGGAGATAAGCCCCGCCCCCTTTCCCCAGCAAATGGTTGCGGAAAAATTAAAAATGAATTAACCACATAAAGTTGAGCGACCAAACTCAGGCGAAAAAGCGTTGCGAAAATTCGCAACTCTTTTGGTGTGAACACGGCATCACAGCCATCTTTGACTGAAATAGTCACTCAAAGGCATCTTGGGAAATGTAGGAAATCACTAACGGAACTATAATTATTGTAAATGTTTTATGTTAACAGCAAATTTCTTTCTAGTCATTTTGATATTAAACCATCATTTTCATTATCTGTATGTGGCACTAGGTAAGGTTAATTCTCCATTTACAAATTTATAACACTTTTTCAAACTAGATTTTAGGGCGGATCCATTCTTAATTAATGCATGTTTAGGGTTTGATATAATTTTTGTAGCTTCTCAGTGGTGTTCTTTGGTCCGAACAACATTTTACTAAACATCATTTAACAAAACACATCATTTCACAAAACTTAATCATTCATAAAACTTGACATTTCACAAAACACAACTTTCACGAAACACAACAAGTGCTAAAACATGTCTCACTGCTGTCCGCTGACGTCCTACTGGGCTTTTCCAGTCCAAAAACCTGGAAGAGAAAGCGGATGGATTCTACTTTTAAAAACACCAGTAACACCAGTCACTGAACCCTATTGATACTTGTTTTATTGCTAGAAATATGAGAGAAAACTTGGTGTGAGATTTTGGAGAAACAAATCCCCCAAAACAGTTTCTGTTAGATCCAACAACCAGATGTACTTCGTCTTTTTCACATTTATTTCAAACACTTTCTCTTATTCACAAACACTGATACTTAGTCAACAAACAATGATATATGTGAAGAAATGTATAAAAAACTAACAAGATTATTTTGGCATACTAAAATGAAAACAGCATCCAATATAAATAAATCAAACTTTAAAAAAAGTAAAATAAATAATGGGAAAAGGGTCCAATCAGCCGTCTGATCTGCTCTGATATGGCTGAAGGTAGAAGCCGACAGATGTGCGCTGGATGCTGCGTCTCCCGAGTCGCTCGCGTCGCTCTCGCCGCTCGTATACGTTCATCTGTTGTTTGATGTATTCACTCGCTCCGGTGCCAGGAAATCAATGCCTGCTGGGAGTGAAGGACGAGGGGGGGGGGTGAAGTGTGTGTGTGGCGGCGACGGTGGGAGGGGATTGTCTGTTAGACGACGGTTACTCATCGACCATCGTCTGTTAAATTAATGTTGATCCCCCCCCAAAAAAAATAATGTTACGCTTTACACAGGAAGACAACGGCATGAATAAATATATAGATTATTTCAAATTCAGCGCTGGCGGGATTGTTTTTGTGTGCGTGTTTTGTGTGTGTGCGTGTGTTTGTGTGCGTGTGTGTGTGTGCGTGTGTGTGCGTGTGTGTGTCGGTACCTCTCAGACTTTGTCGAAACTTCTGGACCGGTGCCCAGCGGTGTCATGGAAACGCTTGAATCGCTCAGAATGATTCATGTCTGCACAGTCCAACCCTCCCCCCAATCACACACACTCGTGCACACCCACACACACACACACACACTCACACGCACACACACACACACACACACACACCACACACACTCACACGCACGCACAAACACACACACACAGCATGCAGGAAGAGAGGAAGAGGGAGTTTAACCCTTCTTCTCTCCCCCCATCCTCCCCACCTCCTTCTCTCCCTTGCTCTTCTCTTTCTCTCTCCCGCCCGTCATCTTGCCATCCTCATCAAATCGCACTATTAGTCACATAGTTTAATAAAATGGACTCATTATATGGATGTCAGAGGGGATCACGTCGTCTGAGTGTTTCCTTTCACGACTCTCTGAAAAGACAGAGTCTAGACGTCGTCATCGACTCCTCATGCAGCGGCTCCATCGGTTCGCTGAGTGAAAACCGACCACGGAGGTGTCAAACGTGATGGACAAAATCCATCAAGAGCTGGGAGAATATTTCCATATGATTATTTTTTTTTTTTTACAAAAAATAAACATTTATAACATAGTAAAGAATTAAAAGAAATAAGAAAAAATGTAAATTTGAAATGTATTCAAAAATATAAATACCGCCTGGATACGATTGGATGTTGCTCCAGCATCATCTCTTCCTCTCTCCCTTGTTTCCTCCTCTCCTTCTCTCCTCTTCCTTTCATTCCACTCATTAAGCGGTGGAGTCTTTTGTTCGGGGAGGTAACCTCTTGAAATGTGCATGTGGCACCCATTCACCTCAATGATGCATTATTTCTTATGTATTATTACTCATAAACCTTTGGACTTTGAGGTGTTGGCTAAGGTTACAACATGTTGTGCACATTCAAAACCTTTCCCCACACACTTGTGTTCTCTGAGAAGTCGTAACAATCGGGAGAACATTTTCATGATTACATTGAAGTAAAAATAAAGTTAAACACATTTCAAGATAAAGATCTGCCTGTGCGTGACGTCACTGCTCTGGTAGTGTTGCCCTCGGGCCGTCTGTCAGACACAGAACCTGTTTGGGACGTCGTTGTTGGATAATGGTCGGGACAGGTCCCTTGTTTTTATCCTCCTCTTCTCTCATCTCATCTCCTCTCCTCACTTGTTTCCTCCTCTTCTCTCATCTCCTCTGGTTGTGTCCTCTCTTCTCTCATCTCCTCTGGTTGTGTCCTCTCCTCTCCCCTCCACTCTTGTTCTCTCTCCTCTCTTGTTACCTCATCTCTTCTCTTTTGTATTCCCTTGTCCCCTCATCTCCTCTCCTGTTTCTACTCTACTCTCCCCCTCTCTTGCTTCCTCCCCTCTCTTCTCTCCTCTTCTCTTCTCATTTCCCCTCTCCTTTTTTCTCCTCTCCTCTTTTGTGTCCTCCTCTTTCTTCTCTCTCTTTCTCCTCTCTTCTCATTTCCCCCTCTCCTCTCCTCTTTTCCCCTCTCCTCTCCTGTTCTCTCTCCTCTGCTCTCTTGTTTCCTCCCATCTCATCTCCTCTCTAGTTTCCTCCCCTCTCTTCTCCTCTCATGTTCTCTCTCCTCTCCTGTCTTGTTTCTTCTCCTCTCTCTTCCCCTCTTTGTTTCCTCTCCTCTCCTCTCTTGTTTCCTCCTCTTCCATCTTCTGTGTGTACTGCTGTTGATGTAATTGCTGTGCTGCAGTTAATGAAACTGCATTAAAGTAATTAAGATGAGCATTAACATGGAATGAGTAATTAATAAGAAGAAAGTACAGCGCTCTCGCTGACACCGCTGCCTGGTATTGATCAGACGATATCACTTTGTTGTGTCTTCCTCTCGGTCTGTCGCTGGAGTGAAGGAAGTATGTTTTGTTATTTCACTCAGCATCTCAGCTCAACCACGGAGACCGTGCTGCGCTGAAGGGGTGCAGGGCTTTCACCACGTTCCTCCTTGCTGCTCTGTGACATCCATTAACCCTGTCCTCACTCCTGCTGCTCCTCACTGGGGGGCTGTGTCACAGCTGCAGGAGGAAAAAACAACACTGCAGATTTGACTGTATCAGTCGGTTGATATCCACTCCATAAATCAATGACAATTTCCTACATGCACAATGCACTTGAAGTGACCGGAAGGCTATCTCCTTGTTGCACTGCTGTAGGTCCCAGACGCGTTCACACCGGCAGTATAATGCAGGTTCAGTAAAACTCTGTTCTAGTTGTTACGTAACTCCCGCACTAAAATAAGGGAGTTGTTCACTGTGAGGACAAACTTTTTGTTAGATATCATGTGAACCGTTACGTGAATACGTTGTGTCAGTTAAATAAGGGGATTTTGCAACATGAATCCAAATCCTCTTGTTTTTTTATCCCATGTTTAAAACTGTTGTTGTTGTTGGTCCCGACTTGTCCACCAATCAGAGGCTGTGGTCCCGACTTGTCCACCAATCAGAGGCTGTGGTCCCGACTTGTCCACCAATCAGAGGCTGTGGTCCCGACTTGTCCACCAATCAGAGGCTGTGGTCCCGACTTGTCCACCAATCAGAGGATGTGGTCCCGACTTGTCCACCAATCAGAGGCTGTGGTCCCGACTTGTCCACCAATCAGAGGCTGTGGTCCCGACTTGTCCACCAATCAGAGGCTGGGGTTCTGACTTATTGACCAATCACAGTCTGTGTTTCTAACTTGCATGGCAGCTCTGATCTCAAACACATTGCACAATTTTAAATGAGGTACAAAAATGACCTTGTGTGGTAATACTGTATAATATGGTAACTGCAGGCGTGGTGGCGGTCAGAGGAATACATGCTTTTTATTCATACATAATAATGTGCATTATAAAAACCCAAACGCTCTGTCAGGCCATCTTGGCGTTCTTCGTGTTGAGGCAGCTTGCCGTGTTCAGTCACTTTGTGTGTCTCCAGTGTTTTCCTCTGTGTGTCAAAAACGAAGGGAAACAGATGACGAGAGATTGTGAATGAAAGACAAAGACAGATAAGTGACTGGTCGACCGCGAAGCTCCGGGTGATTTACCAACCATAGGATGGAATAGAAAAATGAATTCAGGACAAAAATCAGTAATGGTAAAAGAAAAACAAGAATAAAATGCTTATGTAGCAACAGTGTGATGACAAAAAAAACAAAAACAAAGTACAACGCTAACACTACAGGTCTGAGAGGCTTCGAGGAGGCAGACATGACCAGAATACAAATTGGTGTTGCTTTGTGGGCTTCTGCTGTGGAGGCGAGTCCAACAAAATACACTATTTATACACCCGGCGAGGAAGTGTGTCTGTGGTCTTGGATCACGCCGTGTGAGTGTTAGCTCTCCCCGGTTTCGTATCGCGCTGTGCCGTGCGCTGGCCTTGTCCTGTGAAACACTTGTTAAAGAAGGGGCTGGTTAAAACACGCCATGACAAAAGGTAAAATAATAGCAACAACCTTTAAAAAACGGACGGTGTGACATCATGTGAAGCGAGGAGATTTAGAATCGGTCCCTTTTGTGGAGACAGACTTACAGTTTCTGGGGCTGGCCTTCGTCCAAACGCAGAGAGACACAGAGAGGCTTCTGCTGCTTGTAAATCGGCCAAACTCAAAGCGGTTTCGTGTTTGTTCGGTGTGTGTTTTTCTTTCGGACACATTCAGGGTCGAGTGCAGGAGGAAAAGCAGACGAACAGAAAAGATGTAGTGTTAGGCCCTGATCTGAAGGAGTGTCAGATTTTTGCATTAAAAAAGAAAAATCAAACCATACTTCACACAAACCATGAACTGTACGCTACCTTTAGTAAATAGCATAGTTTTAATTAGTGAAAACAACTTAGCCGACATCTCAAGTATCTCACTTATTTTGTATCTTGCTTTGTCATCACCGGTCAAAGTAACAACGGTTAACGCAAGGCAGTGCAGTCTTAGCGACACAAAAGCAGCGAGCGAAACAACAAGGCGGCCCAAAGCTGCTCAGATGTGCTCTATCTGATCTGAAGGCCTTAATTCTCAGGTGAGTTAAAGTCTTAAGATTGGATTTAGCTTCAGGTTTGGGGATTGAATGTTTTGCATCTAGCGGCCATTGTTTTGCATGCATTTGTTAAAAACCATGGAACAGTTTGAGCCTTTGGATAAAGCATAATTCAGTTACTCCAATGGGTTTGTAATGTTTAACTAACTCATAAAGGGACGCTTTGTTGTTCAGTTTATCTGACAAATACAAAATCACCAAATTTGTAGATACATATACTGCTATATGTATACGTGTCTGGAAGGAAATAGTATCCACATGAAGTAGTTTCAGGACTGGGTTAATAAGAGTAAGTTGTGCTATGGGCCAGATAAAAAGTAGCCTAGCGTGATAATGGCTAATAGTCGGTTCCCGTTGGCTGTCAGCTTGTAATGGAGCTTATTTGTGTTTCCTCTCTGTCTCCCGGCATTGTGGATTAGCAGGGATTTGGTCCTCCTGGCTCACCGACTTCTCTATGGGCTTTATGCAGCAGAGTGGGCTGACCTCCCCTCCTCCACCCTTTGTACCCCTGCAGCCAGCACACTCTAATGAGTGGCGGTTCGTCTGGGGGTCCTCCTCCCAGCCAATGGCCCTGTTTATGTTCGTCGTCCAGGAGAAAGTGTCACTGCAGGGTTGCTCGGAGAAATGCAGAGGTTGTCAGAAGTGGAGTTGAGGTTAGAAAACTTTCTCTTTAGGATTTATTTTTTATTTGAATCTTTTTAGGTTTGAGGCAGGCTAGTCAAGGGTTTGTTTGGGGCTTTGCTGCGTTCATGTGACAGCTCATGTTTGAGATATTTAGGAAATATTAGAAACAGACACAGCTGTTTATGGATACACTTATGGTGGTATGGTGTGATGTGATAGGGCTACTACAAATGGTTTTCTAAGATTTTGTCTCACCGGCAGTCAAATATAATTATGGAATTATATGGAGGAAATCAGGAAAATACTCATGTTTGACGAGCTGTGATGAGCGAATGTTTGGTATTACTACTCAAAAAATTACCTCAGGTGTCAAATTTACATATTTTTCTCATGACGTTAAATGCAGTCACCTTAATCTGAGTACACCTTCAGAAACGGTCACACAAGAAGCATGTCAATGATAGGCGACCCTAGAGATGTTAGAGATTGGATTTCTCAGAATGTTCTGAGGATTCAGAGTATATATTTGTCAGTATGTTCAACTTTTCGAGACCTGATATGAGTTCCTGAAGGTAATGTTGGATCAAATCAACCTTAAAGTTGCGAGAAACGGTCAGGGTTCAGGGAACAATTTCAAAATATATAGTATGGAGCACGATGAAGATGAACACCGCTGTATTTTGGATGTTCCTGAAGGCACTTTGGTTGTTTGCCATTTGGTAGTTTCCTTGTCAATGAACCAAGGTTCTGGAGGTTGGCAAGGTTCCTTGAAGGACGAGCGTGGTTTGTTAGTCTTTTATGAAGTGGTTGTACAAAAACATAGCTGAACAACCATTTCATGTTTGGGTTTACCAGAGGCACATCCGATCTTAAACAAACTATGTTCGTGGGTCTTTTCAGGCATGCTGGAGGTTCTCTCAAAAATGATAAGCAATGATTACAAAAGGTGTCAACCGATGAGGACCCCTTTGTTTCCAATGTTCCTTGAAGCATTGTTGTGTTTTGAAAATATTTCATTCAAGTAGTTTATAAGATCTCTGAAATTCCAATAGCTCCTTGAATCACTGTCATGGTCATCCTTTGGGCCGATGTCAGAGGTTTTAGAGTCCCTGCTGTGATTCATGGTTCTTCAAGGTATCCTCGAGGATACTTTAAAACTTTGAAATAAGTTCCGACACATACTGCAAGATCCTATACACCATTTAAAAGAGGCCTTTTCCAAGAGCTTCCGGAGGTTGATACGGTCCTTGAAGTGCTTTCACATTACTAACCCTTTTTGGAAATAAAGAGCCAAAAAGGTCCATAGAAGTGCTTTTATTTTGAAGAGTAGGGGTTTGACAGGGAAACAAAGTAGAGGCGAGAAGAGACGAGGTTCTGCTAGGATTTCATCCAAAGTAGCCTGTTAGCATCAGAGGATGACGTGTATGAAACAGACTGGGGGGGCAGTAGTAATGTGGTTTGTCAGCTGGACCGCTAAATGTATTTTGTATTTGTAAAAAAAAAAAATTCTGGATGACCAATGCTGAGGTTTTGTTCAATTCCTTTTATGTGGATTTGTGCTTTAAATGGGTTCATTTTACTACAATCTGATCTTAATTAAAGCTACTCTTTTATCTGATTAGAAGAGAAGAGAGGATACATTTAATACCAATTTAATGTCAAAGCCCAATAAAAGAATCCACTTAAAAAATGTAGTGTAATGTTCTTCATTAGAACGACTTTACATTTATAAATATTAATAAAAACCTTGTGCGTGTGTGTGTGTGTGTGTGTGTGTGTGTGTGTGTGTGTGTGTGTGTGTGTGTGTGTGACCATTCATGGTGTACTGTGACACGGTGTGTGATCTTGTGGCTGACCCTTACCATCCTGTTTTTTTTCTCCTCTTTAATGTTGCTCTCTCTTTAACAGCCAAATTAAAATGCCAGGGATTTTTGTTTGTGTGTAATACATGAACTCGGCCCGCAGAGACGGCGGAGGTGAAAAGGTCGCCGTGTTTGGACAAAAGTAAAGAACTGGGCTTACGCAACTGTTAGATCTTCAGTTCAGAATATATGTATTTTTCTAGTATTTGTAGTTTCTGTATTTTTTATCTTAATTGATACATTACAGCAAACACAGCATTCAGTCGTGTCCATAAATGTATTTTATATTCTTAAGCATTTAAAAAAAAAAATGTTTTGCCAGTGCAACAAAATGGAATCAAATACAACAAATACAAATTCTGGAAAAATAATACACATTATTTGCAGGTGCTGATTAAAAATCATCTGCACAAAAAGACAAATTAGAGAATAATACCTGAAACAATACACTCTTTAATCATCCCAATGTTTTGTTTTGTTCCTATTTTGTTCCAGTATTGTGACAACTAATGATGGTGAGCACACAGTATCTGGTAATAGGTTATGAATGTGTGGACTATCAGCACAAATATTCGCTTAAAAAATAAAACTGTTTAAAAAATGACAAATACCAATATTGGGTTTTTGTGGCGTGGTTTAGAAATCCACAGTAGGATGTGAAATAAAAAAATACATTGAGGTGTGTGTGTACAAAATCCATAAGATATATATATATATATATATATATAAACATTTTATATATATATATATATATATATATATATATATATATATATATACAGTGCTCAACGGGTTATTTTATGAAGCGCTATGTGGCAGGAGAGACAAAACTTGAGCCAGTGTCCCTCCTCCACCCTCAGGTCTGTGACGAGACGCCGTGATCAGTGCAATGAACGTGACGCTTTATATGTTGTTTGTGTCAGCGCTGACGTGGAGAGGCGTCTTACATATCCCAATGTCTCATCCTGTCCGGACATAGGCCTCTGTTATTCTATTATTGTGTTACATATTATAGGTTTGCTTTTATTTATCGGTCTGCTCAGGCAGCTGGATTTATTTTACTTTTGATTTTATTTCGGAAGGAATTAAGACAGCCTTTAAGGTATTTTAGGAGATAATTAGGAGAATTCGTGAATTAATGGATAACTGAAAGGAAGTAAGAAGGCCTCAAGTTGCTCATGCTGATTTTATGTATCCCTGTTGTCCAATAACAATGAACAGTACATTGTGTTACAGAGAACTATCAGTGACCGTATATTTTTGCGTAGTTAATTGTTCCCAAATAAAATAAAATTCTATGTTTAAAAATTGAAAATAATGAAGTAATTGAGGAGTGAATTAATGACACAGCCAGCCGATGAGAGAACAAACAAAAAAGAGCAGATACACCAAATGAATTGTAAGATATTAATTTCATTGAAAAATAACATTCAGCTTTATTTTTCCTCACAGCATTTTAAGATTTCTGAAATATCTTCCATTCATATTGTAAAGGAATTATTAATTGTAGATTTTTTTTTTATAAAATATGCTATTTTGATATTATTTCAAACATTTAAGTAGAAATTGTGCATCTTAATTGTACAATGGACAATTTTTTGATTTGTTGCAGAGGTGTCTGCACTGTTAAATCTAAATAGATCTGTGTGTGTGTGTGTGTGTGTGTGTGTGTGTGTGTGTGTGTGTGTGTGTGTGTGTGTGTGTGTGTGTGTGTGTGAGCGTGTGTGTGTGTGTGTGTGTGTGTGTGTGTGTGTGTGTGGTCCTGAATATGATTTGTTTTATTTATTGCACACGATTCTGTTTGTGTATATAAAAAAAACTACATTTGCATGTGTGTGTCTGTGTGTGTATATGGAGCTATATATACAGTATGTATATTATGCACATTTACGTGTGTTTCGAAGTGTGTGTGTGTGTGTGTGTGTGTGTGTGTGTGTGTGTGTGTGTGTGTGTGTGCGCGCATCTGTGCCAGTGATTTCCAGTACTTTTGAGTGAGTGTGTGTGTGTGGGAGTCTTTGTATAGGTGCCAAATCGGTCCAGCTGGCATCAGTCTTAGCTGAAGCCGAGGCCGCTGTATCGGTCGCACACAAAAACACACACACACATAGTGGACCACATTCCCATTCTGTACGCCTGTAATTATCAACCTCTTCTGCATCGACTACCATGTTGGCGTGTATTCAGCGCTGGTCTATACACTCCTAATTCAAACCCTTCACCGCGTACACGCTCCATTCTCCTCCACACACGCTCGCCACCAAACCCCTCCATCTCATCTTGTGCGGCTGCACCGACCCGCAGAATGTAATTACACACTAACCGTGGTTTGATATTTAGACTGGCTGAAGATTTAAGGTTTTATCCAAGAAGAAGGTCCGCGTGGTTAAAAATAGTCTCCAAGTGGTCCTCGCAAGCTCGGAGGAGAGGGAAGCCTGTTCAGGAGCTGGAGGGGGAATCAGCTTTGTTGTCTACGCGCCGTGGCGGTCGTTGCCTTTTTATACGTAAAAATTCATCAGACACATTTTTCCACAGCCAGACACGCTCTGATTTGTGTATTAGACTGATCGGCCGGTTACCTGCCAAAGAGACTTCACCTCCCTGTCATGTACTGATCAATCCTTGGACTGCATTTTGCAGACGCTTTGATGTTAATCAAACATCTGCTTCAACATGTTGGATGAAAGGTGTTCAATAAGGACAATTAGGTGGGGTGGGGTTGGGATTTTCTTCTCCTTAAAATGTGCATCAGATGTAGGGTTAAGGCTTAAATGGACAGTCCACCCCAAAATCTAAAATAATAAAATGCTTTGAAGAAAATGACGTGTCCTTTTTGCCACGCAAGGTCTTTGATAATAAAACGGTTGTAAGGCCATAGATAAGTGGCTCATGCTTATTGTTTTGCTCACAAAGTATCCGTGGTATGCACTGTTTGGAGAGTCTGAGCAGACAGTTTGACTCTCTATGCAACCAGCTCAAAGTCACATGATCAAAAATTGGACACTCTCTCAATGGGGTCTCTGGAAATAATCTGAAATTCCCTATTTAGATGCTCAAACAAAAACTGAATGCTGAAGTGTGTTGAACCTGCATTCTCATCTAATGACCATCAGGGGGCCAATATTCTGGTTTTATAAAGAAGTCCGATTGAATAGAAGTCTATGAGAAAATGACTCTGCTTCTCTCTTGATTTATTCCCTCAGTAAACATTGTAAACATGAGTTTATGGTCTCAATCTTTAGTTTCAAGTCTTCTTCAACACAGCGTGATGTTCATTTAGTAAATTATAGTAAATGTCTGGTCCATACGGTTGCTACGGTCTTCATCAGTGGCGGTGCGTCAATAGAGGGCGCTAGGGCGCCGCCCCTCCTAAAATTTTGCGATGAAAAAAAAAAAAGAAGAAAAAATATATATAATATATACTGTCAAAAAACATTATATATCAAATAATTTAAATAAGAAATATACCGTGTTGACGCGCTAAATGTGTGTGGGAGACCGTAAGCCCCTGTCAACAACACTTAAGTTAAATATAATATATCGCCATTCATCATTACTGAGAAAAGCCCCTCCCCTCTCGGGGCGCCGGCCCAATGTGTGTCTATGGAAAGCTAACAAACATTTCACCCTCGTGACGGCAAGGACAGCTTCTCATTGGCGGATGAAACGTGAATCTTCGGGCGCACGAATCTGCGCCCTAGCCAATTACATCGTTTCTTATTGCAACGTGGTTGGACTATTCGTCCAATCAGAGACCTTTATCAGAGACCCTCACACCCCATATAGCTCCCACGTAGCTACGCGAGCAACACAGCTAGCAGAGACTTTGATTATGTTAGTATGGCGACTGAAAACTCTGTGGTATCTCTACGCGAAACACCTTTCAATCCACGATCAGATGTTGACAAGAAGAGGCTGAAAGAGTTGGGACCCGAACGTCCGGATTTAAATATTCAGCAGTGAAGCTACATGCACCAAGCTACATGCTAACCGGAGCTGCTAGCTGGAGGCTCAGTGTGCAGTGGCTCTGAGCAGCAGAGGAAGCGCCGGCTATGAAGGAAGATGAGCTTGAAGGATTGCTGCAGAAGTGAGTGTCAAAATCAGCAGATGCCTGTGTTAAAGTTTAATGTTTTATCTTTCTCACAGCAGAACACATGTTGGACATTGTTAGATTTGGGTGGATATCATATCAGGCTATAACTTTATCTAAAATACCAATTCAATCCCCAACGTGTGTGCGTGTGCGCGTGCGTGTGTGCGTGTGTGTCATAGCTACAACCATCAAGACACACAAAACATAGTTTTTTGTCTGTAGTATGAAGCCTGTTTGTAGTAGATATTTCCCCACAACTTATCTTACTGTCTCTGTCTCTCTCTATATATTTATCTGTAGGTTTGTGACACCATACTTGGACACACCAGGGAACGCTTTGCCTTCAAAGACCACCTCATCAGTGCCACCTTACTGCAGGGCCCCCAGTTTGAATGCTACGTCAATGTATTCCCTGAAGTTGCTCTGGCCACCACATTGAATGTTTCTTAAACCATTCTGCTCTGAACCTCTCATGCCCAAAGTTACAGTTTGTTGATAGTTGTTATTGGACAGTGTTGAGCACTGTTTTCTTGAAATAAAGCTTTGTTTTTTAGAATATTCTACTCCAAACCTCTTTTCTTCTCATTGTGGAGTGCTATTTAAACCGCGCCGCCCAACTGCGCCCCCCCAAAAAAAAATGTCACCAGCCGCCACTGGTCTTCATACATGGTTGCTAGATATTTGCTACAATGTTCAATCAGTTACTCGGGTTTTGGTAATATCCAATATATAACCATCAGATATCCTGGCCAAGACTTTCCCATGCGCCGCTTACTGTTCACAGTCCAATTAACAATTTCTATGTATTATTTATTTGTCAAAATTCTCAAAGTGAAATGTACATGATGTACTTTATAAGGTACTGTATGACATTTTCACAATGGAACAGAACAAAGTACACGTGCACTTCTCTCTGCTAACAATTCCACCAGGCGGCCCATTTGATAGATGGGAAAAACTACTGCCGGGGAAAACAGTTTTAAAACATCAACCGTGATCTGAGACGGAGTAGATTGTTTCTTGGTTTCTGGATGTTGAACAAAACTGGAACACCTCGTCTCATATTTAGTTTGTTTTGTCTGCACATGCAGAGAAACGGAATGTACACCTAAAAGAACGTGGAGGGTGAAAGTGTTCTTCCTGGTTTCAAAGCTGGAGCTTGTAGCATAAAGAGGTTTCTATGCATTGCAGGCATAGCAGATGTCTGTTTTGTTGTGCTGTGAGAGCAGTGAGCAGAACACACACACACACACACACACACACACACACACACACACACACACACACACACACACACACACACACACACACACACACACACACACTGTCAGTACTCTGATCCTGAAAACTGGCTTTGGCTTTTACATCTTTTACTGTGTTTTCTAAAAAAAAAAGTGCAAATGAACAATCCTTGAAATGAATAATTGAAACTTTTTAAACAAACATGTACCTGTTGGGTGAATGAATCCAGCTAAATTCACAAATATATTCTTTATTAAATAGTAGATCCAATTGGGACGGAATGTGACTAAATATATCAATTTACAAAACAATAATCAAACAATGAATTTTCACAGTCTATTGCTCCACTTCATCAGCCAGTGAATGTATTGCCATATTGGACACATTATATAGAAATTTCTAAAGAAATTAGTGAATGAATAAATCAAATCCAAGCAGTGGTTTAGAAATAATGGACGAAGGAATGATAGAGAGAAATAATGAATGAGGTCATCCTGTCATTGGTCATTTCACGGAGCTCCATTTTCCATCAACAGTGGATGAAACTTTACATGTCATAGTCAGTGCGGTCAAGAGAAAATAAATAAATGGATGGATGGATGAATTGACAAATGAATTAATAATCAGACCCCTGTTCATACTAAATGTAATGTTGTATGTCGGAAATAATTGGACTTTATATGAATTAATTAAACCTTTATGAAGCAATATTAGTTGGGAAACCAATTGAAGTAATGGGAATGAATGAATTGTTCATTGTTCTGTTTTATTTTGTATAGTTTGTCGTCCCCTCTTTAGAATGAGTAACTTTTTACTAGTAGTAAATGAGTAGGATGAATAATTTTTCCACTTCTCCGATGAATGGATTTCCAATACAGATATGGATCTGACTCCCTCTGCTAACTGCTCCCTCTTTTTTTTCCTGTCGTCCTCCTGCAGGTAAAACCGAGAGGAGCTCGTACTCGTACGGCAGAGAATCCAACCCGCACTGCCACCAGGTCAGTCCCACTGTCATGTCTTCTTTTATAAAGGTGGTGTCGCTCAGTCGGATGTTCAGCCTCAGGGACATTTAACCAGCGGTCTCTTCGTCCCCCGTACTGAACAGTTTTGTAGATGTGGACACCATGAACGCGGTTCAAGTCGCACACAACCTGCTGAATGCAGGGGAAAAATATGTGGGTTGTTTTTACATTTCTGGTACTGGTGTGACGCATCAAGGACTAAGAAGGAATTTAGCAATGTAGCTAATTGGCTACATTTGTCTGATTTTAGCTTGTAGCTTGTTAGCTTAGTCACTTATAGTTTCCTCACTGAAAGCAGAGCATGTCTGGCAGAGCAGAGTGAAGCATTGCTGTTGACAGAGAGCCACTGGTTATTGAAGATAATTTTTTGGAAATGTAAACCCAGTTTTTTGCCAACGTACACATAAACATCCACCTCCCACTGCTCTGTTAGCGACTACAGCCGACCAGCCAGCGGTCAAATGTGGTTTCATTTGGTTGCATTGGACGTATACACTCAAGATTAGAATATAACAAGTTAGGGTGAAAAGGTAAAAAAAAATCTATAAAAAAATGACAGTAGTAAGTGGAAGATATTTGCACAAAAGAATATCTGTCGAGGAACAATATCGGATCTCTTTGCAAGTTGGATCAACCTCATCACACAACAGACGCTGCAGCTGCTGTGTGTTATGCCTGCAGTGGATGACCTAATGCACTGCCGTTAAATAGGGCCTTTGCAAGTGGTCTTTCCCTTGGCTGCAGATATTGTTGCCTGCAACCTTTCTCGCTTCTTTAAATCACGAAGGTATCAGCACAACAGGTGATCTGGTTATTTCATTATTTAGCTTCACGTGCGTCAATCATCCTCTCGACGACTAAAAACAACATCTGTCACATCTTTCTATTCAATGTATTTTGATGTTTTCCAGAGAGATCCCTAACTTCACCACATATTCCAGACTTCATAAAACTAATAATTATTCATTTTAACTTCAAGTCTAATTCCTTTTGAAAGGAATGTTTATTGGCGGCGGTGGCGCCAGGTGTTGTGAGGACTTTGGTAATAGCTGGGTTTTGAATCTGCACTGTGATCTTCCCGCTCAGTTCTCATGGGCCATATGCATCCATGAGAAGATGCACGTTGATAATTAAGAGAATATACAGATGTTGGCGTTTGATTCTGCCGGTGGAATATGAAACGGAGGGAAGCTTGATGTGCTCGCTGTAATTTGATGACCTCCTTCTGGTTTTTAAAATGTAAAAAATCCCATACGTGCGCAGGCTGTTGGACAAGTTGACTGAGTCTGATGTCATGGATTTATTTTTCTTCTCGTCTTGAACATCTAGTAATTAAAGCTTATCAAAGAAATGCATTTCTGTGCTTATGAAAATCAAAGCTGCTCTAAAAGATGCTGCTGCATTTCCCTTTTGCAGTGCTAGATGTTTGGGTTTCACGACAGGGACATTAGATCATGTTAGTTATCAATAATTCAGAGATACTGGAGTTTCCACACAATACGCTTCATAGCTGTATAACTTTTCAAACATATTTTGGATGTTACCTGTATTCACTACTATATGACAATGTAAATAGTTTGAATACAGCAAAAAAGGTAGTTATTACATTTTATATAAATGAAGATTTATTTTAGTATAGTATAAGCAGTGGTGAGATAATCGACAACATTCCAAGTCTTTTAAAACTCAAAGGTTATGTAACATGTATTTTTGTGCCTGTGATTTCTACTTTAACCACGTTAGAGTGTATTTAATTAAGTCATGTAATCAAATTCTTATCTGCAAAAAAAATAATCTGCCAAATTGTACTTAACGACCATTTCATTATCAAATTCTATTGAGTTGCATATTGCCCGTGATGTTCCTTTCGTCCAAATAGTGCAGTCCCCTTTAAGGGTGCGGCCATTCAGGGCGTGGCCCTTCAGAGTGCTATCAAAGCGAGCCGATTGGTTGGCCCCAGGAAGTGCTATTTGCAGTTGTAAAGTACAACATGCTCGACTCAGCCAATGACCCGACAATTACCTGTGTGGAAGAAGCATTATGCCAATTTCCTCACACCTGTGATTGTGACATCACCGTCTGTAAACACACTCACCTTCTTTCTACCGACTGGGACCGCTCCACCACAGGAGCTGAGGGTCTGTGTCTTTTACGGTTAGAGACTAACTTTTGTTGACAAAATGAGAATGACGTTTCAAACTGGATCCACTCGACCGTATGTCCAAATACTATCTCGTAAATGTGTCCTACGCTTTGTGTTTTGGAGAGCGACACCAGTATTTTGGACTGGCGAGGTTGTCGGCGGATGCCAACGGGGGCGATCAAACCAAACAAAATGATTGACGGCGGTTCAATTGTGGTTGCCCGGGGCAACTGGGCAACCGTTTACTGCCGAGCCTCGTGAATGAAGACGAGACGGAAAGTGGAGTGAAAGAAAGAAAAGGAAAGCAACCCAGTGTTGCATTTGAAGGACTGGTAGTCAGTAACAAGACCTTCCTGCCTTTTGGTTTTGATCTTTTCCAGTCTGTAACGAGGATTGGATTCGGCTCTGACAACCTTGTGAAAAAGGCATTTAATCATACTTTCTTATAGCAGTTTCGATATGAATTTATTTGTTAATTTCTGGACTCATTAATGTTTTCATACATCTGTTCACTCAAAGACTGCTGAGTTTGTCCATTTATTGAGTCACCACTCTCGTTTGCTTGAGATTAATCTGACTAATCCAAGCATTGATCTTTCGGATCACTCATCACTCTGTCATTCATTCCTTCGTTAATGTATTCACTTGTATTCTTGAGGTGGCCCGGTCACTTATTCATTTATTGTGTTCAGGCATCTGTCGATTGGCCTATCTGAGCACCCGCTCATTCACTCATTTTCTCATTAGGTGGTTCGTTCATTCATCCATCCATCAGTATCTCCTTTCATTTATCCATTCATCCATGTTCAAGGAATCAAGGATAATTTACTGGGTGGTGTGTTCATGTAATCATTTACAAAGTGCAGCCTACTGTCTATCCAATCCCTCCATCTGAACACTCATGTATTTACACATTCATTCATTTATTTAAACGTGTCCTTTCATCAGTCCATTTTTGTTGCATCCATCCATCTATCACCAACTCGCTGGTCTTTTATTTTTAACCACGACTCACATCCAGCTGTGGCCTTTTGTGAGGATACAACAAACTGTAGAGGACAAAAATATGAAATAAATCAAACATTACTGCCTCACTGGCCACTTTCCTACTGGGCTGCTGTCAAATTATCCTGTTACACAGTCTGAATGGCCCCTGATGGAAATTGTTTGGAAATGGGAGATAAATTTACATGCTGGGCTGAAGTCCAAAATCCTCTGGCTTCATCCTCGGCCGTTAGTGAAAGAGAAAAAAAGAAAAAACACTTGGTGGGGAGGATGAGCTTGCGCGCTAACAGCGGGAAGATTTCCAATGACCCCAGTTTGTTCCACAACTCTGACCGAATCCAATACATTCATATCATTGGTGTTTAGAGGTGATTTAGGTTTTAGTTCCACATTTCGAATCTTTCAAAATGCTTCACTTTTGACTATACACACCGTAACGTTGCTATTGTGCTCAGTCACAACTTCAAATTTTCAAATCTCCTCCAGCTGAGGTCCAAAACATTTAGCGTGATGATCTGGATTGGATTTCCGTCTCATTTTCACTTCATTATTCGGTCTGATATTGTGTTGATTTGATCGGATATCCTGTTTGGGAGGATGGTTCGGTGTAGTGTGCCCTAACCAATCAGCACTGACTGACGGATCCTTTACGATGACATCATTTTCAGCAGAAGTGATTGCTAGGAGCAGTTGATATTTCCCACATCGATAAAAGAAATAAGTCTTCTTGAGAATTGTTTATCTCGATCCATTCTTGCCCCCACCCAAAAAGATATGTTTGGCTCAATTGTTTTTTCCAACATGGGAAACAGCTGGGCACAATACCACACCTATTAAAAGCACTGAGAGGATCTATGATGTTGGCAGGGATTGAGAGGTTTACAACCAAGTGAGACGTTGCATGGAGAGTCATTAGTTTTGCCGGATTTGGCTGTAAGGTACCATTCGGTTGACCTAATGGTGGAGCTACATGAAAGGTTTGTCACAGCTCTACTCACCTTGGTTTGTATGGTGTATGGTGGTATTAGACGGGTTGGGAGGGAAGATGTGTTGGTTAGAGCTGCACCGATTGATTGGCTGTTGATCGAATCCTGACTGTTTTCAGCTGATCGGCCACGACCTGCCGGCCAGTTTCAAGTATACAATTATTTTGCTGGTCACATTTTTTTTTATGGACCAGTGTCTCTGCCAGCGAGTCCTGGCAGAGACACTGGTCCATAAGTGCGTGTTTCAGACCTGCCCTATGAGGTTCAAGAGTCTGTGCCTTCGTCTTCACATTTCAAAATGGATGGATGGACAGTCCAAGCGGCCCTTGGTTCTCGGGTGTTTCCGTCAAGCAGAACAGTGTACCTCAGTGTTTACTTTCTGCACAACCGAGCCTATTTACTTCAGTAGTCAAATTTTATTTGGTGCAAACCGACTGCTTTGTTCCAGTGTAAACTGGAAAGCTGACTGGGTCTGACTGGTGATTCTCTCCTAGCTGTTAATGGGTGATGGGGGCTGGGAAACGTGGCCCCCTGCCAAGGAACAAGCCCAACCCCCCAACAGCTCACTCTGCTCCCCTAAAAACACCCAAACACCCTCTAGAAACCATCGTCTGCTGGCTGAAGGTGGCATGAATACGCTCAACACGCCAGGGATGGAAAAGGACTGTTGTTCGAGTACATGTGGCAAAAACATACACACATTCTACATATTTTACTGTACTTCCTCTGTGCACTAGAGGTACTTAAAATTATTTTTGAAATCTTTATTTCACATAATCTGTAATATTTTGTAGCTGAATTACACAACATGTTCTTTGTCTAAAACAGTAGTTTACATTTTTCTCTGGCCACTCTCGTTCATGTTGGCTTAAAAGTTACATTTCAAGGATTTGTTCTTGGCCTTGGAAACAGCAGTTGACAAAACAATATCCCCTTCAGGTCCATTTAGCTGCTGATGTGTATTCAAGCATATGACATGATATTCATCAGCAGGTGGAGTTCAGCTGTCAGCGGCCTCACCTCTCTCTTCCGGATGCTTCATTGCGGGGCCGCTCACCGATCTTCCGCAGTGAGGGAGGGATATATCGGGAGTTTCACACTGTAATTGACATGACAGTTACTTTCAAGCTCAGTTGTCACATGCCATGAGCATTTTTTACACCTGGGAAATAAAGTCGTTGGGTATTTTACGAAGAACAATTGCAAATTTTTAGTTAAAAACAAGCTATGCGAACAGCGGATTGAATGAAGTACTGTATTTGTACTGGTATCAGTCCCCATGAATCCTAACGATCTTTGCTAGAGACTTGTTATACTACATCGGATGGACAGACCTCATTCCTGCTCCCCAGACGCTGAACCACTTGGACTCAAATGACTCCGTGATCTTTTCCTCTGGCACCACCGACAGGGAAAACCCACCAACATTTGTAGCTCCACCACCGGTAGTCTTCAGTATGATGTTTGCTTTTCCCTTTATGGCTTCATGGAACCGCAGCAGAAACACCCTCATGGGTAGTATAATATACAGTACACACACACACACACACACACACACACACACACACACACACACACACACACACACACACACACACACACACAAACACACACACACACACACACACACTCACACACTCACACTCGTACTGTGTGGCTTCTCTAATGCTGCTATCTAAAAGCCATCTAAAGGGATATTCTGTTTACATAAGAAAACAGATGAAGGGATGGGAGATGATCCTGTTTTTAGTCGTCTTCCTCCATCCCTCAATGTTTCTCTTCTCTGTCTTTCACTCTGTCGTTCATTCAAGCAAAAGCCACTGCCCTGGCTGCACACACACACACACACACGCACATGCACAGGCACACACACAGGCACACACACACACACACACACACAGACACACACACACACACACACACACACACACACACACACACACACACACACACACACACACACACACACACACACACACACACACATTCTCAGCCACACCAAAGCGTGCCTGTCATCCAGTTATCGCCTCACAGATCAGTAGGTTAGTCGTGGGCCGGCAGCTACAGCTGAGGCAGCAACAGTCTGGATGTGAGGTTCTTGTGGAATGCATGAAAAAAAGCCTTCAACCATCTCTCACACACACACACACACACACACACACACACATCATCACACATCAGTCAGTAGAAAGTGCTGAAGGCTCCGTTTTGAAGCTTTCAGAGAGGAGCTCTGAAGCTGCATTTACCTATTAAAGAAGGAGCGTGTGCGCAAGCACACACACACACACACACACACACAAACACACACACACACACACACACACACACAATTATATCAAAGAACATGTATATAGATGTGTACAGTTTTCCATACCCATACATTAACTCTCTCGCAAACACGCACACGGTTGTGATGAACCCCAAGCAGTTCGGGGGCGTTTTTTGCTCCCGTCACATTTTACTCTCTGTGGCCTCGTTTGTCACTGCAATATATAAATCCTGCACCTCTATGGAAACAGCACCATACTGGCTGAAAGAAAAGTAAAAAAAAAATATTGTATGCACTATAATACATTTGCCATGCCATGATTCCTAAAAAAATAAAAAGTATATATATGTAGTATATCAGTAAAGTGTTAGAAATGAAAGATCTGCGGCTCCACACGACGAACACCTAATCTGCTGAAACAGGAGCAGGTGTGTCATCCAGCTTGCTGTTCACTCCTCGCGAGTCCTTAACGAGCCGGTCCTTAAACATGAGGGCTCTCCACACTGACCTCTGACCTCCACACCTCTCTGATGGGTCAAGAGACTGCGGAGAGAGCGAGTCCTCCGGTTATTACTGAACGCGGCTCTCTACCCGTCTGTCTTCATCTCTCCTTCTCGCCTGCTCGGCCAAGCGTGGCCTGATGGGATTATGTGTGTGTGTGTCTTTCCACAGCCAATCTCACAAGCTAATGGACCCATCAGGTTCATATAATAATCATAAAATAACAAAGATAATTAAAATATCAATAATCTAATGATAATAATAATGATGATCATGATAATAATTATGATAATATGCACATTTAAATACATACACATATAATAATTATAATACACATACGACAATACATTGATTTCCAAAACAGGACTTTTATTTATTTTTTAAGTGAAACAAACAAAGCAGAACAGGCAGCCTTATATGACTATTTTAGGGTCCAATTATGCCTATGATAAAATAAAATAAAATGTGAACCTGCTCATGAACAGGTGGTATTCATCAGGCCCAAACAGGCCATCCACAATAGGAGAGTTCGGTAGATCTGACACAAAAATAAAAAGTCTTGCACGAGGCCTTCCTCCTCTCTTTGTTGACTCCCTTTAAGGTGTTCACAACACATTTGTGAAATAAATCATATGTCTTGTGGAGTTTAAGTTTCTCTGTTTTCATTCCACGCGATCTTTCTCTTTCTGTCTCGCCCCTGTTGCTTCCCTCTCTCTCTCTCTCTCTCTCTCTCTCTCTCTCTCTCTCTCTCTCTCTCTCTTTCTCTCTCTCGCTCTCTTACGATGCTATGTTTCCACAGATATATGGAATGTGTCTCTATGGAGGCCAGGCATTACTCTGTGTGTGTGTGTGTGTGTGTGTGTGTGTGTGTGTGTGTGTGTGTGTGTGTGTGTGTGTGTGTGTGTGTGTGTGTGGTGTGTCTGTGTGTGTCTGTGTGATTGGTTCCCGTGCGTGTGCTTTACAGTGGAATCTGGTTACCGAGGGTGTGTGCCTGCACGTTCATCATCACTTCATTCCGTCTGTCCTCTAAACCCGTCCCCATTGGCTCCTTTCTGACCAATGGCGCGTCAGCAGGAAGTACAAGCCCCCAACAGCTGGTCTGAAGTCCAGGAAGAAGAAAAAAACAAAAAACAAGGGCAAGTCAAAGACTGTTTACATGGAGGGAAATATTAATGAAGCCGCTCAGACCATAGTTTCCCTCGATCGGCCATATCTTCAGTATAGCATTGCATATAGGCGATATTATATGAATTCCGGATCATTATGGGCTTCTCTTATCCATCTATTTATCCATCATTAACTCTCCTCTTACATCCATTCTGTGCAGCTCTGTGTGTGTTCCTCTCACAGCTGCTCTCCAGCTCTGAACGAACACACACACAAAACCACACGCACACACAACCTCACACACACACACACACACACACACACACACACACACACACACACACACACACACACACACACACACACACACACACACACACTGATCCAGCTGCTCGTCGCTCTCAGGAGACTCTCAGCCGTTGTTCAGTCTCATTTGCTGGCCGAACAGATCGACACTATTTTATATATAACATTGTATTTGAATATCGATCACAAACACAGCACACTGCCAGGCGTGCCGCGTGCGCGTTGACGCATCAGCTATGACAGCTGACAGATTGTGCTCGCTATCCGTTATATGCACGAGACCACCCAGTGCTGTTGTGACGTGATGGGGCTACTGGCTTCCTTTAAGTATACTTTGAGGGAAATAAATCAATCACACAGTTTTGGCATCTCAAAGAATCCAATGAAATGATTGAACGCATATCATAAAGACTTTGAGTTTTGGGGTCAT
Source organism: Myoxocephalus aenaeus (assembly GCA_038501785.1). Classification (NCBI taxonomy): domain Eukaryota; kingdom Metazoa; phylum Chordata; class Actinopteri; order Perciformes; family Cottidae; genus Myoxocephalus; species Myoxocephalus aenaeus. The sequence continues at coordinate 51,002 of JBAMJR010000299.1, read as the reverse complement.
TATTTACGACCATGTCTCAGTACTTTGCGTTCGGAGTAAAGATCAACTTGTGATATAAATATGTCATGTATGTATTCGGCGGATGACCTCCTAAATCGGATTATTCGCTGTGTGAGTTGCCGGGTAAGAATGTTTTTTGGTAAATCCCGGCTACAATGAACGAATGACTGGGTTAATGCGTTCAGTCAGAGCGAGCGACACGGTGCAAAGGGTTGTTGAAAGTTACGCGGTACAAGCCTGCACCCTGAGGTGGATATTTGTGTCTTTCCATGACGTTTGGTAGAGGCATCCGTGTTTACACAGGATGAGCTGTCATAATTTAGATTGTTCCGATACTGTGGTTCATGACCCAATACTGAATAAGTAATATTTGCACAGTAGCACTTGTTTCACTTTCTTGATGGGTTTTTATCCCTTTCAATGCATTGTTTTGTATTTTATACAAATCTTATGCTTGGCTTAAACCAGAGGATTTCAGAAGAAATCTTGAATGACTGTGTAATCGAGGGCCACCCCTGACCTTCGATGTTTTAATTGTAAGACCGCACACTGAATGTTTGTACGAAATAATTCTGGAGTGGCAATACTCACAGAAACTTGTGAGATGTCTTGAGAAAAAGAAAAGAAAAAAGTTACCTGGGCTGCGGAAAAAACTTGAGCTAACACTAACGTGACCTCTGACCTCTGACGGGTCAAATGCAGAGAAGAATTTCCCCAAGGGGATTAATAAAGTGCATGTTTCTTTTTCTTTTTCTTTCTTTTTCTCTTTCCAGGTGTGGTTTTCAAGTTAGTCCATAGAGATTAATGTCAAGTTTTGGAGGTAGGATTTACTCGTAATGGCTTATTTCCACATTATGACATTGCTAGTCCGACCTAAGGATCTGATCTGTTTCCACGGTGTGGCAGTAATGGCGTATGTTTTCAGATCCTGAGAGAAAAAACTCTGCAGCCCTTCCTCGGTTGTGAAAAAGGTATTTGATCGACTCGTGCAGTCGACTCACTGTTTGTTTAACAAGTTCTCATCAGGCTCCAGCAAACCAGGGAGCTACGCTTTATCTCTGTCGGTGAAGTTAACCCTCTTCCCTCTCTGATGTGTCTAACATCAAACAGCATGTGCCTGTCACACACACACACACACACACACACACACACACACACACACACACACACACACACACACACACACACACCAGAAACTGCGGATGAAGTACAACAGCTGGGAACAGACACAGAACAGAACTGAGCTGTCAAGACTACACTACAGAGCTGACACACACACACACACACACACACACACACACACACACACACACACACACACACACACACACACACGTACGAGCAAACCGGTCTTGATCCATGAGATGTGGGGAGAGCGAGCTGATATTTGTCATGTGTGCTTCCTTCATCAGAGCTCAGTTCTGCAGGACTTCTTATCTGTGACAGATGAAGCAACAACTTCCTGGATCCCACAGGCCTTGAACCTCCTTTAAATAAGAAATACATGCAACCTAGGCCTGGGACGTTTTGGGAAATGAATACATAGCCTTGAAGGGACAGTTCAGACCAATATATACAAATAAAAAAACATATTCTACATATATTACACATGCTTTCTTTCCCTCATATTGCCTACAAAAAGGTCTGTGGAATATCCTGAGTAACTGGGTCATTGCTGTTTTCAAATGCAGTGAGAAGTAGAGTCGTTTTTCTCATAGACTTGTGTACAATCAGACTTATTTTTACAACCAGAGGAGTCGCCCCCTGATGGCCAGTAGAGAGAAAGCAAGTTCAAAGCACTTCCGCATCGGCTTCACTTTTCAGAACCGGAGGTCGCTGCTAGGCCACTTTCTCACTCACTACAATGTTTGCTTTTGTTTGACCAGAATTCAGTCATAAACCCAACATTAACACATCATCACCCTTCAAGTTGATATGGCAAACGTTAGCGTATTCATAAGGAACATACTTTGTTGATTTCGGGCGAACCCTGTGGACGAAACGATTTTACTGCAGCGGAGTCTGACAGCTGGGTCTCCAGCATCATGATTAGTTAAATGTTCTCCACTCTTTAAGCACACCACAGTAGCAACGTAGTCATTCGGTTTCGCTCTCTTAGCTCTGTTTTTGGTCTCCACCACCAACTCCTGAGGGAACTGTCTGTCTCTTTAGCTGCTAAACGCTCCAAATGTCCACCAGCGCTGCTCAGAAATCAGAAGGTCCATTCTGTAAAGCTTTATTTCTGCGCTCCGTGTGTTTGTTCCTGGTTATAATGACTAAAATGTCTCCACAAACTACAAAGTGAAGGCAGCTGGGACTGATGCATGATGGGAGCGATCAGTTCAAGATGGCACCGCAGGGAAGCATATTTCTCATTCTCTTTTCATCTCTCTTTTCATCTCCAAATATAAATCTGTCTCTCCATCTATCATTCATTCACTTCCTGTCTCCTCCCCATTCTTTCCTGATTACCCCCCCTTCCCTTCTTCCTCTCACCCTTTCCTCCCAATGCCTTTTGCTTCATCCTGTTGTTTCCTTCTTCCTCTGCTCTCTCCTTTTTCTTTTCTTTTACTCACTTCCTCCTCCTTTTTGTCTCGCACCGTCTTTCCCTTTTCTCTTACTTGACTCCTCCTTTCTACTTCCGTCCTTTCTACTTCTCCCTCTTTTCTGCCCTCCCTAGCTTCTGTCTCCTTCCCTCCCTCTTTTCTTTCCTTCCTGCTTTTCCCTTCATGTGTCTCTACCTCCCTCCTTCATTATCCCCCTTCCTCTGTTCTCCCCCTCGTTCCCTTCTTCCTTCCCTGCTTCTCTCCTCTGTTTTTTATTCTGTCCTTCTTACCTTTCCTTTGGGTTAGGGTTAGGGGTTACCCTCACCAACCAGACCCTTCTTCTTTTCCTCACCAATTTCCCTCTTTCCTTCCCTTCCTCTCGCAGTTCTCCCTCGTCATCTTTCCACTTTCATTATCTCATTCCCTCTCTTTTGACCTCCTTCCATCCCTATTTTCATTGTTTCTTCTTCTTAACTTTCATCCTTTCTTCCTCCCCTTAAGCAATCCCCTTCCTTCTTTAACAGCTCATTTCCTCACCCCTTTCCTATTCCTTCATCTTTCACTCCCTGTCATCTTGACTTCTTTTGCTCCCTCCTTCTCCTATTTCCTTATTAACCACCCTACTTCCATAACTTCGGATTTACTTCCTCCTTTTTCGTATGTCCTCTTTTACCACCTTACCTGACCTATTTCCTTTACCTATACCCATTCCTCCCTCTCCTTTCCTCTCTTTTATTCCCCCTTCGCACCCAGCTCACTTGTCTTCCCAGTTTCCTTTCCATCCTTTCTACCTTTCTGTGTTTCCTCCCTATGATCTACCGCGTCTCCCCCCTCCCTCTTCTCCTCTTTCTAATTGCGTGCAGGAAGCTGCCAGATATTGTGAGGTGTAATGTGCTGTCTGATTCCTCTCTTAGTGTTCTTAAATGATCGCTATTTATTTGTCAAGCCAAGCGTTGAACGCTAATTAAGGAGAAATGCTTTGAACTGCTTTGCGTGTGTGTGTTTGAGTGAAGTGTGTGTTATTGTGTGTGTGTGTGTGTGTGTGTGTGTGTGTGTGTGTGTGTGTGTGTGTGTGTGTGTGTGTGTGTGTGTGTGTGGAGCGGTTAGAAGACGGAGGAAGTTGTCATTGGCAAGTCGATCCCTCGCTGCTTCGAATGCTTCTGCAGGCAGATGTGTGTGTGTGTGTGTGTGTGTGTGTGTGTGTGTGTGTGTGTGTGTGTGTGTGTGTGTGTGTGTGTGTGTCTTTGCCGTTATCTGTCCCTGAGGTTTTTTTCTTGCTCAGACATCATTCTAAACACACACACACACACACACACACACACACACACACACACACACACACACACACACACACACACACACACACACACACACACACAGCAGCTGGTGTTTCAGAGACTCCAATGCGCTGATGTTATTGGCCGTTGTCTCGGTGTATTAGTGTTGTCGTGGCGGTTCTGCGACCTGATTGGCTGCCTCAGTCTTTTCATAATGAGCTCAGTCCTTACCTTGGATGTCATCGATCGTTTGAACATCCTTAAATCAAATTGACCCTTCCTAAATCCCGCCCCTTTCCGCTCTGCGCTCCAATAACAGTTGAGCAAGCTCGGAACTTGGCAGGAAGTCGGTCAACTTTCCCTCAGATATTAGATGATACTCAGATATGTTACTTCTGTTCAAGGGTAATGTTGCTAAGGAAGTGACATGCTGTCACTGTGCTTTTTTAACCGAGCAGAGGGAACTGAACCTCTAACTGTGGCAGTGCCTTGCTCAAGGTGACTGAAGGTGTTATTGTAGCAGTGATACATCTTTAATTCAGGGTTTGTTGTCAAAATGTTTGGTTTGTTTGGCATTTTCTAGGAGTCAGTATTGAAGTAGATGCTCCGAACTGTTATATCCGCCATAAGGACTTACTCCCATTACGTCACCATGAAACAGTCAACCACGGACATGAGGGGGAAAAAATTGATGCATTCATACTGTTAAAGACAGTTAGTGTCCCTCTAAAAGGCCTTTTATCCTATCATATCCAGCAGATGGCATGAAGAAACGTTTTCAGTTAGTGAGGACGCTTACTGATAATGTTGTGTTTCAGGATTACTTTCACATTTTCCCGTCTTTCCATTTACATGTTTTTGTTGTGGCTGATGTTAAGATCTAGTTGGCAATCAAATACACACTTATTTTCTTTATCACAAGTAACCAGGAAGTGTCCTTTAAAGATTAATAGTAATGTCTCCACATTGCCACAAAGACGACTGGTACAATACTGTAGCAACAGTGTATATATAATATCTATAAATATAGACATATGGAGAGTTAGATTCAGTAAGTCAGTAAAAGTTTCACGCAAAAGAAAAAACTGACTAAAAACAGGGGAAAGTTTTATTAAATTATTGATTAAATGACTTTAGTGGATCACAACAGGGAAAAAACACTATAATTTCACCACCGTGCTAAGAATATTAGTCAATTGATGATTTGGTTGATTGGCATAACATTATTCACTGCTAAACTTCCACAATTAAGTCAAGAGGGAATAAATGTCAGCATTTCCTGCTTTTCGCTGGTTTATCCCGTGAACCCTGAAAGTCTTCCATCCTCACTTTGGGCTCTGAGAACGTTTCAACTTTTGTTTCTACTATTTTAGTCGTTTAACAGAGTAGACGTCAGAGGAAGCCCTCGATGTGTTCGGTCCGATGTGTGATGTCACAGTGTTCTGGTGTTCTCTCCGTGGTCCAGTTTTATTCGTTCCTCTCTGCTGGTTTCTTTCTGTTTCTGGTAGCAGCCTCAGGGCCTCGCTCCCTCAGGAGTGTGTGTGTGTGTGTGTGTGTGTGTGTGTGTGTGTGTGTGTGTGTGTGTGTGTGTGTGTGTGTGTGTGTGTGTGTGTGTGTGTGTGTGTGTGTGTATGCAGAAATGTGTACCCACATGTGTGTGTGTCAGCTGGAGCGAAGCTGGCATACAGGTGCGCCGCTGCCTCGCCAGCACTTCCTGGTAATTAATGACTTCTTCCTGTCTTTCTCTCTCTCTCTCTCTCTCTTTCTCTCTCCCTCTCTCTGTCTCTCATCGTCGCGATGGTGAAAATTGATGACGTTTAGTATTGAGTATTTGCTTTGTCAGTCACATTAAGAGACAGCGGGTTAGATTGGAGAGGTATAAACTTGTAGCAGTAGAAAACAGGAAGAAGGGACAGTGTAGTGACGGGATACCAAACACACACCGCTCTCATGCCATGTGTGTTAAAGGTTGGGATAGTTCGGATCCTCAGGAGTGTGAAGTTCTTATCTCAGTGTGTTATTGGCTACAGATGGAGGTTGGCATGCCTGCGGCTTGGAGAAGCATGCAGGAGTTACTGGACGGGAGCAAAGGGATGCACTGCTGTGGACGGGGCCAGCAGGAACAACACTTGTTTTAGACCTAAAAGGAAGCCCCCACAAAATGTGATATCAGTTAAAGTGTACGCTATATTTAGAATATTTTCTCCTATTTATTTTGCCATGAGACAGCCCTTTCCGACCAGGAACTGAAGCCGTGGTATCCAGCTATGCTCTTTGGCCAAAGCCACCTGAGTACATTGAAAAAACAGTCATTTTAGGTGTCTACAATTCTTTTTGCTGCTTCCCCCCGTCCACAGTAGTGCATTGTTTTTCTCTCCAAACTGGACTATGGCTAAAGGCTTATTTATGGTTCTCCGTCAGGTCGACGGCGTACCTACGCCGTAGCTACGCCGTCGACGCAGACCCCTACGCCGTAGCCTGACGTGCACCTCCAAAAAATCCTAACTACGCGTCGCGTTGACGCGGACCGCAACGCTGTGATTGGTCCGCTCAGAACGTAATTTCCGGCGGTTGCTCTTTCCGGTTTGTCTTCCTACACCGCCATTTTTAAAGTTCTTGTAGACCGGTAGTAACAATGGACCAAACAGAAGAACGAATCATCGAGGAGGGCAGGAAATACTGTGACCGGAAGAAAAAGCAAGGATTCGGCTATAACCCCTGAAACCACACAGCCACACAGGCACACCCCCCTGGCGGCATGGCGGTTAATTGCAGAGCAACGCGGACCCTCGACGCAGAACTTCGAATGCTCAACGACGGCGTCACGTCGACGGCGTACCTACGCCGTCGACGGAGAACCATAAATAAGCCTTAAGTACCTCATACAACCTTGAAAGAGCCAAACTATCCCTTTAAGTAGAAAGCTTGAGTCAGGATGCGGTTAGCCTAGCTTAGCATAACAACTAGAAGCATGTATGGAGAAAGCTAGCCTGGCTCTGTCTAAAGCTGGAAAGAAAACACGCTTTCTTTTGTTGCTTTTTCTCCATCCCTGTCTTCTTTAGACTTCCTGTTCCGTTTTCTCTTTTTTTTCTCTTTTTCTTTTGACCTCTCTCTCTCTCTCTCTCACTGGTAATCTATCTTAGTTAATATCATCTCTGTGAGCAGCTGGGTACCGAAGCCCAGTCAGCTCTGTGAGAAACAGACCTCTCTGTGTGTGTGTTTGTGGTGTGTGTGTGTGTGTGTGTGTGTGTGTGTGTGTGTGTGTGTGTGTGTGTGTGTGAGAGAGAGAGAGAGAGAGAGAGAGAGAGAGAGAGAGAGAGAGAGGAGAGAGAGGAGAGGAGAGAGAGAGAGAGGAGAGAGAGAGAGAGAGAGGGAGAGAGAGAGAAAACAAGATAATGTAGAAAGTAAAACAGCAGAGCAGAGCGTTATGGGTCACTGTAGGTCGCTGAAGAGTCGACAAATGCACCTCTTGGACCAGCTGATTGGCCCGAACACATTGCCCGGTCCCGGACCGTCCTTTACTGAAACCAAAGGAGATAATGCCGTCCCACAATTCCTTGCGACAGCAAAAACATCACAGCCTGGTGTAAGTGCAGTCAGAATGCAGTAAGGATTCTTCCTCACATCCTTCCTTGACCTCATGATGTTTATTTAGAGTCAAAAAGAGGAGTCAGAAAAAGACACCAGACTTCATTTTTTGGACTATTCGACCCCAGCCTTCATCTAGTTTTAAGGCAGACAGATGGCGTGTATCGCTGCTCTTTTAGACCGCGACTGCTGCCCTTTGAACCAGGACTAATGAACTTGCACTTGTACTTGTTGTAGTTATGCATGTCAAGTTCTGCTAGGCCTGTGGTCTGTGGAAACCTCATATTTCCCATGACAGCAGCTACACATCATAACTTTAGCATTATAACAGAAAGCCTGTACCCTAACCCATTTACCAACCAGGGGGAAAATAATAAAAAAATCAGGATATCTGGGGCCAACCATTCACCCGCTGGTCATCCAACTTTATGCATGTGACACACTTCATCGCTAGAATACCTCCCCTTGACACAACCTGAATGTCCCTTTAATTTTTGATATCCGTAATAACTAAATTGTATCGGGCAGATAAGTTTGTAATAAAGTGCGACTAGCGAGACGAGCAGGTAAAAAGAGACGAAAAGACAGAGAGAATGAGAGAGAGAGAGAGAGAGAGACAGACGGGCAATTTTGCCTCTCCTCCAGCCTCATTTGGTTGCCGGGGTGACCGGTCTGGCCCGGCCTGGCATCGATGCTTGAGTGCGAGAAGAAGAAAAAACAAAAAAAAACAAAGAAAAGAAAGAAAAAGCGCCACAATCAATGAGACCCTTTTTTGTTTTAGTGGGAACCCCCCTTTTACCCCCAACGACACACACACACACACACACACACACACACACACACACACACACACACACTGAAACACACACGGACAGAGGAACAGGATGACTGAATCAATGTGTGACTGTGTGACTGTGTGTGTGCCTTTTGTGTCTGACTCCCTCTCCGTCTCTGTGTGACTGACTTTATTTAAGACAAGGGCCCTTTTGTTTTAAGCCGGAGAATGGCTCTGAGGCCGAGGCTGGCCCTGTAATTGGCCTACTTAGGCCCTGCTTAGCATGAGAAAGGCCTTTACTTGGCCCGGCAGTGCCAAGCTAACTCTTGTTTTCAGCCACAGAGGGGACGGACGCGACTGATCAGAATTCAGATTAGCCCCCTGAAAAAAAAAAACATCCATCCATCCATCCCACCCCCCACCCTCTGCTTCCAACACACTGCTCACTAATTACTTAACGAGAAAGCTGGGGGAAAAAGTCTACACTTTAACGGAGTAGTGGTGGAGTCTATTTAATGGGGGGGGGGGGGGTTCGCAGGCTCTTTTTCACCTCTTTCCTCCTTGCTAAAAAAAACACAACAAAACCTCCTCCTCCATCCTTCACTGTGTCTTTTATTCTGGCGCTCTCTTCCCTTTTCCCCCCCGAACCAGACGCCACTTGTTGCCGCCGAATCATTGAACTTAATTAGCGCGGACAATGTGTGAGCGCTTTGCTAAGTTCGGGCCGTAAACACAGTCACGCAGTTAGAGGAGGGAAGAGGCAGCAGAGAGGAGAAGTTAGACTCCAAAGCCGCGAGGCGACCGTCCTCCACGCTGAGCAGCATGAGCCGGCTCCCACGGAGGTGACCACCGCCACGCGGGCCCCGCTTCCTTTCCTCGCTTCCTTTCCTCGCTCATGTGTCTGAGGTAGGCTCGCTTCCCTGGAAGGGAGACGGCTTCGAAATCAAATCCGAGGGGAGGGGGGTATTTATTTATTCTTCCTGATGTTGATCTGTCTTTATCTTTTTTGTGTTTTTTATTCAAAATTGTAAAATAATTGAAATACTAAGTGTTATAGTGAGTGGATATATATATATATATATATATATATATATATATATATATATATATATATATATATATGTTTTTGTCCGTAAATGTGCATTATCAAACAAAAAATTGTAAAAATAATTTTTTCCCATTTTTATGTTGTCATACTCGCGCAGAAAAATAAATTTTAATTTGATTACATGATGTAATTTTAACATTGGTACACATGGACTTCCATATGTTTACACGTGTAATGCTAATACCAATGTCCTTCATGTACGGGTGGGAGTGGTGGCAAAGTTACATTCATGTGATTGCATGACCCGAGACGGTTGTATGTTTGCATAGTCGGCCATGTGAGGGTGTAAACACACGTGTGTATTGACAATATATGCAATCAATATCCTGACATTGTTCCATATAGTTCACGTTCCCTCTTCAACAAACTGACCCGCCGCAGCGTCACTAACATTCCAACCGTGTCCGGCACCCTGACGAGTATTCCAGAACATTCTCCTGTCACCATTCAGTGCAACGGTCTTCTGCTTAACCGACATACTTCAGCTCAACAATGAACATTCTGATCCGTATCATTCCAGTTATCCTCGACGCTCCGATTGGGATCAACGTCAGAAGTGATTCTGTTTGCTCTCATTCTGATTATGGTTGACACATCCATCCCTCCACATCCACTAATCAACACATTCAAGCATTCTGGGTAATTGTGACAGACGATGCCGATATTCCCCCTTCAACATTCCTGTTCCATTCAGTTGTCCTCAACATTCCAGTTTGAACAGTTCTCTTCATTCCAGTCATTTTCAACTTTCATTTTTTCAAACATCCTCTAAAATGCATGTAAGCTAACTTCGTCGATGTGAGACTTTCATTAAGGTGACAACATCTCAAGCTGCCTCAAAATTACAAACTTCAGCGACCCGACTACAACGACTACTTTCCATAAATCGCCCCAAAAATGTCTGCCTCAACATTCTAGTAAAGCAGCCGTCGACATGCTGAACTCCAAACGCAGTGAGAAATCACCTTGGTTGCACTGATTCCTCATCATTCGTTTTTTAAATACTGGTTTTAAAGGATGTCAGGTTCGTGTTCCACTGTGAACTGGCTTGTCTTGGTGCTGCAGTGTATATATCAGAATGATGTTTCCTCGCTTTGTTCTAATTCCCTGAAATCCGTGAAAGAATGGTGCGTCTTTCCTGGTCTTTGAGTCACAAGGTCACATGACTAACAATCTCTCTCTGTTTTTTTTTTGTCTGTTTCTGTTTCTGACGGTCTCGGTGTCTCTGGACCAGTCGATACTGGGTGGCGAGATGGGTCTGGGGAGTCCCGGCGCAGCATCGCCCACCAAGCCGGCCGGCCAGTACTACCAGCACTACGGTTCCAACCCACGGAGGAGAACGCTGCCGATGGACGCCATGGGTGAGACGCCGGCGACGCACTCGCATGACACAGGAACGCACACGCCACGGACCTGCTCCGTCATGAAGCTGCTTTCTTCTCTTGCTTCAGCCATTGTCCGGCCCATGATCCCATTTTCAACTTGCAAAATTCTTGTGACATCCTTGATGTCAAAAGCATGGAGGGAGAAATACAATTTCTGCAAGATTTGTGTCAAAATACAATTTGTAATGAAATATTGTTGTGCCGGAGACTAGCAGGCCCTCACATCCTATACAAACTCCTTTGTTTGCAACAGACCCCTCCTAAAATCACACCATAATCATTTAAAATGAAAAATAAAATCATTCCCTGTAATATCGCAAATCATATCGCAGTTGCAATATCAGTCAAAATACTCGCAATTAGATTTAGTTTTTCCAAATTGTTCAGCTCTCGTGTTGATTCAACTTAATGGTCAGTTGATATAAATGGGCTGGACAAAATATTATAAACATAACGCAATTCAATAGCGCCCTAGAACGCAGCCTCCGAAATGACAACAGAGTGAGCTCAATTAGGTCCCGCTACCCAACGACACATGCACCGCATAATAAAAGCACATTTAAAACATTTGTTTTAGAAATCGCTGTCAACCCCATCAGCACATCAAGCGCCCCCACGCTGGGCCCGGAGTGAGCTCGCTGGAGCACGCACATCCTAATGCGAGCTTTGGCATGTTTTCAACTTCTTTTATTCATTTATAGACAAATATAAACAACGTATAGCACATTAACATGTTGAACGTAAAATAAATAATACAAATCTAAAAGCAAACGTACCATATTCTTAATACTACCATTAAGAATAATTAATAGTATAAATACTGATAGTAATAATAATGAGGAAACAATTATTATAAAATGTAAATATTATGCATAAATATAAAATAAATGAATTTAAATTAAGTATTATTATTATTATGATACAAGTTATACTGATGATGATCTGCCTTGTTCTTGTGTTTAGCTGGTTTCTAAATCTCTGAATGTTTTGCTGTGTAGTCTGAGCACCACATCCAAGATCAATTGGGTCCCAGATGATGAGCTATAGGAAACATTTTCTCTTCCATGCCTCAACATCACTGTACATTCTCAAAATGTGCATTATTCAGACTGAAGAAATTAGGCAGAAACCGTCTGCCTTCATTTACGGTTCTGAATCCAAACGGAACCTTTTCTTCTTCTTCTTCTGTGTCCTCGGTGAAACATTTGAACCTGGACTGATCCCAGTTCACAACCGCTGTGTGTTTTCTGTTTTTTTAGAAGGCCGAGCATTGTGGGTGCGTGTCCGCGTGTGACCCTCCTGTTGGTCCGTGTGTGTGTGTGTGTGTGTGTGTGTGTGTGGTGTTCTGAAAAGGGACTTTAGGCAAAGAAAAAACAGGGAAGTCTTTTAGAAAGCAGGACAATAGTGGCCGTGGTGTAGCCTTGGTAGCGTTAGCCTTGGAAGGACACACACACACACACACACACACACACACACACACACACACACATACACACAACGACGTCGACGACGACTCTGGGCCAATTTAATACAAAAAAAGGCACTCTTTCATTTTTCCATCAAAGTCTCACCTTCCCAGTTAATAGACCGCTCCCTCGCTCCCCTTGAGAGAAACCCTGAGAAATAATATGAACATGTCAAAAGCTGCCCTGCTTCCTTTTATCAAACCAAAAAGAAAAGAAAAGAAAAGAAGAAAAAAATCAACCCTGTCCTTTTTCGTACTCCGTCTCATTTTATTTGCTGTGTCGTATTGTGTCGCGCTTGTTTGCGGTGACAGCTTTCTTTGTAAAATATATCGACGGCGGTGGGAAAACTGGCCTCGCTCTTTCTCCTCTCCGGATGATCGATTAAATTCAAACAAATAAAAACCAGAATCTCCTTTCTTTTTTTTTTTGAAGAAAAGAAGAAAAAAAGCCTCTTGGCCTGTTAAACGCTCATGAATTGTTTTTGTTTCTTTCTTTTTCTCTTTCAGAGGTTCACCCAAAGAAAGTGCGGAAGGTCCCTCCCGGCTTGCCGTCCTCTGTAAGTGATAACACGCCTTTAAAAAAAATGATTGTTATCATTATTTTCCTTTTCATCGCTGCTTCGAGTGTGTGTCGGAAGAAAACGGGCTGCTGATGCTCCTGCGTGTTGGGACTGGCTGAGCTGGGTTTTGTAGCAGACGTGGAAAAGGCTGCGCGCGTTGCCAGGTCCTGTGAGTTTGTCAGGGTGAAGATGTCGGAGCCGAGCTGGACACAGACAGCTGTCTGCTTTTTGTCCTCGGCTCCTATTTTTTTGAGGGGAGTCAACTGGACGAATTTCATGCCATAATAAATATTGTTTTAAAGACCTCGATCGTTCTAAATGTAAATATACGTCGTTGTGTGAATGCTTCTTGTTTTCTTAATGTTTGTGAATATTATTGACAAAAAACGGAAGAGGAAATATTCACAGAATAACATGAGAGTTCCCTTCTATTAATGCATTATTTGATTGATTTATCAGTGATGGTGTTGCATCTGTCTGTGGCATCCTGGGCTGAAACGTTCACCAGTCGACGCGGCTCGGCTGCCGGCTGCAGGTTCTTCTCTTTTTAGCGGGTTTGAAAGAACGGAAGTCCTGAGAAACGCGGAGTTGTGGAAGGAAGAAAAGATGCACGCGTTGCCAGGTTTTGTGAATTGGCGGAGGTGAAGCCGATGCTGCTGTCGGAGCCGTGCGCAAACAGCTGTCGGCTTTTTGTTAGCGGTTCCTGTTCTTTTAGGAATCAGCGGAAAGAGTTTCATGCCAGAAGAGATACTAATACTTCCTAAATTTTAATTACTCTTCTAAAAAAAATGTACAATCGGGGTCATGTAACAAAAAACTAAAACAAATCCAATACTACCTTTTTTACTTCATTTTTTTTCCTATTTAGCATTTCTGAGCAGTATACAAACATTTAGTAAAGGTTGATAACACACAATGATACAGTTGCAAGCAGCTCCCATTTTAAGTGTTTAAGTGTCATAACACATTACTTTTATAAGGTCAAGTATCACAAGCTTCTTAATTGCTGGTCACTCAATGACATTTATTTTGCAAGCATGATTGTGTATTATTATTATCTTAGATTAAATACATTGTAATATTTTTCATCATACATTATATTCACTGATATAATACATTATATTGTTTCTCTGGGTGGTCGTTGTTTGCTTAAAGTCAATTGAAAATATTTTTGGGGAATTAGTTTTTTCTTGTTCTTTTATAAAGCAAACTATGACGTAGCGTATAGTCACATTATAATTATAACATATTACAGTTATGGGAATTATAACACGCTACGATCCTAGGAAAAAATAATGTCAGTGAGTGACCAGCATTATGATTATGACTTATTATATAACTCATTATATAATGTGTTATGATTATTGTTATAAAGCATTATGCATAAGTACGAGTGCTTATAACTATAACTATAACTATATATATATATATATATGTACACACACACACAGAGCAGCCTCCACTTACGGGTGCCCATAGTTATTGTTACAAAAAAATGCATTAATATACAGTGCTTATAACTATGTGATGTGTAATACACTGGTTGTCTATAATGTAATGTCTATATGTGGCTTGGAAAAGATTGATGGGACTTCAGTGTTGCTGAAATTAGCGTTTTTTTAAGAAAGAGCAAGATGATCACTATTATATCTGTCTGCTGATTTCTTCAATAATTAATTCATGAGTTAAATCCTTTATTAGGTTTTTAGATTTTTTTTTGACATTTCCGCACTGAAATTCGTACCCGTCGATGTGCTGCTGGTTGGAGGACTTGAGGATTGAACCCAGTTCAAGTTGCTGAAAAGATTTGTTAAAGTCCTTCGCCACAACAAACACCCAACATCCACCTCCATGAGCATTCGCCGCTTTCCTCTGTCTCATATCATTGCGAATGGGATCTCCGTTTGGTGGAAGAACACCAGACATCTGAAGACACGTTGGGCTTAAAGAACGTGCCATTTGGATGCCATCTGATTGAATTATTCATTAAAAACAATCAGTAGTTTCCAGCCCTGAACACATCATCCTCGAATCAAGCCATTCGCTGACCGTGAAAAGGATGCTCTGTCCGTGGGCAGAATCCAACAGAAAATACGCGTTGGGAAAGCATCCCCCCGTGATGGGTGTCCGTGGCTCCTCGTGAGCTGACCCCAGCTGCTGTTCTGAGGCCTGCAGCTCGACTGCTGTTAGACTCAGAGGGCGAGGCAGCGGCAGAACGCATATTTCATTTTTGAGGTTGTAGTTTGTTATAACTTCACGCTCAGAGTTATACATGTTTGCTGTTATTCTCTATTCTATTGGACTATCTATATTTGGGTTTGAGAGGATGAGGGTGTGTTCTTATGATGAAGCTAATTATGAGAATAACCTGTATTAGCAGCCTCTAGTGCTATTTTCAAAATGTGAACTTTGAGGTGTTTGTACATGTGGAGAGTTGTTTTTCTCCCTCTGCTGCTGACCTCATTAATCGCCAGTTAACGATGGCTGAATGTGCGGCGTGTCGGCCGCCTCTTTGGCTCGGCGGGAGTCCGCCTTTCTGTGGCCTCGGCCCGCTTTGTGCCGCGCTTCCTCCTCTCTTTCCTCCCCTTCTCTGTGTCTACATCAGCCTGGGGATGGAGGGAGGGAGGGGGGCAGGTGTTAAAAAAAGAAAAAGCAGTGAGGAGTGAGGACGCATGGTTTGTTTGACTGGTTGATGTTGTTTTTCATCTTTTGTGAACGTGTGAAGTGGACGATTGAGACGTTTGCTCTGACATGATGTCAAGTAATGTGGACTGTTGCTTTATTTGTATGTGAATGCGCCATTATAATATACATTCCACAGTACATTTATTATAGTACACATTTAATGTTCAGGCAACAGAACTACGAAAGAAAACATCAAGGTTTGTAATTTGTTGGTTACTTTTTATATAGCTTTTGTAATTTGAAATAATTGAACAGTGAGAGCTCTGTGTTTGTGCCAGCCACCCACCCTGACCTGGTAAAAAGTATGAAGAAATACTTTCTGCATCCACTCCTTGGCGTGTTCCAGGCAAACCAAACCGCCCGAGATGTTTGACGCGGTGGTGATATATCTCTGTGGGTTTTTAGAAATGTTCAGACATTTTGGACAAAACCAGCTTACGCAATTTAAGAGCTGACTGGAGATGACGTGGTTTCCTGTGACGTCCTTGTCGTGGATGAATCAACACTCATTGGTGTTTACTCTAAAAATGATATGTGGTCAAATGCATCCCAGACCATTTCGGCAAGGGGTTTGAGGGATGCGATCGTAATGCTCTTGGTGGTTGTTCACACACTTTTTAAATGTTGTTGTTGTTCACTTGTGATCTGATCGCCCAATATGCATCCATGAAACTAAGTGTATGCAGTGTCATCGAGGCTGAGCAACAACACGCACAACATGCTGCCTCTGTTGCTAGCTAGCTTCCTCATAGCCAGTAGTTTACTGTTTATTCGTGGCGGCGCGCTGTTTGTGATTGAATGCGCCAGATCAGAACTCGGCTGTGTCCGCATATGTATCATACCGGCCTGATCCGACAGGGATCGGATATTTGTTGTGGTTTATTTTAAAGGAGCGGCTGTAAAACGGTGGATAAGCACATTTAATTTCCTATAAACTCTTCGCAGTAAAAGTCCCTCGTTAATTTGTTGTTTAAAAAGCTTTTATTTTGAACCAGCCAAATCAGGAAATGTCGGGTTTTCATTAGTAGCAACACAGCAGGACCCAGGCAGCTGGGCTCAGCTGGGCTCCAGCCCCGGGTCTTCCTCCTCTCTTCCCTGTACCAGGCAGCCCACATAGGTATGCGGTCGGCTGATCGGATTCCGATGCGAGAGCGGGATCCGATCTCGGACTTGACAGGTAATACGTCCTGGCGTGATCGGATGACTAAAGCTCCATTGACTATTATAACCACGGCCTCACCAAAACCACCATCCTGCCTGGTTTCAGTAGCCGTAGCGTCACCACAGGTCGGATGCAGGATGTGGACCCCAGAGTCCAGAACTCTGGATGTCTTGTAAACCCTCGGCCGACTCCTGTGCTGTACAAGAACGCCACACAACCGTCAGAGTCTTCTGTCTACAGTCACGTGATCCCGCTTTTGGATCTCTGTCCTTTGCACTGCCTTCATGTCCGCGGCGCTCCGAGCCGTCTCCTCTCTCTGCTCGAACCCTCTCCGTTTCCACCTCTGTGATGCGAGTAATCCCGCCTGCTTCCTGCCGCTCACATCAAGAGAACGGGAGCGAGGAGGGGACCAGCATGCCTGTGAAATGGAGAGGAGGTTTGACTGCAGGGAAATAAATTCAGAGGTACTTTCTTCCCCACTTGTTGGCACGAGTATCGGTTGTGAGGGAGAGAGAGAGAGAGAGAGAGAGAGAGAGAGAGAGAGAGAGAGAGAGAGAGAGAGAGCATATCATTGTACAGACATTGTGTTAGATGTCTTTGAGTGGCGGGTTCTGTCGGGTCATGAGTCAGTGTCGGTTTGTTTGGAGCGTTGGCTTTTATTCTGAAAAAAAAAGCATCCGATTGCTGACAGGTGTTCATTTTCATAATCACTCCTGTTTTCGGGTTTAGTTCCGGTGTTTTTTAGCTCTTAACGTAATACAAAACACTGAAGCAGACATTATGTGACCATATCATCCGCTCTCTGTTTTCTTCTGGATCCAGTGATTGGTAATGGTGCAGCTCTGCCAACATGTAAAGACATATAGAAGCTGAAAAACAGCCAGTGAACTGATGACAGAAATATAGATTCAGCCTGATGGGATACACTGGGGCAAAAATATGAATCATATAATCAATAAAAAAATTAAGTAATGACAGTGAAAAATAGCTTATTTTGTTGAACACTTTATTTATTTTTGACATAACTAAACCCACTCGTCCCATAAAGATGGTTTCTAGTGTCCTTGGACCAATAAGCCTACCTGCTCCTATCCATTTATATACATACAGGTGGCACATGTATGGCACGTTGGCAACCTGTGGACTACAAGCACACTAATCACCTGTTTGTGTGTGTGTGTGTGTGTGTGTGTGTGTGTGTGTGTGTGTGTGTGTGTGTGTGTGTGTGTGTGTGTGTGTGTGTGTGTGTGTGTGTGTGTGCAGGATTTCTGGGGGAAATGATACATTGTGAGATTATTGCTTAGGCTGGTAGTTGTATTTTGCAATGGTTGTAGTTAAGATCAATAGAAAGGCACTTCATGAAGGTACTTCAGTGAATCTTCACTTCATGAATCTTTTTTTGTTTTATTTTTTTGTTGCAGACTAAACTGTGTTTCTAGAAAGTTGCACGTGAAGTTTGTCGCGGTAGCGAGTCTGGCTGTAGAGACTGAACCTGTAACCCAGTCAGCTGCTCAGATGGGTTCCATGAAGGGACCGCATTATTATTCACTGTCTGTTCAGATATTCCTGCTCTTCTACTCACATGTTTTCTTTTTTTTTTTTCCCGGATGGTCCGGCCTCCAAACCTGCTGCCAATAGCGACGAGGATGAGTCTGAAATGTGTCTTCATTTCTGCTCTACCAGCCATCTTTTTTTCTCTCATCTTTTTCTCCACAATTTAAATTGACCGTAATCTAGATTTTGGATTTTCTTTTTTTCTAGAGTTTACGTCATCTTTTTCTATGTGTGTGTGTGTGTGTGTGTGGAATCAGTGCATCTGAAATACAGCTTTGATTAGATTTAGGTTATTGATCTAACTGGACACGTAATATCTCTGATGATCCTCGTCAAAATTCCGATGGCTGTTAAATGTAAAATACGTCACTTTTTGTTTTTGTCACGTTGTTTCTCACCAATTTACACTTTCAGCTTTTTCTCTGCTTCTTTAAACACCTCCTTACTGTTGGATTATTATTTAGTATGCTCCACTTTATTTGTTAATTGTGATTCCTAGATTCCAGTTACTTCATAGAAAAGGAAAAACTAATATACGGTATACTATAAAAGGTAACAGTAATAGTAATAATACATTTGATTAAAAAGAATCTAGGCACATGAACCAATTATATTTATGTAAAATAGCCAAATAAATAAGAAACATATAAGTACATTTAAAAAAAAGTATGTTAGGTATTATATTTAGGTATTCTAAATATACACTATATTTAGAATACCTAAATATAATACCTAACATACTTTTTTACAGTGGTCACGTTAATCCCAGATCTAAATGATAATTTAATGAATCACTATAAACTGACAATACATTTACAATGGTTAGAATGTAAAATATCCATACAATCTTTTCATAATGTTTTTTTTTCAGATTACAATCTGAGTTGTAAGTATTTTCATAGAGGGAGTTTTTATGACATCACATGACCATTTCACGGCTTTTGGACTCTGACATGTATGGACACACACACACAAAACAGACTGATGGAATTCAACATTAATATGTTGCAGAAAGTATTGCTGAATAAGATAAAGGTAGAGTAGAACAGACAACAGTAAGTAAAAAGGGTCAAATAGACGAGAATGTTCTCGCTGTTATCTGAGTGATGACGGTGAACGAGCCGGACGTCACAGATTTACAGTTGATCTAACACTTTTTTACTGAAGGCATGAAATAACACACACATACACACACACACACACACACACACACACACACACACACACACACACACACACACACACACGCTTTCGGCCCAGCCTGCACCTGCTCTGAGTACAAACACAGCTTCACCCAGGAATGCTTGCAATGTAAGTGTGTGTGTGTGTGTGTGTGTGTGTGTGTGTGTGTGTGTGTGTGTGTGTGTGTGTGTGTGTGTGTGTGCGCGTGTGTGTGTGTGTGTGTATCTGCCGTTTGGAGATCTGAAAAGGAGAGGCAGAGGACAGATGATCTGTCTCACGGCCGACTGTCAGGATATGGTGATAGTTTGAGCAAATATTACAAAAAGTCATTTTCATAAAAGTGACCAACTGCAGCTTTAAGTGGTCCCGGGTTATAGTGGTCCACCCTTTGACAGTGAGGACATCTTTGGAAAGCGAGGTCCTCACTTCTGCAAAGGCCTTTTTGAGGTTTACCTCTTGGTTTTAGGCCTGAGGTGAAATCAGGTACAGATTAATCTTGTCACAAGGAGAACTTTTGTTTTTGGCCTCTTAGTGTTGCCATAGAAGCACCCGCCAACACACACACACACACACACACACACACACACACACACACACACACACACACACACACACACACACACACACACACACACACACACACATTACATCCAATAACATTAGTGGCAAAACAAAAGAAGCTAAATTGGTGTTTTAAATATGAGTTTATTTATATTTAGTGACACTGTGTGATTTGACTTTGACACTTCCTCTGCTGATTTCAAAGACATGTTAAGTGTCATCTCAGCCTCTTAGTATGTTGTGTCGTTGTAGTTTTTGTTCACATCGAGAGCCTCCAATCACACTGGGCTTGATGTGGATGCTGTTTAATGTTCTCCAACATAAAGAACATGTACTCTGATTTTGTTCTGCTTTCTTGCATTTCCATCACACTTTTTATTTTCTGGTGAATTCAGACATATTTAAAATTCCATTCCAACCTGTTTTTTTTCCCCCTTGTTGTCGTGTTGCTGCCCTCCCATATGCTCCTGCTTGTGAACGCACTTCATTTAAGGCAAAAACAAAACAAAAAAGTCTTGTCAGTTTCCTTTCATCTCTGTTTCACATCCACCGCAGAAGACAGGTCTTTTTCTCTTAATGAATTCATTTCTCCCCCTGCCCCCTTCCTTCCCGTCTCCCTGCGCTGCAAGTTTGTTATTGTTGTTTGTCAAATTTAGTTTGCTGAGTTGATGATTTACTTTCGAGAAACAATTAAACGTCACTTGAGAGGAGAGCGTGGGATGTCTTTGTAATCAAAAGGAAATTAGGCATCAGTTGCTAACATTAGCAGGTTGCAGAGTGCCGTCTCGCTGTTGTTTTTCTTTGTTGGCGTTGGGAGGATAACTGTGTGTGTTTTTTTTCTTTAGATATGATTGTTTTAGTTAATTTGTTGTTCAGTCTGATTCTACAGCTCATCCTCAGAGCTTTGCTAATGCTGAATGACTAAACAACAATCTATACATCAAGATTATTCCCCCAAAAAGGGCTTTAATGAAAGCCTGAAATTGAAGCTATTACAGGAAATAGAAATAAAATAATATATGTCAGCAGGAGCCGGTTTAATCCTCATTTATAGTCCATTTCATGTTTGTTTTTTCTTCTTTTATTGTTTTACCAATTCCACACACACACACACACACACCACACACACACACACACCACACACACACACACACACACGCACGCACGCACACAGAACACTCTTGGGACATTTGAAAAAAAATATTTTTATTTATTTTATATCTTGATATTTGCAACTTAAATGAAGTGGATCATCTTGTGTTTAGAGTTTGTAAAGAAGATTGGAACTTGATCTGATTGAATATGAATATCAACCTCAGTATTATATTAAAAGAAATAGAATACTTTTTTTCACTTCAAATTCCAAATTCTGATATTAACACTCATTATCAATTATAGATTTCCCCAAATTAATAGTCGAACATTTTAAATATATGAAGATTTTATATATAAAGGTATTCTCTTATATCCACATTACTTTTATTTTTGTCTATAATTTTGAAAGAAACTACATTTGTGTGTGCCTGGTTTATGAAATTCCACAATTTTGTCCAGGATGATTTATGACTTAATTTCCAAAAAATGGCCCATATGATTGTTGCATGTATATCAGCTGTCATTTATCCCCTACGATGTGTGAAATGTGGAGAATTGAGTGTGTAAAAGTCTCTGATTTAATAAACAGATTTAAATGCAAAGTGGGGAGCTGAAGAACTTAAATAAATAAACTATTGTTAATATATAATGTATTATCTTTAACAAAATGAGAACATCCTGCTCAAATGCTTCACAAAAGATTCTGACACAAAACACAAAACGTAAAGCATTCAACATCTTTAAACACAGAAGAGGCATTGCTTTAACGTGTCTACTAAGACTAAGTGATGACAAATCTTAATTTTCAAAAATTTCATTTTTACCTGAAGCTCATCATTTAGTATTTTAGTTGTAATCTAGAGGATCCGGACTGTGATGTCTCATCTTCAGCTCCCTACCTGCCCCAGCCTTTAACAAGCAGACCTGGATCTCCTCCGCTATTAGTCATTTCAAGAAGGAATCCCGGGATTATTTTTATTTTATTTAACCGGACCCCGAAAAAGTATTTCTCAAACCCTGCACCGAATAAATCCTGTCAGCGATCTGACCGGGGCGATCTGCTCTCATCCCTGGCTATTTCCTGCTCTCCCTTTTTCTCTCTCTCTCTCTCTCTCTCTCTCTCTCTCTCTCTCTCTCTCTCTCTCTCTCTCTCTCTCTCCCCGGCTCAGATGTGGTTTTGTTTAAAGTCGACAGCGTTAATTAAATTACGCCAGGTCTTGCAGAAGGCACAGTAAAAGAGCCGGCGGTCCCTGGTGGGCCGCGGGTGGAGGGGGGATGGTGGTGGAAGGGTAGCCGGGAAGCGGTTTCGGTGAGCCATACTGGCCCCTTCAGGCGGCCCCAGGTATCACAGAGGAGCCACAGACCCCAACAGTCAGCTCCCATTGTCTATTAACCGTTAACTGCTCTCTGCACACTGAGGACTGACTCTGAACTCAAAGAGTTCCTGGGATTTGATGACATAACCTGCTGTCTTTAGGACAGCCTCGCTTTTGAGTTTTCATCAATTTTTCTCTTCTATTGTCACCAATAAGATGTGTTGATTGTGTGTGTGTGTGTGTGTGTGTGTGTGTGTGTGTGTGTGTGTGTGTGTGTGTGTGTGTGTGTGTGTGTGTGTGTGTTAGCATGCTGCGCAAATTAGCAATGTTGTACCGGGCCTTGGCAGAAGATGAAATGAGCAGGAGGCTACAGGGAGGGAGGGCTGAGACAGAGAGCATTCATATGCAGCTTGACATGCATAGACACACACAAAAAAGAAAATGTCCACGGCCTTGTCTTGTTTTGTGAGGCTGCAGAGCCGCTGTCGCTGGCAGTTACGTCGAAGTAAATAATTCATATTTTCAGCAAGAGCACGTAGGTACCACTTTTTGTTTCATGTCAGAGAATTAGATCTATTGATTGCTGTCAGGTTGTAATGAGATTGCAACAGATATACCCCAAAAAAAAAAAAAAAACTAGCTTTAAACTGCAGGTCACCAGAGTAACAGAATAAATGCTTCTCGCGACAGGTGACTAACCTATCGTAGCCATTGGTTAAACTGATGGCTAACACATGGAGGAGGATTTAAACACAGCTCCTTGGTCAGAGCTCATTCAAGAGTCATAATGTTCTGATATAAAACAATAATGGACTCAGCAGCTTGTTGAGAATGGTGCCGTTGTCCTGCAGCGCTTCAGTGTTGCTAGTGAAGAAACCCAGAGAGCAACTTCAGCCAGGGATGACATCATGGTTTAACTACCCAAAGTCAACTCACTTTAGTTTTGGACTTCTTGTTACGCACGTAATGACACAATAATAAAGTGTGTTGTGCTCTTCAGCGTCCACAATGTCCCAATTGCAAGGTACCCGTTGGCGTACACACATAGGCTACATGGTACATGCACAGAGACAAAGAAGCACTCAGCAATACATATTTACGAACTTGTGTTTTTTCCTAATGATTCTCATTTTACATGTACGCTATTCCGCTATAGTCTGGCATGAGAAGTTACTGTGACTTAAGGGAGGGTCAGAACTAATTGTGGTTCAAGGCAGACATGGATAGTTGTGTGATAGCTATTTTCGTATTGTCCAATCTGGGAATTACAACTTGCTGATACTGCTGGCATTGGGCCGGAAAATACTTTTGACCAGACTTTCATTGGGAAAGAGACGTCTGTAACTCGTTTTTTTAGGTAAATCAGTTGTTGTGTCGTGCTTTGCTAATGGTCAACTAGCTTCTTTTTTTGGCCTTATAACTGATATTGTACTTTGGTTAGCTTAGCCCGAAAAAGGTATGCTAGCTTTGTACCAGATTTTGGATTGCTGATAGGCTATCTTTTACATTACATTTCATTTAGCTGACGCTTTTATCCAAAGCAACTTACAATAAGTGCATTCAACCATGAGTACAAACAACAAGAATCAAGAAAGTCCAATTTCTTCAATAAAGTTAAACTACAAAGTGCTATCCGTTAGTGCTATTTAAGTGCTACTAAAGTGCTACTACGGCGCAGCCTTCCTTATTCAAGGTGTAGTCGAAAAAGATGTGTTTTTAGTTTGCAACGGAAGATGTAGAGACTTTCTGCTGTCCTCATGTCAATGGGGAGCTGATTCCACCATTGAGGAGCCAGGACAGGCTATCTTAGTCTTGCTAATATTACGTTTGTGTCCTGTTAGCCGATGTTGGATATCATCTTATGAGGTATTCATATTGTCTTGTCTGTAATAATGAGCAGCCTAGTAGATGAAGAACATTCACATTACCATACATTGTAGATGTAAGTCCAAGTCACACATATATATATATATATATATATCTCACTTGGAAAATATAACTTGAAAAGGGTCAACAAACCCCACTAATGTTATGCTAGCTAGCTATCCGTTAGCTCATTGTGGTTTACCAATGGCTTACTGCTTACCCCGTAAGGAACTTGTCAATTAGACCACCACTAGACATTGTCAGAGCGGGTTGTCCTTTAACCACAACGTTGGCGGTTCGATCCCCTGGTCCTCTTGTCCGCATATCAAATTGTCCTTGACGAGACCCTGAATCCCCAGGTGCTCCTCGGGCGTAGCGCGCTGCTCTTAATGCTCAGGATGGGTTCAATACGGAGGTTACATTTTCTTTGTATGTGATGAAAAAAAGTATGGCGTTTAAAAGTTTAACTTTTTTTATTTCACAACTTCCTCAGACGCTTCAAAGGTTCTTTTTTTTGTCAATGAAATGACCTCAGCCTAAAGATGTTTGCTGCCTTTCTGTCCTTGTGAGGACATTTGGCTTCCACAAAGACCTCTCTCTGTCTTTCACACACACAAACACACACACACAAATACATGCACACCCAAACACATACTCACACGGATGCTTGCTGCAGATGTGGACGTTCCTTGGTGCATTCCTGAGCCCAAACATTTGGCTGCAGTAACAAGCAGCAGAGAGCAGCACTCTGATTTGCTCCAAGGTTCTAATAAAAATCACATGTTATCACACACATACACACACTTAAACACACACATACATACACATACACTTAAACACACACACACACACACACACACACACACACACACACACACACACACACACACACACACACACACACACTCAAATCCATTGTGGTGACAAAATTGCTTTAAGTTGTTGATGATGTGTTAAATATCTCTCAGTTGTCCTGCTCGGCTGCACAGAATGTCAAACTCAATCATGCTTTCTTTTCATTTTTTTTTTTTCATTTTCATAGCAACCACGTTTTCTTTGCTGGCTTTGAGTTTCCGACAGCAAACTTTTTTTTTTTTGCAGTTCAATATTAATTGTCAGATGTCGGCGCTTTCTTTAATGCAACACCAAGTAGTGTTTGGAGAGTGGTGCCCGCTGACAGCTAATATGCTGTGTGATTTTAACATGACAAGCTGTCAAAACCCTTTCCTCCTTTAGAACTTGCTGAAGAAGAAGGGAAGGAAGAGAAACAAGTGCCAGAAAACCCAGGCAAAACAGGAATATCTGTGAAAAATGTAAATTGGTCAAATAAAATAGATCAAAGTAAATGCAAAATTGACTTATAGGCAGAAGAAACATTGTTCTAATAAAGCTGGCTGCAACAACAAAAAATCCTGTGTCTTAGCGATCTGAATATCAGCCTCACAAACACACACACACACACACACAAAGCACACACACCCTGCCGCGTGGCTGTAATACATGCTGGTTGCGTGGATTACCACCATCTTTAATCATTGTTTTCATTCTGAGCACGCTCTGTGTAACGTACACCTGGACACAAAGCGCTGAGCGAGCCTTTCTTTCAGAAGCAGGTTGCACCCTGCGCTGAATGAGCTGCTCCGCAGGAAGACGGCAGGTTTCCACACCGGGAAACGCAAGTCAGGTGTTACTGATGCTTGGACATTCAGCCAGGACCGGTCCAAATAGAGCTCAGCAGGGAGGTTCCGGAATCCCTATTCGCATTATGAATCGAGAATTTTCGATTAGTAGCCATGAAGGTCGACCTAGAAAAACAGATTTTTACCTGAAATGTCATTGAGAATGGTAAATGGTCCTGTACTTGTACAGCGCTTTTCTAGACTTCCGACCACTCAAAGCTCTTCAACACTACTTATTAGGATAACTAACATTCACAAACACATTCACTTAACCCAGTGGTTCTCAAACTGTGGGGCGCGACCCTCTAGTGGGATGCAGAGGTATTACAGGTGGGGCGAGGGGGGGAGATGCAGATTCTTAAAAAAAAAAAAAATCTCTGCATTTTACCATTGTTTGTAATTAAGGAGCAGTGTGCTGCTGTGAAGCGTTGGGGCTTCAGTGTCTTGCTCAAGGACACTTCAACATGCACATTATGGGGAGAACGGGGATCGAACCGGCTACCTTGTGGTTTCAGGACGAACACTCCCCATGAACATGATAACTTCACATAGTACAAAAGTACACGGACATAAAATGTCATTAATCAATACATGCCGACTTTCGTGGAAATGTTTACATTACGCTGTTAACAGGTTACGCTGCGCATGTGCGACTCGACGATTCTTGGCGTTTTGCTAAAAGCCTCCGTGAGATCTCCGTGAGGTCAGCTCCGTGAGGTCGACTTTTCTGCTGTTGCGTCTCAAAACAGAATACAGATCTAAGCTCAACATTGAGCATGAATTCTCAATTCATGCTCAATGTTGAGCTTAGATCTGTATCATCTGTACAGTGTCTGTATCAAATCTACAACCCTGTTTAAAAAATATTTGTAGTGGAAAGCAGCTCATTGCAGCCACTAATACTGATACAACGTGATGGCTCACACATCTGCACTCATTTTGTTTTGCATATGTTGAACGTTATTCAGTGCAAAACTGGTTATTTGCAGCCACAATAGGTACTTTTTTGGTCAAATATTAGTTATTTTAATTTTTTGGCACAGATTTGTCTGATGGAGCAATTTGGTTTACTTGAAAGGGATTTCAATTTTCTTTATTCTATTATTTGAAAAAGCACGGATGGAGGAGTCACATTTTGTTACAATTTTGTTGGGGGTGGTGGGGCCCGAACATTTTTATTCCTCCAAAGTGGGACGTGACAGAAAAAGTTTGAGAATCACTGACTTAACCCCAAAATTGCTCCCATAGGTGTGCCTACGGTCTATGAATGTTTGTGAATGTTAGTTGGCAAGTGGCTCCTCCCACCAGTGTATGAATGGGTGTGAATGGGTGAATGATGTCATGTAGTGTTAAAGCACTTTGAGTGGTTGGAAGACTAGAAAAGCGCTCTACAAGTACAAGTCCATTTACCATTTACATCGACATGGGCTAGCGGAGCCGGGGATCGGACCCCTGATCGAAGGACGACCACTGTGGCTCACCACTGAGCCCCTGCTACGCTACCCACAATCATAAGGTGTAACAGCCGAGTCTCTTATTGATACAGCTGGTGACAGCTTGGTGTCACCATGGAAATGTAAGGGCCCAGCGAGGATACATGTTCACATGCTCAGCTCCTGGTTTGGATACTTTCTCTTATGTTACAAACAATCCCCTTCAAAATAAAAGCACAGGATGTTTTTCTTACTTTTTTTTTTATATGAGT
The DNA here is from genome assembly GCA_038501785.1 of Myoxocephalus aenaeus. Taxonomy (NCBI): domain Eukaryota; kingdom Metazoa; phylum Chordata; class Actinopteri; order Perciformes; family Cottidae; genus Myoxocephalus; species Myoxocephalus aenaeus. Next base: position 23,493 of record JBAMJR010000299.1, on the reverse strand, counting down.
ATAAATACACACTGAAAACGGGTCCGCGACCCAAAAGCCGGTTCAGTTGAGAACTACTTTTTTAGTGCACCTAACACCTTTTGAAGTTGGTTTTCAAAGAACCCAATAAGAAATTAGCTAATGCTAGCTTAGCATGAGTGAGAGGTAGTGGGACCCCCAGCAAAACAAGTCCCTTTTTATACATCGCAGGAAAGTTATACGGATTGAAGGCAAGGTGTATGATCACAGCTTGATTGTCAATAAAGCACTATATTCGTTAAAGTCATGTTTAATTACCTTGATAGACATACCTCTGGCTGAGATCCATGTTTGTTTGTCTTTCCAAAAAAAACAACAACACTAAGTCTGATATATGAGCTGGCAGAATACTCAAAATGTACGGCTCGTAATTATGACTCGTTATAAGGAAATTCAATTTACATGTTGGAAACCGGCAATTACCGTAACCCCCATATGACTTACCTAAACTTTAAAGTAACTTCCAAAATATCCTTAAGGTGGCGGGACAAAGTTCATCCAACAAGTTAACCCCATCCTGCTCCTCATTTATTCTCAATCTACAGGAAGGTGACACAGGAAGTTTTATGTGTTGCCCCCCCAAACCCACTCAGTAGCGCTTCCCTCCAATTTGTTGAGTTTCTCAAAATGTTCCGTTTGTTAGGCTGAAAAGAAAATCACAGAAAAATCACCATAAGGGCTGCTTTGCATTTTTAATTAAGAAACTAACATATGAATATATTTGCATATTATTGAGTTGCAGATTAAATCATGCATACATAATTAGCGTGCAGCAGCGCTCGTTCGTTCTCCCCTCTCTCTCTCGCTCTCTCTCTCTCTCTCTCTCTCTCTCTCTCTTTCTGCACTGTGCTTACTGTTTTTTCGGCAAGCTGTGGTTCTGATGGATGCCAGACACACACACATACACACACACGCACACTTACACACAAACGCTCAACACTCACATCACAGACTAACTTACACACCCTCTCCAAACACTTTCGGTACTGTGTGTCTCTCTCTCTGTCTCAGTTTGTTTTTTTTGAGGAAAATTAGCGTCTGATTTTCTCCGTCAGAATTGAGGCCACGTCAGTTATTTTGTTTTTTTTCATCCTGATTACACCGGAGAGAGAATGAAGAAATCTGTCTTTATTTCTTCTTTCAGTGTCATTCCTTAAGTCTTTATGTCTGTCTGTCTGTCTGTCTTCCATCCATCCATCCATCTGTCGATCCATCCATCCATCCATCAATCCACCTATTCAACCATCCATCCATTTATCCTTCCATCCGTCCGTCCGTCCCTCTGTTCATCCATCCATCAATCATCCAGCCATCCATCTATCCACCCATCCATCTATCAATCTATCCATCCATCAATCAATCAGAATTGTTTATTTGCCAAATACGTTAAACATACGAGAAATGTTACTTGGTTCATCCATCCATCTATGCATCTATCAATCTATCCATCCATCCATCCATCCATATATCTATACATCCCTACTAATGACATAGTCCCATCAAATATAAGGGAAGTTACTTGAATAGTGTAATCAATTACAATTACTCTATTCATTACTCAAAAGCAAAAGAATGAATGGGTGTTATCAACTTTTATCGGCCTCATAGATATGGGTCAGAAGGGACACCGACTAGTAAGTTCAGAAGGCCATTATCAGCTATTCACAAGAAGACATTGCCAACCTCCGGTGGCCGTAGTAATTATAACGGGAGCAAAGTAGGAAGTCCACTCAGGCAGTCACTCAGACAACTCCCCTCGCGATTCACGAGGGCAACTCACCCCGTGATTCTGATGCCCCTCCTCTCTACCTCCTTCTGCTGACATGGATCGTGGTTATCTGTATCGTGGTCCATGCCTACTACTCATATGAATAATTTCTGTGATATTCATTGAATGTGCTGTAACTGTTACGTTGTTCATTCTGTACACATGACACATATTGCTTCCGTCCATCCGGGGAGAGGGATCCTCCTCTGTTGCTCTCCTGAAGGTTTCTTCCCTTTTTTCCCTGTGAAAGGGTTTTTACTATCTTTATTTAGGGGAGTTTTTCCTGATCCGATGTGAGGTGTGAAACCCAAGTCAATGTTGACTTACTGAACCGTTATTTTATTGTGTTACTGAAGTAGAGGCGGCAACCACCGGGTGTGAAAGGTGAAGCCAAGGTGGAAGTGCCTTAAACATGCATTCTTCCTCATGACAACCAGGAAGCAACTCCTCTGGTTGTATAGAAGTCTATGAGAAAATGACTCTACTTCTCTCTTGATTTATTCCCTCAGTAAACATTGTAAACATGAGTTTATGGTCTCAATCTCTAGTTTCAAGTCTTCTTTAATACAACATGATGTTCATTACGAAATAATGGTCCATTTAGAGTCAAAAGACCATAAAGCAGGGTATGCTTTAGGGCGGGGCTACCGTGGGATTGACAGGTCGCTACCACGGGCGTTGACCGGTCTGGGAGTTGTCCGTGTTTATGTCTTAGAACTTTAGCGGTTTCACGATGTGTTTTCAGTTCATGAAAGTTAACTGTAACATTTCAATTGTCTATAAATGTCTAACTCAGAGGTTTTTCTTGCATCTGGTTGCGAAAGCCAAGTTGGCGATGGTTTCGAAGGCTCGAAGGCTTCAAACCCGTTTTCCACAAACCAATGGGTGAAGTCACAATTACTACATCCACTTCTTATATACAGTCTGTGCTTATGTCGTTCAAACCGTAATCTTTTGCTAAACCTAACCAAGTAGTTTTGTTGACTAAACCTAAAGTTGTTTTGTTTTATTCCACAACATTAGGATCCTCTTTCACCTCGTAGTAGGTGGAGGTTTGAGTATTCAAGTATTCAAGTATTATAATGGCAGAGTGTCTTTTTTTTTCAGGGATAAAAGAACAATGTTGATGAGACATTCTCAGTAGTAATGTCAACAACTTTTATTAAACCAAAAGAGTTTTTTATTTCTTATTCACATTTGGCATATGTTTTTAGAACTTTTGCCATCAGGGTTCCCATAATGCTCTGAGCCCTGCTTATTTTCACCTAATATTGTTATTTTGGTGAATGTATTCACGTTGTTTTAGCTACTAGCAGTTTGTGTTTGCACGGTCACCGCGGACGCCGACAACATTCAGCTGGACTGCTCTAGAAAATGTCTGATGGTTCTATGATTTTAAGGCACATTCATTACTTTAATTCAACATAACATTTATCCACGGTGGATCGGAACTACGTCCGGAAGGGGCGTGATTTTGTTGAGTTAAGTTCGAAGGTTAATTCTTCCAGTTGAATTTTCCCGAAATGTATTTCTTTCAACAGATTCAGTGGTTTAAGTGGTAAAAAGCTGTGCAACAGTTGGATGTAAAAATATATACTGGTCTCGTACTTACTCACTTGCAATCTGCCTTGCAGCACTTACATGTTACAGCTTTCAAATGTGTGTGAAAGTGTGTGTATCTTTATGTTCCTCCATGTGTGTACACATGCGTGTCTCTCTCTGTGTGTGTGTGTGTGTGTGTGTGTGTGTGTGTGTGTGTGTGTGTGTGTGTGTGTGTGTGTGTGTGTGTGTGTGTGTGTATCTGCCTGCTCTCGACCCTTCAATCCTTTCGATAACTTTGTTGGTAAATTCAAACCTGCAACATAAAAAGACTCAAATCAAAGGCTCACGATAGGAAGTGGCTGTATGAAGAGAACAAAGTGCAGTCGTGTGTGTGTGAGTGAGAGAGAGAGAGAGAGAGTTCCAGACCTTCAGGCCAGCACTGATCCATGTGTGTGTGTGAGAGAGAGAGAGAGAGAGAGAGAGAGAGAGAGAGAGAGAGAGAGAGAGAGAGAACAATAAAGGGAGTTATTGCGCAAAAAAGAAGAGGAATAATACGGGAAGGAAGGAAATGAAAGAAAGAAGGAAATGAGAACAAAAGAAATGAGGAGGGAAGGAAACATTTAAGAAATTAAGCAAAAAGGAAGTAAGAATGTCAGGAAAGAAGGAAAGAAAGACGCGAAGGAAATAAAGACAGATGCTGTGAAAAGAGGAGGAACTCAAGAGACAAAAAGACATTGAGAAAGACGAGAGCAGGGAGGGAGATTGACAACTGGGCGTCGTAATGTGAAGAAAATCCTGTCGCCGTGAAATCGGGATGAAATGTGAGATTATAATTCAACCAGGGATTAACTGTCATCTCACCCCCAGAGAAGAGGAGGAGGAGGAGGAGGAGGGAAACTAGGTGGGGGCATGGCATTTTATGGAAGGAGGAAAGACGGGGATAAAGGGAGCTCGGGATGAAGTGGGAGGAGGGGGGAAATAGGGGAGAAGCAGGCAGTGGGAGGAAGGAGTAGATGAGGAAGAAGAAGAAGGAAGCAAGGTGGGACCGAAGTTGGGGAAAGGAGGGAGCTGGAGGTGAAAGACAGGAAGAAGAGGACAAGTGATGGGGATGAGGAAATAGGGAGGAAAGGTGGATTAAGAGGGAGTATGGTTGAGTGTAGAGAGAAGAGAGGGAGGAAGGAGGAGAAAGCGGAGGTGAGAAGGCAGGAAGGATGAGAAAAGGATGGAAAGAAGAAAGATCACGTGACCTTTGGTGGCTCGTTAAAGCAGAGACTGGCTGTTGTCCCATTTATGTCCCCGGTCCACCTTCAATAGATACATGGCGCTTAAGCTTGGAATATAATACTACCTTAAGGTCAAAGGTCTGCATGGATGAGAAAATAATTTAACACTGAAACTCTCCTCCCTTCTCCTCTCCTCTCTTCCCAACGTTTCTCCCCCTCTACTTCCTCTCTGTTTACTCCCCTTTCCTCTCCTCTCTCTTCTGTTCTCTTGTCCACCCTCCACGTGCCTTCTCCCTTCCCTAACATTCCCCTCTCCTCCCTCACCTTTTTTCCTTTCCTCCTCTCTTCTCCTAATGCTCTCCTTTGAGCACTCCCTCTCTCTTCCTCTCCTCCACTCTTCATTCGTCTTCATCTCCTCTGCAGGTTTGTTGACCAAGCAAGCGTCAGGCAAAATTAAAGAAAATGCTGTCTCAGGTTATTTTCCTCAAACAGGTCACTCTTTTTGGGCTCTATATAGCCGCCCGCTCTTCTTTCCTTTCTCCCTCCCTCCCTCAATCTCTCCATCCCTCCATCTCTTCTCCCTTCATGTCCCATGCAGTCTGGTCGGGTACAATGCTGGGAGCCAGCCAGTGCTGCAGACAGATGGTCCACTTATTAGATGTGCATCAGCCCTCCCTCCCCTTCCTGCAGCTCGCTTTTTAATCAAATTAAAGCCGAAAGAAGAGGAGGGAGAGGGAGAGAGAGGAGAGAGAGAGAGAGACGGGTTTGGGAGGTCTGCTCGCTTGTTTTGGAGTCTATTATTTGTTTGAATAGGATGAATGATGACGATGTTAATATGAAATTTGGAAGACTGAATCACTGTCTCTGGTGGATGCCTGTATCCCTCCCTCTCTCTCTCTCTCTCTCTCTCTCTCTCTCTCTCTCTCTCTTTCTGTCTGTGTCATGTCATGTATTTTGAAAGGGGAACTCCACCAATTTATAAGATCAGCGTATAGATTACCTGTCTGGAGGAGCTTTGTCATTGAACGGATGACGTCATAGTGAGGTATCTTAGCCTGATGGGGTTTTGGAGAACAGATAATAACATAAAGCCTGCGTTACTAACTGAAGTCTTACGATGGACTGTATATAAGAAGTGGACGTAGTAACCGGAACGTCAGCCATTGGTTTGTGTTCTACCGTTTTGAAGCTTTGAGTTTGGCATGTTGGCCGACGCCATCTCGACGCCATCTTGGTGGCACGAGAGAAACCGAACGCTAAGACATTTTTTTCGAACCAAAATGTTACAATTAACTTTCATGATCTGAAAACACAGGGAAAGGGTTACATTTATAAGAGGTAAACCTAAACAACTCCCATATCGGACAACGCCTTGGTAGCAACCTGTCAATCACAAGGTAGCCCCGCCCTAAAGCTGCTTTGTGGTCTATCTGACTCTAAATGGACCATCATTTAAGAAATGAACATCCGGCTGTGTTGAAGAAGACTTGAAACTAGAGATCGAGAACATACATACATGTTTACATTGTTTACTGAGGGAATAAATCAAGAGAGAAGTAGAGTCATTTTCTCATAGACTTCTATACAACCAGAGGAGTCGCCCCCTGATGGCCAGTAGAAATAATGCAAGTTTAAGGCACTTCAGCATTGGCTTTTCTTTTCAGAACCGGAGGTTGCCTCCAGAGTTTGTAAGAAATTGGCATTTGCCAGCGAGAGTCTAATGAAGAGATCCCACTGCATTATGGGACATGTAGGATCCAGTCGAGTCTTACTGTATGGAACTGCAATGCTTAATTGCTGCCTTTAAACCGAAGAACCCCCTCTTGACAGTTCTGGTGTGCTCACTTTCAGTGTTTCCTCAGGGAGCTTGACGGTGTTAATCCCCGTTGCCACAGGAGAAACGGTGTGCGCACAACTACAGTGAGTAGGAGAGGCCAACGTTGAAGCAGGAAGTCTGTGACTATCCAGAAGAGAAGTGTCTCTTCAAACTCTGGGACATTCTTGTCAGCGACAGATCCAAAATGTCAAAGCTTAATGAAAACAAACCTGATTTGATGCAGTTAGGGACATCACAATCCTTCCCGGCAGACCTGCATGGTGTTGTGGTAAACCTCGGGAGTCTGTGCTTCTGGGTCTGTTTACAGGCCTGCGTGTCAATCAGACTTACCATGGAGGCGCTTTCGGTATTTTAGAGTTTACCTTTAATTTCCAAGGCGCCATCTGACCAATGAAACTTTGTTTTCATGTTGCAAATATATACAGCTCCTCACACAACACTGTTCTTTTAACACAATTTTGATAAAAGGCCACATTAAAAGTCCACAGACAGTTGTCTGTGATTCCAGTAACATTGTGTGCCAAAAAAACAAAAACTGAGTCACTCACATCAATAAACTGGAGCTGTTTATGGCGCCTCCTACTGGCCAGTTTGAGTTTGAACATTGCTTTCTCAATATTTGCATTGAATTTCATCATGACTGCCACTTCTGCTGACCTGTCTCCTCTTATTTCCTCTCCTCTTTTATTTTCTCACTGCCTCATTTCCTCTCATCCCCTTCTTCCTTATTGCCTTCCTCTCTTGTTTCCTCCTTTGACGTTTCCTCTGGTACTTTTTCGAGAATCTGTAGCTATTTTAAAGATTTAATTGACTATACGGTACGTCAGACTATATCTGACTGACTGGAGGCTGAGTCACTACACTGTCAGCAGCCACTGGATTATGTATCAATTACATTTTATTCAGGATGTTAAAGTTAAACTCCACCTGGAAACATAGTATGAGAGCGATCACAAGGAGCGCAGGTGAAGCGAGAGGAGAGGGGGAAAGGGAGGAAGAAGGGGACGGGAGAAGAGGAGGAAACAAGGAGCGAGGGGAGGAAATATGATCGGAGGAAAGACAAGGAAAGAAGGAGATGAGAAGAAGTGGGGAAACAAAAAAGAAAGGAGGAGATTTAATATGAAAGGATGAAACGGGTGAGGAGAGGAGGAAACACGGGTGAGAGGAAACAAGGAAGGTGAGATGAAAAGGGAAAGGAGCCAGAGGAGAGCGAACATAGGAGGAAGAAGGAGACCCGAGGAGCAAACAAGAGAGGAGAGGAGGAAACGAGGGAAGAATATATGAGAGGAAAGAGGAGTGAGGGGACGAGCGAGGAGGAGTAAAAATGAAAAAATGAGGAGAGTGTGTTGAAAGGAGCGCGCGCGCTCTGAAAGCAGTGGAAAAAGTGAATATTCGGCTCAGTTCAAAGGCAGGCGGCGAACTGCAGCACCGCGCGAGGAGAGAGGGAGAGAGAGAGGGAGATGACTTCCAGATTTACTGTGGAAAGTTGAAAGAGTGTCGTGTCCGTGAGCGCCTGCCTCTGCGTGTATGCGCGTGTGTTTATACGTGCGTGAGCTACGTTTCAACCTCTCCCTTTCCGTACATTTTCCGTGCGCGCGCGTGTGTGAGACAGAGCGGGAGAGAGAGAAGGGGAGGGGCACTACTCTCTCTCCCTCTCTCTCTCTCTCTCTCTCTCTCTCTCTCTCTCTCTCTCTCTCTCTCTGCCTACTTTGCATATTCCGCGTGCCTCGGCTCGGCCATATGGGAAAATGCAACTGAAGGAATTGTCGGCGGGGAAAAAAAAACGCGCAGGCAGGGACACGCGAGCGGAGCGGCGAGAGTTCGAGATCACAACAAATCTGAGAAAAGTTGAAGCAAGAAGAGGGAGAAGAAGAAAGGTGGCGAAGAAGACGAGAGAAGGGGCGGGAGGAGCGTAATAAACCAAAACAGAGAGAGAGAGAGAGAGAGAGAGAGAGAGAGAGACACGCGGAGAGAGAGAAGGGAGAAATAGAGGCGCTCTTTTTCTCCATCTTTCTGCGGAGGGAGAGGAACGATGTATTGTGCGTACACCATCCCTGGGATGACAGGCAGCTCACTGATGTATTACTACAACGGCAAAGCGGTAAGACGGCCACGTCCATCCCTTATAGCGTCTCTTTTTTTCTCCCTCCGCGAGGGTTTGAGGGGGAGAGTGAGGGAGAGAAAGAGGGGAGAGAGTGTGTGAGAGAGAGAGGGAGAGAGAGAGGGAGTGAGAGAGAGAGGAGGTGTGAAGGTGAAGTGTGTCGCTTTTTTTTACGTAGCAACTCAACAGCGCGTCGGCCGCCGCCGCCGCGCCTAAAAGCGCGAACGGACTGTGACTGACTCTGTGTCGGGGTTTATTTTTGGATACAGCGATGCTGTTGTTTGGAAAATAAAAGTGTGTTCGTGCGTGTGCGTGTGTGTGTGTGTGTGTGTGTGTGTGTGTGTGTGTGTGTGTGTGTGTGCGTGCGTGTGTGGAGCGGGGGGAAAGTGACAGTTGCCGCTGTGGAGTGCCGTATAGCGGCTTGGTGGGAGAAATAGGTCGGACAGACTCTCCTCTGAAATGTGATGAATGTGTTTACAGTGTGCGCGTGTCACACCTCAGCTTTTAGAAGAAAACAATTATGACAAAATAGTCCCCAAATGTCTACACTTTTTTTATGTTGCTTTACTGTCTCCCGGATTTTGCGCATGTGACGCTTGCAGATTTTTATTTTTAATTTCTCTTTATTTATCCTCTCGCTGATTTTTCAAAACTCTTTATCACGTATTCCTATATTTTGTATAGGCTCAGTATTTATTTGTTTGTGTTGTTGTTGTTGCTCTGAGGCGTAATGACACGTGTGGTTTTCTGGGTTTGTTTGATTGTGTGTTACATTCAGGGACTTCTGGCTTTATATATATATTCTTTATATATATATATATATATATTTTCTTTTTCTTCCCTGTTAAAATATGTGGCTATTTTTTTCTGTCGTAATTTGGGCCTGGAATAATTTTTTCCATATCTTATTATAGTAATATACAGTTTATTTTAGCCCCTAACCTCGAACATGTATGTAGACTGAGCTGGAAAATGATTTCCTTAATTACAGGGTCGTATTTAATATTGATATCAGTAATGAGCTCTAACCACGGTATTTTAAATTAATTTTCATTCTTTTCTAATAACAATACAAATGCAACAGATTTTGAATGTGATGAAGTTTGAGGTTTTCCCATCTGTACATCAATCTAATAAATCTATAGTTTCCTAATTGCTTTTTTTTTTCTTATTTAAAAATATATGAATTAGGGTCTTGAAAATCCTTAAAATGCTGTCTGGATTCAAAGAGAAAATCTTCCAGCAAGAATGAAGCTGACCTCCTCTGAACCTGTCTGTCTGCCTACCCCCCACCTGTGAAACCCGTCTCAGGGTGAGGGGGTGAAGTGAAGGCTAGAAATCAGAAACGGGGCGTAAAGCGGAGCAAGGGGGGGGCGAATGAATTTCACAGGTTTCATCGCTTGAAAAAAAAAAAAATCCAAAGCAGGAATGTCTGCAAGTCGCAGGAGTAAATGAAGATGGAAGGCTGGGATTTCCCACAGATCCACCTGTCAGCGAACTGTCTTTGTCTCACCTCTGACTCCTAATTGGTGCTCCACACAGGTGTAAGAGGACAGACAGAGGAGGAGAGGGAACGACGACATGGACAAAACATAATAATTCCAAGATCATTATATTTCCAAATGGTTTGATCTTTGTTATTATATTAACAATAATAATTAAAAAAATGTTTAAAAAAATATTCTGATCCAGCACCTTACAGGCCTTGTGAGATGATCAATCAATCAGATGCGAGACGGTATATGTGGATATTTGTCCCAAAAGATATATTTATCCGAAGAAGAAAAATTAAAACTAAAGAAACATTGAATTACGTTTTCCTTTTTTTTGTAGAGAAAACACACTTTTTGGGGGAGTTTTTAACATATCTATGACCAATTGTTTCTAAAAAATTCACGAACCTCATTTAATTACGTTTTAATTTATATTTTCTTTTTATTTAATGCATTTAATCTGCCTTTTTTTTTTATACATCCCGTATTTTTTTCGTAGACCTATATTTAAAAATGCAAAAATAAAATGTGCCGCCGCTTCCCCTGGACGTGTCGGTAACCTCAGACTCGGTGGTCAACAGTAGTCTGAAGCTGATGTGACCTGCAGCTGCACACAGAGCCTCTGCTGTCCGACAGTCGGCCTCTGTCTCCGCCGCCCGTTGGTTCTCCGGCCTCCATCCGGCCCGCCGAGTGCTCCGGTCCCCTCGCCGGCGGCTCCGGAGCCTTATGCCCCTTTCTCTCTCTCTTTGTATCTCTGCGGCTTCGCTCGGAGCCGGAGCTCCTCGGCGCTCCGGTGCCATGGGGTGGGGGGCTTCGGCAGTGGCACCGCTTTGTTAGGCGGCTGGATGGCACATTGTGCCCGACGGTCTTGATCTGGTGCCAAGCTCCTTCCATCTTCACTTCACCACCCTCCCCCTATTCCCCTCGCCTCGTCTCACTCTGTCTGTCTGTGTCACGGCTTGTTCACGCCCGTCCACCGACGGGGAGCGAGGAAACGCACAAACGAGAGAGCCGGCGTGATTACAGACTGTTTGGTTTCCCTGCGTCCTGCTGGGTTTGGAGGTGATTCTGTGGCCCGTGCGTGGTTCGGGCAGGTCGGCGTGTCACGGAGACTGGAGCGGAGCGAGTGGAGACTGTGGCAGAGTGGTCCGGGCGTTTGAGAGGAGAGACAGAAAGGCTCGGACAGATCTGCAGCAGCGGCAGCAGCAAGCTGCGGCCTAGCGGGACCAAACAGCGAAGAGGCTGAGACCGGGGTGGGGGGGGTGCTTTGGTTTGGGGAGAGTGTGGAGGGAGGCAGAGAGGAGGAGGAGGAGGAGGAGGGCGCGGGCCGAGGCCTGAGCTCCGGTTAGCGGCTGTCGGCTCGCTAACTTAAGCTCCAGCAGGCTTAATGAGGCAGCGGAGAGCTCGGCTAAAAACAAAAGGCCTCATTTAAAGCCGGCCCCGGCCAGCCGGCTATTGTTATGCTAACGCAGCATTTGAATATTCAGCACGTTTTAATTAGGAGGGTCCTGAAGCTGCCTGCCAAAATCCTGCGGTCCTCTCTCAATGTGCAGCTTACAGGAAACACACACTTTAAACACTTTAAAGCGATTATTCTGTCAGTCGGCCGTTCAGTCTGCGGCCGCTGCCTCCCTGAGACAAACGCCACTCAGAGTGAGAACATTTGAATTATTCTTCCTTTTTCTTATTTTATTTTTTTTGTTAACAAACTCCAATTATAGTGGGATATAATTCTTTTTTCCCTTTTCTGCCTTTTTGAATGAATGTAAAATGAAAATATTGAAGTGGATTTGCAGTTGTTGCAAAGGATGCCTTCATTAAGCCATTCGAGTATTTTCTAAACCAGGTTTCGGAAGGTCAAAGGTCAAGGCCAAAGTTTCCTCATGAAATTCCCGGGTTGGTTATTTTCCTCAGGTAAATACTGATTCATATATATATATATATATATATATATATATATATATATATATATATATATATATATTAATTGTTTCCTTTTTTTTATTTCTCAAATTTTGTTCATGGGAATCAAATCTTACAAAGGTGTGTTACTGACACTGTCGTCTAATAGAGAGAAGAAGTGTGTGTGTGTGTGTGTGTGTGTGTTTGGTAGTGTGTTTTTCTTTTTTTCTTCATATTGCCTTTATTTTACTTGACACACGTTTATGTGCACTTTGTTCTGTCGATGAGGAGTTAATACACTGTCAATGTGTGTGTGTGTGTGTGTGTGTGTGTGTGTGTGTGTGTGTGTGTGTGTGTGTGTGTGTGTGTGTGTGTGTGTGTGTGTGTGTGTGTGACATCCTGTGTGCTCAGTAGGCTGGAATTAGAGCACAGCGTGTTATGCAATTATAACTTTATAAATAGACGCATTGTGTGTGTGTGTGTGTGTGTGTGTGTGTGTGTGTGTGTGTGTGTGTGTGTGTGTGTGTGTGTGTGTGTGTGTGTGTGTGTGTGTGCAGGCCTCTACCTCCATCTGCTTGAGTTATTCTGTTTGAACAACTAAAAAAAAGAACGTGTTTGCGTATTTTTGCGTGTCCTTTCTTTGTGTGTGAGGACACACTTTGAGCCGCTGCTATATGAGCGCGCGTGTGCAAATTTGTAACTGTGTGTGTGTTTCAGAGCGCTCCTTCTCTTCACATTCGTGTGTTTTATTTTTTATTTATATTATTATAAAATGCTGAAAACATGCGTCTCTGTCTTTGATGCGCGTGTGTTTGTGGTTTATTTTAGTGTGTTTTCTCCCTGTGCACCAGGTTAAGATGACATCGTGCCTGTGCAGGTTCACGTGTGTGATGTGTGCGTTTGTGTACATGCGTTTGTTAATGGCTGTTACCTCTTTTTATTAAGATATTAAAAAAATATCCATTTACAATGAAAATAATCTGCATGTGTGTGAGTTATCCTCTGCTCTGGAGGATAAACAATTCTCAGTACCTTCATACACTTTTCTGACATTTGTTTGGTATACGATGATAAAGACACTCATCTGTGTGTGTGTGTGTGTGTGTGTGTGTGTGTGTGTGTGTGTGTGTGTGTGCGCTATCCGGTCCGTTAAAGCCCAACACACCGTTCTGGCTTTCACTTAATCCTCCTGCATCAGATTATCTGACACTGATGCTGCTGACACACACACACACACACACACACACACACACACACACACACACACACACACACACACACACACACACACACACACACTCTGATACACAAAGAGTTGCTGACACACACACACTAGGTTCAAAGTTGTTTGTTACATTTGCCCGGTCTGGGTCGGTAAATCTACTTGGCCAAAATCTATTTTCACTTGCAAACTCATTTATTGATCAGCGGTTATCAAAAGGTAATTGTTGTGTTTAATCTTTATTGAAGTAAATTTCAATAAAGATTGAAATTTACTTTAAAGAATGAGTTATTTTTACCATCAAACAAAATAACCCAACGGATGAACTGATCAAAAAAATAATAATCAAACTGCTGAGAAATTAGACGAAGAGCCGAGACATGTACTTCTTATAGTAATGAATGAATGAATTTATTATTATTTATTTGTGTGCTTTGCGGACGCGTTGCGTTCTCTCGTTCCGATATTCAGAACGACGAGACTTCTTTTCCCCGTGTTGTTTCTGCTCTCCATCACTAAAGTGAGGAACGGGTAATCAACAGGTTATTGGTGATGTCATAGCTGTCACATGTTTGAAATGTAAATGTGAAGAGCGGCTGCCGACGGTGAGCTGATGTGTCTGAGATAACGAGGCGTAAGATGACTCGTATTCATTTGTGCGTGCTTTGTTTTGTTTTGCTGTGTGTGTTTTTTATTTTTGACTTTGGAAGCTTCTGGTTCGTTTGCTGCAAGTTTCTGAATGGTATTAAGCTCTAATTGAGTTTCATCTTTACGGCTTACTCATGTAATCTATTTCATGTTTTATGTGTGGTTTTGGGTCGGGGTGGGGTGTTAATGCAGCCTCACTCTGTTTCGTGTTAGAAAATGTCTGTGAGATTCAAATGGTGTGTGATGTTATTAGTTATCAGAGGTTAAAACGAAGAACGTTTTACATGTTTTATTTTGAGCTTTACATGGGACGAATGGCGCTTTATGTTTACGTGCTTTTTTTCTTGAATTTTTCTTTCCTTCAGAATTAGTCAAAAGCAGCCGAACCAGAAGTTTGAAAGACAATCAAACCTCCAGTTGTCTTAACGTGCCTTCCTGTATGAACAGCTCCTGTCCAACTTAAAGGGCCAGCATGCAGGATTTAGTGACATCTAGCGGCGAGGTTGCAGATTGCAACCGACGGAACTTTCTCCCGTGTGCCAAGCCGGGTGGGGAGCCACGGTGGCCTGGGAGAAAAGCTCTCTGTCGAGCCAGTGCTTGGTTTGTCCTTTCTGGGCTCCTGTAGAACCATGGCGGTGGTGAGCCCTGTGAGGAGGACCCCGCTCCCTGTGTGGATATGGAGGGCTCCTAAGCTAACGAAAATGAGACGATTGTTATTTAAGAAAATGTATTTAATTCTGAATTAATTTTATATTTCATTTCTGCATATAGGGTCCTCTAAATCCGACACACTGGACCCTTAAAAATATCTACATGTTTTGACTACACATATATATCATTCAAATTCAATGCACATATAATTCAAGATGGACCATAAAAATAAAATCCACTGATCCGTTCAAAAAAGAAAAGAGGCGACTGAAAAAGAAAAAGGAAACATGTATGATGGGATTAGTTCCACTACACAATGATATTGTATACACTGCGGCGCCTTCGATCACACAACTGTTACACGTTTCAATAAATGCGTGTGCGTTCATGTCTGATTCATCTGTTGATAGGGTGAAATATTGCTATACTTGCTTTGCATAGCAGGGACCTTTCTGATCAGCGATAGTGTGGTCAGAAAGGCCTGAATGCAACTGTGATTGTTCAAAAAGCAGTGAGATAAACACGGGATCTGCTGTATGTCTCCGATAATATGCAGGTTGTGTAACAGAGACTGGTCACTTTATTTTCTCGCTCTCTGTCTTTATAAACCCTTTGGCTTTAATATGCGAGGTCGCAGCTGCCCACATGAAAATGCATATCAACACACACACACACACACACACACACACACATAGTTGAACAGTGAGTCATCCGTGTGTGCGTGTGTGTGTGTGTGTGTGCGTGTGTGTGTGTGTGTGTCCCATGAGGGTAGGTGGACTGTAGTGGAGCAGAATGGGTCAGCGTTCTTTGGATAGCTGGGTATTATTCCCACCCTGATTTGTCCCTGGGAGGAAAAGCACTCTGTCTCTGAGGTCGCAGGTTTGATTCCCGGTGTCCGACTGAGCGCCTGCCAGTCCGATGGAACCGCTGAGCATCCGGGCCAGCTGGCAGACGGGGACGGGCTGCGGCGAGCGCTAGATGTTTGGGTTTAGCTCGTTTGATGCAGACATCACAGGACCTAGCGTACATGTATGCACAGACGCACTGTGTTTAGTGTTTGTAACGAAACGCCACTGAGTGTGACCTGCTGATTGGCTCAATCCGTTTAGCTCGTTAGCACATCTGATTAGCATGTAAACCATGCGGATGTATAGTTTGAAGCTAAAGCTACTTCACGTAGAAGGTAACTAATTGTCAGATGTTGCCTTTTTGCTATGTGAAGCTAGCTGAAGCTAATGCTGGCCTCAACTATAAGATGGCAACTCAGCAGAGTTCAAGCTTTACTCACTCGGCTGCAATTTCATAAAAAAACATCAAAAGGCCAGCTGTTTTTTATTATTATTTAATGTCCTGTACAGTTGTAAAACACTGCCTGTGCTACATTATCACTTAAGCTCTTCTATATCTTTGTGTGCTGCGATCGTCTGTCAGCACGCGGGCCTTCTGTAGTCTCAGGCGTATTTGGTTTCTCTGCTAGCGTAGCTGCCTCTTCCTGTTAGCTAACAGTGGTGATTGTCGGTGGATGACTTGCTTTTTTGTGTGTGTTTTTCCACGTGTATGCTAAAGCCTCTTCTCATACGCACTAAGCACGAGCTTCACAGCAAAAGGCACGCTTAAGTAACTTAATGTGTCCTTTGGCAAGGGAATAAAGGGTGTGTGTGTGTGTGTGTGTGTGTGTGTGTGTGTGTGTGTGTGTGTACTGTTTGTATACTGTATGAATGACACCACTCAAAACCAGGGCTGACAATTGTTCACAGTAGAGTCCCCCTACACCCCTACACCCCTACACACACACACACACACACACACACACACGCACATACACACACACACACACACACACACACACACACACACACACACGCACATACACACACACAAAACCTACCAAGTTCCACTATTATCAAAGTGGAAAATGGGGCTGCTGTCGTTTTGTTGTGTGTGTGTGTGTGTGTGTGTGTGTGTGTGTGTGTGTGTGTGTGTGTGTGTGTGTGTTTAGTGGGTCAGTTATGCTGTGTTGAGCTGTTTGAGAGGCTGATTAACGGCAGACAGCTGTCACACTTTAAACAACAAGTCGACGGCGGCGGCAACGCCGCTGCAACAACACAACGCGGCGCGGCGGTCGAGCTACAGGCGCGGCGGCGCGGTTGGGCAGCTCTTGTTAGCGGTTTGGCCGTTGGGCGGCAGCGACAGTTTATGTGAGGAACACAGAATGCAGAGTCGCGGATACGGCAGAAGAGTGTTTTATTTTGTGTCTGCGGAGCCTTTAGGTGTGTGAGAATTGCCAACCAAACAACCACTGCAGAGTTGGTGCCTACAAGGTGATTGACAGGGGCAACTATGGCTCAGTGGTGAGCCGGGTAGTCCTTTGGCCCATGTCGATGTGGCCAAACAACACTTAACCCCAAATGTCCCGTAGCTGTGCCTACGGTGTATGAATGTAAGCTGCTCCTGATGGGCAGGTGTGCTTTCAGTTCATGCAGGCTAATTGTAATATTTTAGCCTAAAAATGTCTCGTTCAGTTGTACGCCCACCTTCTCGTGCCACAAAACAAGATGGAGACGTCCAAAATTCCAGGCTTCAAAACAGTCTCTCTATCATCTATTTATCTTCCACAATAAAAAAAGATGTGCATGTGATCAAACATCTGGCCGACATGACACTGTCTGTTTTCACTCTCCAGCCAGCTAGATTTGTTTTATGCTGCTGTTTGTACTCAAATGCGTCTCCAGCCAACAGCATCGCTGCTCTCTCTCTCACACACACACACACACACACACACACACACACACACCATCAATAGCCATGATGATAGATGCTACCCAGCTTCCATACTGGGTCATACCTGGTCATAGAAAGGAAAGAAGAAAGGAATAAGAAAGAAAAAAATAAAGACTGAGCCAAAGACGACAAAGAGGAATAAAGGAACGAACGCGAAGAAAGAACAAACAAAAAAGAATCTGCCGCTCTCGAGTGCTGAAGTAATCAGCTCTTTGATCTGGCTCCTTTATTATTCCAGTGTGGGCCAAATAATGTAGTCCTGATTGTGTTGCTGGCAACCGAGCGAGCTTCCATATGTTGGCTATTAGAGCTCGCACAGGCGCTGGAAAACGGTTTCTTCTGTGGTGGTTATTGAGGGGGGGGGGGGGTCACAGGTTCAGGCCGAGACCGGGGATTAGGATTTGGATTAATTAATGTTATCACTGACAGCGTGTATGATCTGAAAGGATTTTAAAACGCGGCGTACTGTATCACTGAACATGCGTGTGGCACTAAGTCGCCTTGAATGTTGCCGATGTAGTTCACCGCGGTGAGCATTTGTATTATTCAGGAGAGAAGGAAAAAAAAACGCGCTCACCAATCCCAGCTCTTGCAGACTCCATGTGGGTTTTATTCTCTCTTCCATAAGAGATATTGTATCTCGAGGGCACCTTTCTCGTAATAACTTTAAAAAGTCTTACTCTAACAATCGTCCGCCAATTTTTTTCCCTTTCAAAATGTAAAACTATTCCTGCTCTCCAGAGGCTGACGCCCATTTATTTTGAAACCTCCTGCCGTCTAGTGCCAGCTGAGGTGAGCATTACTTTGGCTCATGACAGTTGATCCTGAAAACCAATGGCGTGACGTTGAATTGTAACAATCACTATCCTGCTCCTCAGAGGACGAACCCTTGACTTTTCCTTTAGCACCGTCCTCTAAACAAACTCCTTTTTTAGCTTTGCCAGTGAGCCAGTAAAAATAGCTACATCATAAGTAGCTTGTGTTCAATATTGTGTTCAATATCTTTTCTCTCTCTCTTCTATACGTTCACCATGTTGTAGCCGCAGACAGACGGATAACAAAGATTATTTTTAGAAGCAGGGCCACGGTGGAAACAGGACCAGAGTCTGGACTGACTCACTGCACTCCAGGAGGCCGAAACTCTAATCCTTACTAACGTTTTTATGGATCACCGGGCTGAATATGTCCAGAGGAGCCGTCCGCTCCGTTTGAACCGGTTAAGGTTGTGGTGGCACGGCCTTTGATTTACACCGTCAGGCTCCTGGAACAACCTCTGAAGCCGTAACTTCTCCGGGGAAATGAAAGTGACCAGGCGCTCCGCGTCCTCTGGTTTCTATTTACTGATTTAATGTTTAAAAAAATACTTTCTACATCCGCTCGTTTTTTTATTCTTCGTGAATTTGAACTGGGATCAAACAGAAGTAAAGCGTTTCCAACTGGTGGATCGCGATAAAGCTTTCGCTCAAAAAAGGACGCGCAAATCAGATGATGTAAAACCGCCCGCGTCGCACAGACGGGACACGGGCGGTTTTACATCATCTCATAAAAGAAATTCGCGGGATCTAAACGGTTCACGTTTGTATCTCCGTCCCACGTCATTTTACTGTTTACTCCTTTTTATTCTCGCGTTCCAGCCACCGTAATTCCATTTGATCGTACTTCTTATGTTTTGTAGGTCATAGCTGGAGCGTGACATCTCAAAGTAACTTAAAAGAGATATTATCCTCCGTGATTCCTTCAGCAAACATGCCCCCGCGGTTAGTTTATCTTTTGTTGCTGAGCATGAGGAAACATTCGAGTTCCCTTGAAGCACTTTTTCTGGCCTTGACCTTTTCAAAATGTATTTGTGTGGACACCGTCAAACCGATCGGAAAAACCTTTGGATTGGATCTGCATGGCTGTGGTGGGAAGATGCTATGGAGAGATCCGGTGATGTAACGCTAATGGCTGCACAGCCTCTCTCAACGGGAAGAGGTCAAGGGTTAAAATGCCTACAAGCCAAAATGAGGGAGATGAAGGATTAAGTGTGTTAATGTGTGTCAGTGTGTTTAGTGCTTTAATGCTCTCTCTCTCTCTGTTGCTGTAATCTTTTTTACTGTACAATAATGAGAGAGAGAAAACACAGCAGAACAGGTGTATTTTACAGATTTTAAAGCAAGTTCTGGAAAACTGGAAAAATATAAAATGAGAGCATGTAAAGGTCTGATAACACTTTCAAACTTGTGTATATATATATATATATATATATATATTTGGAATTGTATCCTCTAAACTAAACTTTAGTTTTATTTGCTAAACTACAGTTTAGGTTTATTTAGTAAAGACAGTTTTTGATCAGATAAGTTGAGTTATATCTAATAAACGATAGTTTCTTTTATCATTTGGATTTGATAACTATGATTTCATGTTATCCAGGAAGTGACAATATCTGATTCTCCTCAGACTCAAACTATTTAGAACCGGACTCGGCAGGTGAACCGTGTTCCTGGTCGTCACTCATTTCCTGCGGCAGCCATCTTAGCGCTTGGTTTGCTTTGGGTCGGTGCGCGTGCCGGATGCTCCGGTTGCCATGCTACGATGCCGCGGCGCACGAGACCCGGGTGCCCGTCGCCAGCTTGCATCACCGTGGCAACGGGATAACTGACCCAGCATCCCACGAGCAGCCGCGCTCGCTGCTCCCCACACTCTCCGTCTGCACCCTCTTCAATAATTAACATGCCACGGCAGCCATCTTAGCTTTTTTTTTGGCTCGGTTTAGGTGCCTGCCGGCGCGTTGCCTCGGCAACGGGGGGTCCTTGCGACCCGGCGCTCCGGTGACGCCGGTCGTCTTGTGACACTCCCAACTTCTTGAGTTGGAATCCACAAATGTGATTTGAATACCGTGGCAGCCATCTTAAAGAAGGTGAGACGGGGGAAGAGAAAATAGGACGACACACACACACACACACACACACACACCAGAGCCATCCAAAATGTACCCACAATTTTACATAACGTGATGACAAAACAATCCTAATTTGCAGCTCAGCGGGCCGGGCGTCCCGTGTGTATCCACGGTGACCTTTCATGACTGTACAGTGTGTGTCGTCACATTGATTTATTTGTGAAGCTCCGTTTGGGAGAACGGGTTGAGTGGGGTCGGCCGCCCAAGCAACAAAAGATCAAACAGGAAGAAGAAAAAAAACAGCGTGGCAATGAAACGCCGAATGAAAACGCGATCGAGAAATTGCTCCCAATGAATGAATGGACCCCTTGTTAGAGGAGTTTATGCTTTAATTCATCTCGGGTGAAATCAATGTCCAGATTAATATAAACAGATGACAATTAATCAGCAATAATAAAAAAAAAATTATATATATATATATATATATATATAGTCCTCTTACTTTGAAAATAAAAATAAAAGCGTCCTCTTTGAACACACTTGCTGCCTCCTACTCTCTTGTTCTCACCCCGACAGCTTGGCTGCCGCAGAGAGCAGGGGTCCCATTGGCTGCGTGCCCTGCAACGGGCGTTTAGATTGGCTTTCCGGGCCGGCTGCCACCGCGCCATCTGAGAGTGTGTGTGTGTGTGTGTGTGTGTGTGGGGGACCAGTGAGTCCGTCATGGCGGCCAAAGGGAATGGCTGTCCGCTCGCGGCTCTCTGCGTCTCCCTCCCTCTGTGTTCTTTCCTCTTCCGCGGCTTCTGCACATACCGACTACCGGTGGGTGATGCTCTTTTGGGTCCCTTCACCTTTGTGGTCGTGTGATGAAGGGCTCTCTGAAGTCAAACCTGGCTCCCAACCCGGGGGTCAAGGCTGGATGTCTCACTGGAGTCGTTTATTTCCAAAGAGGAGTGCGTTCCACGCGCTGGTCCATGTGTTGTGAACGCGGAGTGCCCTCTTTACCTCCTGCACTGAAATGTGTTTTGGGTCATTAGATTGCAATTGGAAAGCAGTTGATTACAGGAAAGCACAGGTGTGAATTAACCCAAAACGCATCGAGGACGGACTGTGATCCGATTGGCCGAACCGCCTCGGAGGTGGAAATGCTGCCCAGTCCCCGGTTCAGTCCTCAGTCTGCACACATTGTTAAGTGTCCTCACACTGACGGTCACGGCTGTGGATGAATCAGCGTCGGAATCAGAATCCCAGTGAAGACGGAAGTCTTTTCTCCGTGTCTCTCTGAAACTTAGAGATTGTTGTTAATTACTTCATTAATTGATTATTTATAAAAGCACTGAATGAGCTGTCAGACAGCCAACTGGCGCCACACCAACTCCGCCGTGGGTCTCTCTTCCTCTCGTCTTCCTTCCTGTTGTCTCCTGCAACAAAAAAGAAGACACTCTCTCTCTCTCTGGCACTCCCCTGAGCACATATATATATATATATATATATATATATATATAGTAACAGGATGGCACAGAGGACACCAGAGTTAGGGCAGCGCAGCAATCACAGGCAGAGTCAGTTCTGCAGGTTTCAAAAGGACTTTAATTAAACAAACATAAAACTCCAAAACGTAGCTCGGTTCAGAGCTCTATCAGTGATCCACTGAACTACAGTCTTGTAGCCGGGCGCTAGCCGACTCAATCCTCCACCGTCACACAGAGGAGAAGTCTCTCTTCTCCTCTCGTCGCATGTCCCCCCCCCCCCGCTCTGTTCCCCCCTCCTTGGCTTTTGTAAGCCTCCCTGACGAGGGGGATCCGGATCAGGTGTGTCTCGTCCCACACCTGATCCCAATGCTCTCCTGACGAGTGGGTGGAGCCTTGTGGCTGGAATGTAGATTCCATCCACCACACCTCAGGCCCTTACAATATATATATATATATATATATATATATATATATATATATACAATACAGTATAGATCAAACTGATGAATCAGCAGGCTGTCGGTTCGAATTCCTGATGAACCCAGCGTCTGCCTCGCCATGGTGTCCTTCAGCAAGACACTGGAGCTGCAGGTGGTTGACCTTTGACCAGGCCCAGCTCAGGTTTAGGCCGAGCCTATAGGACAGAGCCTATAGGACAGAGCCAGGACGCAGGGAGGAACAGCTCGACTCCAGGAAGAGAGAAGTCGGAAAACATGCTGCACATAGTTTACTGAAATAGAAAGATGAAGGACAGACTTTGAGGTTTCTGCAGTCAATTAGCCGTCACTTCAAATGTGGAAGAAAGCCGACAGCGACGGCTCCTCAGACGTTTAGTAATACAGAACTATTTGTGCATCTGTCTGGTTTTATATCCGTTTGTTCATAACCAGGCCTCCGTGTGTGTGTGTGTGTGTGTGTGTGTGTGTGTGTCTTCTGCGTCTTCCTTGTTCGTCCCGTCAGGACTCTGTGTCGATCGTGGCGTTTCGCTCGCTAACTATCGCTGGCAGTCGGCAGCATGTGGCAGTAATTAAATCAAAGGAAATTGGTGAGAGAGAGAGAGAGAGAGAGAGAGAGAGAGAGAGAGAGAGAGAGAGAGAGAGAGGTGGGGCGGTGCCAGAAGGAAAGAGGAAAAAGAATCCTGCTGGTTGAAAGGAAAATGGGAGGCTCATAAAACAAGTGTGGAAGTGACTCGTAAAGAGGCGTCACCTGTGGAGAAATGTTTTTGTTCTCCGGCCTGAAAAGACACACACACACACACACACACACACGTAAGACCCGTGTGTGTCTTTCCACAGATGGGGAAAGCATGTCAACACACACACAGAGGTGGGACTCTACATGGACACATGTACACAAACTTAAAATAGATTTTGAAAAAGACAGCTTTTGCCATGAGCAGATACAATTATTATTATGATTGTTATTATTAATAATAATACATAAAAGTATCAATGTCAGAATATTTATTTATATTTACACAACTTTTTTCCAACACTAGTTTTTGTCTGTAAGCAGCTGTACGTCATTCCTGCAGGTTTGTTCTTTAAGTGTTTTTATGGGATGTCTGGATTTGTAATTCTGCTCCAATGCTTGCCTGAATTTCACAAGTGTGATTGTTTTAATATACAGCAATCTGTGTCACAGTGAAGTGTGAAGGGAAGACATTTTCAGAGGATCTGGATTGCTCTGAGAATTTAATATAGAAATTATATTTTTGTATTCATATTTAGAGAAAAAAAAAGGAAATTTCATGTAAAAAAATGTAATGAAAGATATTGCTGGCATTAGAAACTGATATTAACATAATGTGTTTTACATTGGGCTAATAGTGATAATGAATGCACTGGGGTGTGTGTGTGTGTGTGTGTGTGTGTGTGTGTGTGTGTGTGTGTGTGTGTGTGTGTGTGTGTGAGCGCCTGAACCGTGTGTATGGAACCCTCAATGCTGTGAAATC
>JBAMJR010000298.1:380000-406670 GCA_038501785.1 Myoxocephalus aenaeus | reverse complement strand
CTCCGTGGGTTATTTTTAACCCAAAACGACGACCTTTTCTGAACCTCTCCAAGTAGTTGTGTAAATGTGTAAATAAACATAACCAAGTTGTTTCCTGTGAAGACGGAGGTTTAATTTGAAAAGCCTTTATTTTGAAAAGCCCGTCCGCGTTTAACGGGCGGAAATTGCCGACGCAGGAAAAACGCACGAACGTCGAGGAACGACTCTTCCATCGCAGGAAGACGTCTTATTTTGAAGCAAATGATTTGTACGTCAACAGGAAGTGAGAGCGGTGCTCTGTGAAATTTAAAGAGACAGTACAATAAAAAATATATATATGTGTATTTTGTCCGTAAAAAAAAAAATAAAAAATCCTGATAGAGAAATTGCAAAATGTTGATAGAAAACGTTGAACATGATTGTCAATTCACGAAAAACTGATCAGTCGAAAATTAAAAATTGATGATCAATGACGAGCGGCTCGCTGCGGTGAGGCGACCTCATCGCTTTAACCTTTATCAATTAACCAGGAGCACAAAGCGGAGCTGAAACCAGACACACACACACACACACACACCAGCAAAACAAACACAAATATCAGCACACAAACAGCCAATATGAACACACACACACACACACACACACGACACACAGATGTAACTTGACCCGGTGTGACAACTGATAGCCATGTTTGTGCATGCTAGACAATCACACACACACACACACCTCAGCCAGAATGCAAAACGACTGACCGACTGTGTGTGTGTGTGTGTGTGTGTGAGTGTGTGTGTGTGTGTGTGTTACAAACCACAGTGCTCCATTAAAAGAACTTAATGCTCCATGTAAAAGAATGAAAAACAGCAAATGGATGAAAGGAGTTCACGCTGAGTGTGTGAAGCCGCGAAGCTTCAGCAAAACAAAACGACTCTGCTCCCCGTGTGTCCCCGAACAATACGACCTCCATCACCGTGTGTGTGTGTGTGGTGTGCGTGTGTGTGTGTGTGTGTGTGTGTGTGTGTGTGTGTGTGTGTGCGCGTGTGTGTGTGTGTGTGGTGTGTGTGCTCCAACAGCCTGCCGTGATAAGGAGAGCCCAGAATAACACTCCCGACATCAGCAACCCTCCCTCCTGTCACTCACTATCGATTCTCTCACACACACACACACACACACACACACACACACACACACACACACACACACACACACACACACACAGCAGAATCTTCCTCCCAAAAAACGAAACTGAAATCTGCAGAACAAACCCGTCTGCATAAACATTCATTTTTACGCTGAAGGAACGCGTGTTTATTCCAGTAGACGTGTACTTCTAGAGGTACTTCTAGAGGTACTTCTAGAGGTACTTCTAGGTACTTTTTGAGTACTGCAGGTATGTGGGGAAAACAATATCCCAGTCATGCAGACTTCCTAAAATATTGACATGAAAAAATGAAAAGTGGAGCCAATATTCTGCCTTTCAAGCACTTTTTTTTTCCCCACCAAAAAAAACAGTTTTTTGCAACGTCCATGATCCACACGGTAAAGAAAGGGGCGTGGCTTTTCTAAACAACAACAATGGCGGCTCCCCCGAAGAGACTGGTTGAGGGTAAGAGGTTTGATTGACAGCTGGTTCATCCAATCACCAGGATTTGACGGCTGAGGGTTAGTTAGTTAGTTGGGAAAAAGAAAGTTTGAGAAGATGACCAGAATTATGACCTTTCAATGATCCTACAAAATAAAAGCATCCCATGGATTGGTCTTTATTAATTCATTTTAACACGACTGCAACGTTAGCGGCTTCCGAGGAGACGCCGACAGCGTCAACATCGGCATTCGCATGAAAAACATCTCGGCTTTCGACGCCGTGGAACGACGCAGAGACCTTCAGAATAAAAGAGGGATAATATTCCCTATTTCAGAATAAAAGAGGGATAATATTCCCAACAAATGGCCAGCTTTTTTAAACAATGAAACTATAAAGATCAACAAGTCTTCAATAGGAACCAGAGGGTTTAGAGCAGGAACGTCACGAGTGTGGAGAACACACACACACACACACACACACACACACACACAAGTTAGGTTTTTTTTAAACGCAAAAAGCAGATGCTAAAGAGCACTTTAAATAAAAAAAAATTATAATACGTAAGTGAACATGAACTGGAATATCAACCTAAACGTGGCGTTTACACACACAACGAAACACAACGCAACACAAACGCACAAATTGTGTTGACAAGAAGACAAAGAATGCAGAAACCCAGCAGAGTTTTCTTTCTTTAAGTATTTAATTTTTCCTTTCTTTTCCCAGAGGGGGGGGGGGCATTAGAGGAATGCCAATATGATTGGAAAGAGAGTGTGTGTGTGTGTGTGTGTGTGTGTGTGTGTGTGTGTGTGTGTGTGTGTGTGTGTCCGCTGTGCGTTCAGCAACAATAGCTCTCCAGCCGTGTGGTTCCAATGCACATTCCCATGATCCGTTATCAGCCCTGACATGAACCGCTGAGTGTGTGTGTGTGTGTGTGTGTGTGTGTGTGTGTGTGTGTGTGTGTGTGTGTGTGTGTGTGTGTGTGTGGGAGAGACGACGGACGATTGAGACGAAGAGACAGAGGAGGTGAAAAGACACGGGGGGGGGGCAAAGACGAGACAATTAAAGACAGAAATATTCGGTTTGACGTGTGTGTGTGTGTGTGTGTGTGTGTGTGTGTGTGTGTGTGTGTGTGTGTGTGTGTGTGTGTGTGTGTGTGTGTGTGTGTGTGTGTGTGTGTGTGTGTGTGCGTGTGTTTGTGTGTCTGCAGGAAAGATGCAGATAGGGGTGAGAGACGAGGTGGGGGGAGGAAAGTGGGTGATAAAAAGAGACAAAAATAGCGACAGAAATGCTCCGCAAGAACTGTGTGTGTGTGTGTGTGTGTGTGTGTGTGTGTGTGTGTGTGTGTGTGTGTGTGTGTGTGTGTGTGTGTGTGTGGTCAGCTAAAAAAACAGAGGTCACCCTCCAACAATCCAGTGACTCCACAGCAACACAAAACACTGTTAATAATCAGCCGGTGCTGAACAACCATCAGTGGAGACGACACACACACACACACACACACACACACACACACACACACACACACACACACACACACACACACACACACAGTGAAATTCCAGGACTTTTTTGTGAGGCTTCCAGAAATAAGTCGCAGCTCTAAACATATTTTCTCCTTCTGGTTCTTTGTTTATGCTTCGATGGTTTTCAGCACCAATATATGAAGTAGCCCGCGTTAGCCGTTAGCCGCTAGCCGCTAGCCGTTAGCGCTCTGGACTAGCGTTTATAAGCGGTTCCAACGGGTTTATAATCGGCGTGTTTCCACATTCTGACGCTGAAGGTTCTCGAGCGCTGCGGCACAGTTTGGTTTACAGTCACAGAACCAGTTGTGTTATTAATAATAATGATAATGTTTTAAAAACAGAGACCAGTTGGGTTGAAGGACAGAGGCGTCGTAGAGAAGGAAACTCTCTACTGGTTCTGGTTTCACACCAGTGGACCTCCAGGTCTCAGCTCTCCATTTAAAGCCCAGATTGGTTTCAAATGTTGTTTTTTTCCTCTTTTGCAGCAGAATAATAAGCAAAAGTGTCTCCTCAAAACACCATATTTAATATTCAAAACAACCTGACGATGTCAGAGTTGTGAGTTTTAAAGACGTGAACTCAAAACAACTCATTTCATGCAGCTTTAATTTATTTATTTTTGCATTATTATTCCCAAAAAGGGAAAGTTTTTTTTGGGGGGGGGGGGTCGCGACCAAAAACGTTTAAAGATCAGAGAGTTAGTTTCTGATCTGTTTCTTTCGGGTTTTAATCTGAGCGCTCGGTTCAAGTGGAGCGGGGAGAAGAGGCAGGTGGCAGGCACACACACACACACACACACACACACACACACACACACACACACACACACACACACACACACACACACCAGGTATTAGAAACACGTCTGTTTACCCATAAACACACATTA
Organism: Myoxocephalus aenaeus; assembly: GCA_038501785.1. Taxonomy (NCBI): domain Eukaryota; kingdom Metazoa; phylum Chordata; class Actinopteri; order Perciformes; family Cottidae; genus Myoxocephalus; species Myoxocephalus aenaeus. Next base: position 402,694 of record JBAMJR010000298.1, on the reverse strand, counting down.
AAAGCTGCATTTTTCTTTTTTTCCAACAAACCCACTCAACCTAGCGCACACATTAACGCTTACGTAAACACACACACACACACACACACACACACACACACACACACACACACTGACTGGTGAGATATAAAGTCGTGGATTACGAGAATGAGAAGCTTTTTCCATCACAAAAAGTCAGGTGGAAAACTGTGTTTGCTCTCCGTATGTTGTTATTATTCTGTTAAAAACACCTGAAACAAGTGTGTGTGTTTAGCAGCACACACACACACACACACACACACACACACACACACACACACACACACACACACACACACACACTTCCATCAAGCACAGTCGATACAGTAAAAGCATCATTTTCAACACCGAAGCAGAAATAAGCAACGACAGGAACAGGAAGTCCAGAGAGTCAATAATAATAATGTTTTAAATGCATAAATAAGGATGTCATAATAATAATAATAATATTAACGCCGAAGCAGAAATACAGGAATGTACTGTAAATGTAATATGATGACCATCTGGATGACGGACTCGGAATATTAGAGGAAAGTGAATCACATGAGGATTCATATTTCTGGTTTATTGCAACTTATTACGTGATTGTAGAGCAATAAAAAGAACAAAAAAATAAGTTTTTTCCGAGGCGTCTCAAACACACCTGCAGGCTGCAGGTCAACAGACTTGTTTGGAGCCCACGTGCAGATGGAATATGACAAAGAGAAACGCTCCGTTTGATCCCAAACCAGAAGCCGAGAAGTCGCGGAGACGAACACAAAAAGATGGAGGAACGTGACGCGGCCACCCACCTGGCGCTCGTGCAGTCCTGGTACAGCACCTCGAAGTCCTTCCGGGAGATGAGCTTGCAGCGGTTGACGCCGGGCTGGATGGCGCCGAGCCCGCGCAGCACGCGCACCTGCTCCACGGTGCACACCACCGGCGCGATGTCCAGCCGCTTGAGCTTGGTGTACACGGTGTGCAGCCCGCCCACCAGGTGCTTCAGGAAGAGGTCGAACACCTGCGGCAGGCAGATGAGCTCCTGGCCGTCCGCGCCGAAGCTGGCCACCTTCACGCCGTGCACCTCCACCAGCTTGCACTCGCTGCAGAGAGCGGAGGTCTGCGGCATGAGGCCGGGGGAGCCCGGGGTCAGCGAGCCGAGGGGCCCGCCGCCGCCGCCGCCGCCGCCGCCGCCGGCTCCGGACAGCAGCGGGGCGGCGCCGCCGTTACCGAGTCCGGCCAGCGCGCCGCCCGGGCCGGGGAGGAAGGCGCTGAGCATGCCGCTGGTGAGCCGCGGCGACGGGGACAGCGAGTGCGGGTGGGAGTGGGAGTGCGCGTGGGAGTGGGAGTTGGAGTTGGTGTTGGTGTTGGTGTGGCCCGGGCTGGAGGTGCCGGAGGAGTGGAGCGCGTCCGGGACCGAGCGGTAGAGCGCGGCCGGAGTCAGAGCGCCGGAGCCCGGGGAGAGCAGCGGAGGGGAGCCGGGCAGCGACATGCAGCGGCGGAGGAAGAAGAAGAAGAAGGAGAAGAAGAAGAAGAAGAAGAAGAAGTGGAGAGTTCTGTCTCCCTCTCTCTCTCTCTCTTACTCACTCACTTTCTTCTTCTCTCGCTTTCCAGTTGAACGCAAGAAGAAGAAGAAGCAGCCAAACAAGACGCGCTCGCGCTCTCCTGCTTGCTTTCCTGTCACTTTTTGGGTTTTCCCTCTTCCTGATTCCCGGTTCTTCTTCCACTCTCCTCTCGCTCTCTCTCTCTCTCTCTCGTTATCCGCGCGCGGAGGAGCGGACTGTCCGGTCTGTGCGTAAAAGCGACTGTTCAGACTCCGGTGCTGGCCCCGCCCCCTTCCCCCGTGACTGACAGCCGACTGGGCCAATCAGAGAAGACCCCTACCGCCCACTCCCTGTGCAGCACTGAGGGTGTGATTGGCGGGGAATGAAAGGGGAGGACTTGATTACTCCCCATTGATGCGCGGGTTTGTGCACGTACGTGTGTGTGTGTGTGTGTGTGTGTGCGTGTGTGTGTGTGTGTGTGTGTGTGTGTGTGTGTGTGTGTGTGTGTGTGTGTGTGTGTGTGTGTGTCTGTGTGTCTGTGTGTCTGTGTGTCTGTGCGCGTGCGTGGCGGGTCTCGGTCCCAACTCTCGCTTTATAAACTTTCTCACGAGTTGCTTGAGTCGCGAACGGGAAGTTTGTATTTTTTCCATTCAAACTCTACTCTACTGTGTGTGTGTGTGTGTGTGTGTGTGTGTGTGTGTGTGTGTGTGTGTGTGTGTGTGTGTGTGTGCGTGTGTGTGTGTGTGTGTGTGTATGTGTGTGTGTGTGTGACAGAGCGTGCGTGCGTGCGTGCGTGCGTCCAGGAGTGAGTGGCTCACATGCGAGCTCTGGTGGCGAGACGGACGCATGTTCCTCACGCACTGACTGACCCGTGAACGCATCACCGGACTGTTAGTGACGTGAGGAAGGAAGGAAGGAAGGGAAGGAGGAAGGAAGGAAGGAAGGGAGGGAGGAAGGGAGGAAGGGAAGAAGGAAGGAAGTGGATGGGAAAGAAAAGGAAACGAATGGAACGGAAAGGAAAGGAATGGAAAGGAAAGGGGAAATGAGGAGGAAATAAAGAAAGAAAAGAGAAGAAGGGATGGGTAGAGAGGAAAGATCAAGGAAAGAAGAAGGAGGACATAGGAATTTAGGAAGGACAGAAGGAAAGGAAAGGAAAGGACAAAACGGAAAGAAAGAATAGGAAAGAAAAGGGGAAATGAGGAAGAAATAAAGGAAGAAAAGAGAAGACGGAAGAAGGGATGGATGATAGGAAATACAAAGGAAAGAAGAAGGAGGGCATAGGAATTTAGGAAGGACAGAATGAAAGGAGAGGAAAGAAAGAATAGGAAAGAAAAGGGGAAATGAGGAAGAAATAAAGGAAGAAAAGAGAAGACGGGATGGATGGATAGGAAAGACAGAGGAAAGAAGAAGGAGGACATAGGAATTTAGGAAGGACAGAAGGAAAGGAGAGGAAAGAAAAGGAAAGAAAAGGGGAAATGAGGAAGAAATAAAGGAAGGAAAGAGAAGACGGGAGAAGGGATGGATGATAGGAAAGACAAAGGAAAGAAGAAGGACGACATAGGAAGGACAGAAGGAAAGGAGAAAGGAAGGAGAGAAAAACGCTAAGTGGTGATAATTTATATCACAAAAGAAGAAGAAAGGGATTAAAAGAGAAAAGAATGAGAAAAGACATCATCATGTAGCGGCAGAGAGATTTAATTACTGCTGTGTGTGTGTGTGTGTGTGTGTGTGTGTGTGTGTGTGTGTGTGTGTGTGTGTGTGTGTGTGTGTGTCAAACAGTGAAATGGGATTGAGCGGTGTGGATTACGGACAGACGGAGTTTCATAATCCCGTGTAATCTCATTACGCTGAGAAACCCTGAAAGAGAAAAGAGAGAGAATGAGAGAGAGAGAGAGAGAGAGAGAGGGAGAGAGAGGGAGAGAGAGGGAGAGAGAGAGAGGGAGAGAGAGAGAGAGAGGGAGAGAGAGAGAGAGAGAGAGAGAGGGAGAGAGAGAGAGAGAGAGTAAAAAAACACACAAAGATGACGAGACGGAGAAAGAAAAAAGTTTTTTTAAGAGAAAAGTACGAATACCGTAAAATACTGCTGTATATTCTATCATTAGATTATTTCTACTCGTTAATATAAAACAGGTTTTTATATTACCTTTAGTTGTTCATTTTAAAACTACTAACGATTATTTTTAGAATTGATTCATTTGTTGATTATTTTCTTCATAACTCGATTGATTTGTCTGTAAAAAAAATAAAAAGTCAAAATAGTGAGAAACATGTCACAAAGTGACATCTTGTTTAGTCCAAAACCTCAACATTATTACTGTTATTACTAATATTACTAACAATATTATGATGAAAAGCAGACAAATCTTCACATTTAAGAAACTGGAACCAGTTCAAAACAGCTCAGCGATCAAAGTTTCAATTTAATTGTCTGTCAATCGATTGATCGGCAAAAGAATTTCAGCTGTAATTATATAAACTGTTGGGTTATTTCTAATAAAACATCATATTTTATAAACTCCTGCTTGGTTTTATTGTGCAAAAATTGTGTAGAACCAGTAGAGTAAAAGTAGAAAAAAAAAACAGATTTTTGGTCTATTTTTAAACACGTTTTATTGAATTTCCGTCTGTAGATTTCTCCTAAATTCACCAAAAGTTACATTACATATTGCCTCATTTGCATATTTAAACATAACATTTCATAAAACTTGCAACTTTCTACTGAGGAGTTTGTTCACACAGCATTCAGAGCCTCATTTATACACATTTATTAATAAAAACATGGAGAAAATATAGTTTTGTTACGCCCGTTGACGGTATTTAAACACTGCAACCACTTACACACACTGCAGCCACTTAAACACACTGCAACCACTTAAACACACTGCAACCACTTAAACACACTGCAGCCACTTAAACACACTGCAGCCACTTAAACACACTGCAGCCACTTAAACACACTGCAACCACTTAAACACACTGCAACCACTTAAACACACTGCAACCACTTAAACACACTGCAACCACTTAAACACACTGCAGCCACTTAAACACACTGCAGCCACTTAAACACACTGCAACCACTTAAACACACTGCAGCCACTTAAACACACTGCAACCACTTAAACACACTTAAACACACTGCAACCACTTAAACACACTGCAACCACTTAAACACACTGCAACCACTTAAACACACTTAAACACACTGCAACCACTTAAACACACTGCAACCACTTACACACACTGCAACCACTTAAACACACTGCAACCACTTAAACAAACTGCAACCACTTAAACACACTGCAACCACTTAAGCACACTGCAGCCACTTAAACACACTGCAACCACTTAAACACACTGCAACCACTTAAACACACTGCAGCCACTTAAACACACTGCAACCACTTAAACACACTGCAACCACTTAAACACACTGCAGCCACTTAAACACACTGCAACCACTTAAACACACTGCAACCACTTAAACACACTGCAGCCACTTAAACACACTGCAACCACTTAAACACACTGCAGCCACTTAAACACACTGCAACCATTTAAACACACTGCAACCACTTAAACAGACTGCAACCACTTAAACACACTGCAACCACTTAAACACACTGCAACCACTTAAACACACTGCAACCACTTAAACACACTGCAACCACTTAAACACACTTAAACACACTGCAGCCACTTAAACACACTGCAACCACTTAAACACACTTAAACACACTGCAGCCACTTAAACACACTGCAACCACTTAAACACACTGCAACCACTTAAACACACTGCAGCCACTTAAACACACTGCAACCACTTAAACACACTGCAGCCACTTAAACACACTGCAACCACTTAAACACACTGCAGCCACTTAAACACACTGCAACCACTTAAACACACTGCAACCACTTAAACACACTGCAACCACTTAAACACACTGCAACCACTTAAACACACTGCAACCACTTAAACACACTGCAGCCACTTAAACACACTGCAGCCACTTAAACACACTGCAACCACTTAAACACACTTAAACACACTGCAGCCACTTAAACACACTGCAACCACTTAAACACACTGCAACCACTTAAACACACTGCAGCCACTTAAACACACTGCAACCACTTAAACACACTTAAACACACTGCAACCACTTAAACACACTGCAACCACTTAAACACACTGCAACCACTTAAACACACTGCAGCCACTTAAACACACTGCAACCACTTAAACACACTTAAACACACTGCAACCACTTAAACACACTGCAGCCACTTAAACACACTGCAACCACTTAAACACACTTAAACACACTGCAGCCACTTAAACACACTGCAACCACTTAAACACACTGCAACCACTTAAACACACTGCAGCCACTTAAACACACTGCAACCACTTAAACACACTTAAACACACTGCAACCACTTAAACACACTGCAACCACTTAAACACACTGCAACCACTTAAACACACTGCAGCCACTTAAACACACTGCAACCACTTAAACACACTTAAACACACTGCAACCACTTAAACACACTGCAACCACTTAAACACACTGCAGCCACTTAAACACACTGCAACCACTTAAACACACTTAAACACACTGCAGCCACTTAAACACACTGCAACCACTTAAACACACTGCAACCACTTAAACACACTGCAGCCACTTAAACACACTGCAACCACTTAAACACACTTAAACACACTGCAACCACTTAAACACACTGCAACCACTTAAACACACTGCAACCACTTAAACACACTGCAGCCACTTAAACACACTGCAACCACTTAAACACACTTAAACACACTGCAACCACTTAAACACACTGCAACCACTTAAACACACTGCAGCCACTTAAACACACTGCAACCACTTAAACACACTTAAACACACTGCAACCACTTAAACACACTGCAACCACTTAAACACACTGCAACCACTTAAACACACTGCAGCCACTTAAACACACTGCAACCACTTAAACACACTTAAACACACTGCAACCACTTAAACACACTGCAGCCACTTAAACACACTGCAACCACTTAAACACACTTAAACATACTGCAACCACTTAAACACACTGCAACCACTTAAACACACTTAAACACACTGCAACCACTTAAACACACTGCAACCACTTAAACACACTGCAACCACTTAAACACACTGCAGCCACTTAAACACACTGCAGCCACTTAAACACACTGCAACCACTTAAACACACTTAAACACACTGCAACCACTTAAACACACTGCAGCCACTTAAACACACTGCAACCACTTAAACACACTTAAACACACTGCAACCACTTAAACACACTGCAGCCACTTAAACACACTGCAACCACTTAAACACACTTAAACACACTGCAACCACCTAAACACACTGCAACCACTTAAACATACTGCAACCACTTAAACACACTGCAGCCACTTAAACACACTGCAACCACTTAAACACACTGCAGCCACTTAAACACACTGCAACCACTTAAACACACTTAAACATACTGCAACCACTTAAACACACTGCAGCCACTTAAACACACTGCAACCACTTAAACACACTGCAACCACTTAAACACACTGCAGCCACTTAAACACACTGCAACCACTTAAACACACTTAAACACACTGCAACCACTTAAACACACTGCAGCCACTTAAACACACTGCAACCACTTAAACACACTTAAACACACTGCAGCCACTTAAACACACTGCAACCACTTAAACACACTGCAACCACTTAAACACACTGCAGCCACTTAAACACACTGCAACCACTTAAACACACTTAAACACACTGCAACCACTTAAACACACTGCAACCACTTAAACACACTGCAACCACTTAAACACACTGCAGCCACTTAAACACACTTAAACACACTGCAACCACTTAAACACACTGCAACCACTTAAACACACTGCAGCCATTTAAACACACTGCAGCCACTTAAACACACTGCAACCACTTAAACACACTTAAACACACTGCAACCACTTAAACACACTGCAACCACTTAAACACACTGCAGCCACTTAAACACACTGCAACCACTTAAACACACTTAAACACACTGCAGCCACTTAAACACACTGCAACCACTTAAACACACTGCAACCACTTAAACACACTGCAGCCACTTAAACACACTGCAACCACTTAAACACACTTAAACACACTGCGACCACTTAAACACACTGCAACCACTTAAACACACTGCAACCACTTAAACACACTGCAGCCACTTAAACACACTGCAACCACTTAAACACACTTAAACATACTGCAACCACTTAAACACACTGCAACCACTTAAACACACTTAAACACACTGCAGCCACTTAAACACACTGCAACCACTTAAACACACTGCAGCCACTTAAACACACTGCAACCACTTAAACACACTTAAACACACTACAACCACTTAAACACACTGCAGCCACTTAAACACACTGCAGCCACTTAAACACACTGCAGCCACTTAAACACACTGCAACCACTTAAACACACTGCAGCCACTTAAACACACTTAAACACACTGCAGCCACTTAAACACACTGCAACCACTTAAACACACTGCAACCACTTAAACACACTGCAGCCACTTAAACACACTGCAACCACTTAAACACACTGCAGCCACTTAAACACACTGCAACCACTTAAACACACTTAAACACACTGCAGCCACTTAAACATACTGCAACCACTTAAACACACTGCAACCACTTAAACACACTTAAACACACTGCAGCCACTTAAACACACTGCAACCACTTAAACACACTGCAGCCACTTAAACACACTGCAGCCACTTAAACACACTGCAACCACTTAAACACACTTAAACACACTGCAGCCACTTAAACACACTGCAACCACTTAAACACACTGCAACCACTTAAACACACTGCAGCCACTTAAACACACTGCAACCACTTAAACACACTTAAACACACTGCAACCACTTAAACACACTGCAACCACTTAAACACACTTAAACATACTGCAACCACTTAAACACACTGCAACCACTTAAACACACTTAAACACACTGCAGCCACTTAAACACACTGCAACCACTTAAACACACTGCAACCACTTAAACACACTTAAACACACTGCAACCACTTAAACACACTGCAACCACTTAAACACACTGCAACCACTTAAACACACTGCAACCACTTAAACACACTGCAGCCACTTAAACACACTGCAACCACTTAAACACACTGCAACCACTTAAACACACTGCAACCACTTAAACACACTGCAGCCACTTAAACACACTGCAGCCACTTAAACACACTGCAACCACTTAAACACACTGCAGCCACTTAAACACACTGCAACCACTTAAACACACTTAAACACACTGCAGCCACTTAAACACACTGCAACCACTTAAACACACTGCAACCACTTAAACACACTGCAGCCACTTAAACACACTGCAACCACTTAAACACACTGCAACCACTTAAACACACTGCAACCACTTAAACACACTGCAACCACTTAAACACACTGCAGCCACTTAAACACACTGCAACCACTTAAACACACTGCAGCCACTTAAACACACTGCAACCACTTAAACACACTGCAATCACTTAAACACACTTAAACACACTGCAACCACTTAAACACACTGCAGCCACTTAAACACACTGCAGCCACTTAAACACACTGCAACCACTTAACTCACTGCACACTGGAGGTCATTTTCAGTCGATTTTCTCGATTTGACATAATTTTCTTAGATTCACCTTTTAAGGCACTTGCATATAAGATATATACCCATGTTTTACATCATAAATTGCAGAACAATCTCAGCTATCTATATAATGAGGCACCATTGTCGTAAGGCAAAAGTGTAAAGAAAAAAACTTTATAATATGACACTAAAGCTGAAAAATGGAATCTCGATTTTTGGAAATTCTTCATATCGCTTGAAAAAACCTAACTTTACTCAGGTGGTGACTCTGTTTAGGTGATGGCAATTGGTTTACCAAAGGTTTTAGGTTCACAAAAGCAGTGAAATATATGAATAAAATGTTAGATACATGTAAATAAATGTCTAAAACTAAAGTTTTTATTATCGTTTTTTGAGTAGAAATATGGTCTTTCACAGCTTTCACCAAAATGATAAAAATGGGACTGAGAAATGACTTCATAGTGCAGATAAAGCTTCAGGGAGTGTGTGCAAATGAAAAATGACCATCACAACAATTTTTTTTTTTTTTTAAATAAAAATATGTATTATAAAAAAAAAAGAAAATATGTACAGAATATATATTCAGAAATATAAAACAGAACAAAGACTAGACCATTTACAATATACAAGTATATATGCTTCAATGGCATATCCTCATGCCATGGCATGCCAGTCATGGAAACAGTTTCTGTTCAGCTGCAGGCAGAGGGGAACGTTACACGCCTCGCACTTCCACGCCGTGTCTTTGCTCACTTTCTTCATGCTGCAAAGCTCGCAAACCCTGCGACCCACCGTGGACTTAGTTGGAAGAACAGTTTGAAGAGTTCAATGGGTGTTGCTGTGGCACTGACATGTGGACCAGGTGTCCGGGCTGGAACTTGATGACGGGGGGAGCAGTGTCCGGGTCTTCATCCGTCCTCCAGGACAGCGTAGGTGCAGGTGGTGCACGTGCTGCTGTCTTTCTTGATCTGGCCTGAGGTGAAAGCAGTCGCCGGGCAGCACGCGCCCTGTTTGCTGGAGATGGTGTTTTTAGTCGTCGGTCAACGCGCTGCCTCTTTGCTGGTCGTGGTAGTTGCCGTCCAACACGCTGCCTCTTTGCTGGCCAGGCTGGTCAGGGCGGCTGGTGCTCCTCTCTGTAAAATAAATCAATACTAGTCAGTTGAAAGAAAGATGACGTAACGATTGAGCAGAATGCTCCACATTGGATGTGCAAATATTATTCAGATCATGACTGTGGTAGTAATTTTAGCATAGTGCTCCGCATTGGATGTATAAATATTAGTGGTAGTAACGTGAAGCAGAGTATTGTACAAAGCAGACTGTGTGTAAACATTACTTAGATCATGACGTAGTAACGTGAGCAGCAGTGTGCACCGCGTGGCTGGCTCTCGTGCACAGTGTACACATTACTAGTTTGTACACATTACTAGTTTGTACACATTACTAGTTTGCACCATGCAGCCTTACAGACACGTAACAAAGTTTAGTAACTACACTTACCCATCTTCCTCAGAAGAACTAAAGCCTTCGAGCTCTGACGACGCGTCGTCCTCCTCCTCGCTGCTCTCCAGAATCATGCGCTTTGCTTCCTCCGTGTTGAATCTCTTTGTCGTCATGTTGATTGTAAAATGTAGCGTGTGTACATGCTGTACAAGTGGGTTGTCCTTTTGAGATTTTCCTGAGTGTACATTGGTTGTTTAGTTCACGAAATGGCGACGGACATATGACTCAACTAATCACAGAGAAGGATTTTTTATTTTTATTTTTCCAGCGTCAGATGACACACTGCTGCCCTTTCGCTTGCCTGATGATGTTAAAATTATGCTGGGCTCTGCCTGGGCAGGCACCCGGAAGCAGGAAGCCGTCTCTTTCCGCCAGACGTAAAATTATATTTTTGCGATGTATTATCGGGGTGCTGTGAATATTTTAGAAACTTAGAGAAAAGTTTCAAGTGTCACCACGCGAAACCGCGGGCTCCGTGGACGAAGGGTTAAACACACTTAAACACACTGCAGCCACTTAAACACACTGCAGCCACTTAAACACACTGCAACCACTTAAACACACTGCAGCCACTTAAACAAACTGCAACCACTTAAACAAACTGCAGCCACTTAAACACACTGCAACCACTTAAACAAACTGCAACCACTTAAACACACTGCAGCCACTTAAACACACTGCAGCCACTTAAACACACTGCAACCACTTAAACAAACTGCAACCACTTAAACAAACTGCAGCCACTTAAACACACTGCAACCACTTAAACAAACTGCAACCACTTAAATAAACTGCAACCACTTAAACAAACTGCAGCCACTTAAACACACTGCAACCACTTAAACAAACTGCAACCACTTAAACACACTGCAACCACTTAAACAAACTGCAGCCACTTAAACACACTTAAACATCCTCCTCTCTCGATTCTCTCTGTCCTCTTACAACACGAAAGGTCCGCGAGTCCTCTCCGGCTCCGTGGCTGTCTGACTCGGTGCGTGCCCAGAGAGCGACTATGCGAGCATCGGAAAGGAAATGGCGTAAATCCAAACATGCCGACGACCTGCTCGCCTATCACTCCCTTCTCTCCTCTTTCTCTGCCTCTATCTCTGCAGCCAAAAGCCTGTTCTACCAATCCAGGATTGAATCCTCTTTTTCTAACCCCAAAAAACTCTTCTCTATCTTCTCCAACCTACTTGACTCCCCCAGTCCCCCTCCTCCCTCCACCCTTCTACCAAGCCACTTTGTTGACTACTTTACAAAAAAGATAGATGACATACGCTCTTCATTTACTAATCCATCGTCTTCTACAACTACGCCTCCATTAACTTCATCTTCTTCCCCTCTGCTTTCCTCTTTCACCCCCTGTCTCCCAATCAAGTTCTTACCTTGGTAACCTCTGCCCGCCCAACCACTTGCCCCCTTGACCCCATCCCATCTCCCATTCTCCAATCCATTGCTCCTGATCTTCTTCCCTTTCTCACCCATCTTATCAATACTGCCCTCTCAACTGGCTGTTTCCCTGACTCTCTGAAGGAGGCAAGAGTCAACCCTCTCCTGAAGAAACCCGCTCTCAACCCGTCGGAAGTCAACAACTACAGACCTGTCTCTCTCCTTCCATTTCTTTTCAAAACTCTGGAGCGAGCTATCTTTAACCAAGTCTCCTCCTTTCTCCACCAGAACAACCTTCTGGACCCTCACCAGTCTGGATTCAAGGCCTCAACAGAGACTGCCCTCCTCGCTGTCTCTGAGCAGCTTCACACTGCTAGAGCAGCCTCTCTCTCCTCTGTCCTTCTCCTTCCAGACCTTTCTGCCGCCTTTGACACAGTGAACCACCAGATCCTCATCTCCTCCCTCCAGGACCTTGGTATCACAGGCACTGCGCTCTCCCTCTTCTCATCCTACCTCAAGGACCGCACCTACCAGGTAACTTGGAGAGGATCTGTGTCTGAACCTTGTCTTCTCACTACTGGGGTCCCACAGGGCTCCGTCCTGGGTCCTCTCCTCTTCTCTCTGTACACCAACTCTCTCGGCTCTGTCATCCGCTTGCATGGCTTTTCCTACCATAGCTATGCCGATGACACCCAACTGATCCTCTCGTTTCCCCAGTCGGAGACACAGGTAGCAGCACGAGTCTCTGTCTGACTGACATCTCTCAGTGGATGTCCGCACACCACCTGAGAATTAACCCTGACAAAACTGAACTACTTTTCCTTCCAGGAAAGGGCTCTCCCACCCACGACCTCACTATTACCTTCAACAACTCAGTGTTGGCACCGACCCCGACCGCCAGGAATCTCGGTGTTACACTCGACAGTCAGCTCTCCCTGACTGCCAACATTACCGCAACAACACGTTCCTGTAGGTCCATGCTGTACAACATCAGGAGGATACGTCCCCTTCTCACCCAGAAGGCGGCACAGGTTCTCGTCCAGGCTCTGATCATCTCACGCCTTGACTACTGTAACTCCCTCCTGGCAGGTCTACCCGCTAGTGCCATCCGACCTCTGCAGCTCATCCAGAATGCAGCAGCTCGACTGGTCTTTAACCTCCCGAAATTCACCCACACAACTCCGCTCCTCCGCGACCTTCACTGGTTACCGGTGGTCGCCCGCATCCGCTTCAAAACATTGGTACTTACGTACCGTGCCACGAACAGATCGGGTCCTATCTATATTCAGGACATGGTAACACCGTACACCCCAGCTCGTTCACTCCGCTCGGCTTCTGCCAATCGGCTTGTAGCTCCGTCACTGCGAGCTAAACACTCAACAAAGTCACGACTGTTTGCTGTCCTGGCTCCTCAATGGTGGAACGAGCTCCCCATTGACATCAGGACAGCAGAAAGTCTCTACATCTTCCGTCGCAAACTAAAAACACATCTTTTTCGACTACACCTTGAATAAGGAAGGTAGCACCGTAGTAGCACTTTAGTAGCATTTAGATGGCACTTACTGATAGCACTTTGTAATTTAACTTTATTGAAATTGTACTTTCTTGATTCTTGTTGTTCTGAGTTTGTACTCATGGTGGAATTGCACTTATTGCAAGTCGCTTTGGATAAAAGCGTCAGCTAAATGAAATGTAATGTAATGTAACGTAAACACACTGCAGCCACTTAAACACACTGCAGCTACTTAAACACACTGCAGCTACTTAAACACACTTAAACACACTGCAGCCACTTAAACACACTGCAGCCACTTAAACACACTGCAGCTACTTAAACACACTTAAACACACTGCAGCCACTTAAACACACTGCAGCCACTTAAACACACTGCAGCCACTTAAACACACTGCAGCTACTTAAACACACTTAAACACACTGCAGCCACTGAAACACACGGCAGCGTCTATTATTTGACGCTTTCCCCCCAGAAATATGTTTCCCCCTCAGGAGATCAGGAAGTGATGGGGGAAACATATATATAGTACACAAATAAGAAATGAAGAGGGAAAAGTACAAAGCAGGGGGAATGATGGGAAAAAAGAAATAAAAAGGTGAGACAAAGTAAGAAAGAACAGAGCGATGAAGAGAGAGTCGGAGACACAAGGGCAATAACTCGTCTCTCGGGACTAATAATGATCAAAGCGAAGCCGGACCCGGAGAGAGGCAGACAGAGAGAGATGAGGTCTTAGCGGAGGTGAATATCTCTCAGCGGGGTTATAATGACCGTTATGATCTTGGACTTTGGGATGTTGGGAGGAAGAGGAGACTTTAAAAAAAGAGACACATGTGAGGAGAGGAGGAAGAGAGAGAGATGGACGGACGGATGGAAGACGAGGTGACAAGAGACGGAGAGGACAAAAAGTGGAAAAACTTGTCTGCTAAATGCTTTTCATCCCCCACAAGAGAGACAGAGAGAAAGAGGAAGAAGAGTCCAATGTTTTTTCGCTAAAAGAATTCTTCTCAGGCCGTTAAATAACTCATCCTGTGTGTCTTATACGTTTGTGTTCGTTAAGTCGCTTCCTAAAAGCCCCTACCTGTGGATGATGAAGTCTATGCTTCATGTGTTAAAGCTGCATTCTCTCTCCTGACCACCAGGGGGCGACTCCTCTGGTTGTATAGAAGTATATGCTTCATGTGTTAAAGCTGCATTCTCTCTCCTGACCACCAGGGGGTGACTCCTCTGGTTGTATAGAAGTATATGCTTCATGTGTTAAAGCTGCATTCTCTCTCCTGACCACCAGGGGGTGACTCCTCTGGTTGTATAGAAGTCTATATAAATGACTCTACTTCTCTTGATGTATTCCCTCAGTAAACATTGTAAACATGAGTTTATGTCTCAATCTCTAGTTTCAAGTCTTCTTCAATACAGCATGATGTTCATTTAGTAAATTATGGTCATTTAGAGTCAAACCGACCATAAAGAAAGGGACGCTTTAGGGGCGGGGCTACCTTGTTTTGTTATTTTGCTTTGTTACATTGTTACGTTGTGAGTTACTTGGGTTACTATGTTGCCTAATATTGTTTCATAACATTGTTTCGATATCATTTTAACACAAACCATGATCTTTTATTTTTTTCAACGTATGCATTTCTGCAAGCGTGACACAAGGCTGATTTGGTTTCATTTAGCTAATGTTTAAAAGTCATTCCCATTGACATACGTTACCTTTTTTATGGTCACCTGGGAATTCAAGAATATCATTCACTGACAAACTATCTTTCCCCGTTGCAGATCTCGCTCTGCTTCCTCTAACTCCGGTTGTTGCAGCCATTCAGTGTTTTAATGGAAACGACATAATGCTCAAATCTTTTTGTGCCCCTGTTATCTCTCTTTATCACTCGTCTGCTTCTGAAAAACCACACGGACGACAGCAGGGAGGGGAAATGATGTGATTTGCGAGTGCAGAGAAAGTCCCTGCAGGATGTACGGCGACACCTGACAGTGATGTATGTTCGAGTTACCACGACTCAATCTGAACTAAGGACTGTTCAAGTTTAAAAATGCTTTTTTTTTAAATAACTTAAGGAACCGTTTAGTTTGAGCTTGACCACCAATGTTTTAAATCATAAGCCAAAGAACCAAAGAACAGCCTGGAATCCCAAACATGAAAATCACCACATTGCGGCTGATAGTCGTCTACACTGGAAACTAAAGCCCCATTATGATGATTAGAAGACAGGGTTCCCTTTCAGTTTCAGCTCATTGTTGATCCGTAAGCTTCTGCTTCAATCTCATCACCAGTGTTGCCAAATCACATCGACAGCTTCCAGCCCAATCACAACTTAAAACCTTCCAAATTCGACTGACCGGAGATAAAATGTGAGATAAAGAGGTTATCACAACCCTCGAGTAGTGCACAAATTCCCACAGCAATGATGATGACGGTTGGAAACAACTCATGGCAATCACAGATTTCTCAGAGTCAATAACATAAGTAGTGGACAAACTAAAGTTTACACAATATTTGATGTGTTTTTGACCATAAAATGACATCTTATTCTCACAATCTTTTCCAAAAAATGTGAAAAATGTTGACCAAAAGAAGCCAAGATTTTCATTTCAAACGCCCAACGCTGTTTTCCACCGGCCAACTTAATCCAAAGCGGAGCGTTCATCTCATAAAGAGACAGATATTTGGTGGTGGAGACCAAAAACAGAGCAAAAAGAAGAGTGAATGTCGGGCTTAAATTCAGCAGGTGGACACAAACACAACTCCTACTTAAAAAATGACGTTGCCCTGTAACTGCCGGATGTGTAAACAAGCAACTATTTGCTGATTGTTGACCATAAGAAGCAATGGGGTAAATATCGGAGAGGTGACATCACTCGTAGTAAATGTTCTCCTCCGTTCGCCAAAGTTTGAGCGATGATCGATTTTGACCGTTATGGCAAAGACGAGTAAAGAGGAGAGAATAAAGGAAGATTAAGAGAAGACGAGGAAAGGAAAACGGCCAAAAGAAATTAATAAATGAACAAAGCAGTTGATGATAAAAGGGACCAGAAGAGAGAGAGAAAAGAGGTGGAGGAGGAGAGGAGAGAGAGAATAGTTCACACTGCAGTGTCGGGTGACATTGGTCTGCTGGCTTTTTATAATTTTCTTTTTTTAATTTCACTTTGGGACAAAAACATGAATGAGGAAACAGCCGCGGGCTGTGTGAGAGTGTGTGTGTGTGTGTGTGTGTGTGTGTGTGTGTGTGTGTGTGTGTGTGTGTGTGTGTGTGTGTGTGTGTGTGTGTGTGTGTCTTTTCAAACTCTTGTCTCTCACACACACACAAACACCTCAGTTCTTATCCAAAGTGTTTCTGCAAACACAAACACACACACACACACACATACCACACACAAACACATACCACACATACACCACACACACACACACACACACACACACACACACACAAAAGCACGCTGCTGCTGTATCTGAGCCATCACTAGAGGCCATCAGGATTTATTTAGCTTTTATTTATACAAGCTTAAAGTCAAACCATCCATCTCACACACAATAGCCCCCAGCTTTCATTACTGTGTGTGTGTGTGTGTGTGTGTGTGTGTGTGTGTGTGTGTGTGTGTAGCAGATGACATTGCGTGCATGTAAGCAAGTTTGTGATAATATACAGTAATTCTGAGATGACACGTGTGTGTGTGTGTGTGTGTGTGTGTGTGTGTGTGTGTCTTTTCCCATCATCCTCGGCACCTCCAGCGATGATGTTGACGACGGCGGCTCAAGTTGTGTTCTTTAATAATCTAATTCAACAACACAATTACCAAGTGTCAAACTGCAGCGCGAGCGTCTCGGGGCCGGCGGAGTGACAGCGGCGCTTCGTCTCCATACAAGGTGCTTTTTTTTTCTTATTATTTATTTTACAATCATCAGCTAAATTACAACTCGGTTCCATGAAGATCTGTTGCATGAAGATCTCTCCTCTCGTGCGGTGGACAATAAGTTGGTCGGTGGCAACAGAGAATACGACATCGTGAAAGAGTCGTGAAACGCAATCCATCGTTGTTTTTTTCGCGTCTGCGACATCTTTTTCTACCTTACAAAATGAAAGTTACGTTTTGGCAACAAACCCACCTCGTTAGATTCAAGAGAAACCTGATGGGGGTGGACTTACATAACTACGTAGAGTTTGGTTTAGCCAACAAACCCATGACAACAAACCCACCATGTGTTCTCGTAGCTGAAGGTCCTGGTTGCTGCTCTCGTTAACCGCCTCTTCCCAACCTCCACCAGTAACATATAGACTGATATTTACACATCTGAACAAAATCTCACATGTGTATATTTTATTATATCACCAAAGGTATTCAAACAGCCCTACTGGTTGCAAAGATACCCCATTTTTAGTTTGGGTATGCAATTTTCGAGGAAGGGGCCTAAAAATAGGTTGGTTTTTAAAGTGTTTAACGTTAACCACCGGACCTTTTGACCTTTTGACCTTTGCAGGGTTTAAATGTACGTGTTTAATTGTGCGCCACGACAAAGGGACCATAGTTGACCTTCCATTGCCGTTGTTTTCGTCCTGAGCGACAAGAAAAAACAAAGAAAAAAAAACAATCTCAACCTCACAAATGGCGCTAGATTTCAAGTTAAGGGATCAACAAAGTGATTGCAATTCATCCTCATGGGAGCATGAACGTCTGTCTCATATTTCATGGCCGTCCATCCGAAGAGATGAATATAAATTTAGCTCAAAACCACAAATGTAAAAGCCTCATGGTGGCGCTAGAGGAAAAGAATCAAAGGATCAATAAAGTCGGTTGGATTCATCCTCTGGGAACATGAATATCTCTACCAACTTTTGTACCAATCTATCACATGGATGTTGAGATATTTCATTGGATAAGTTCAAACTTGGTGATGTGGATGGACCATAGAGATATGCTTGCAGTTTAGCACAGGAGCTAAAACTTAAATATCTGGTTATTGCTTCTTCAATATTTCATTTGCAAGATATGTTTTGGCTCTTAAAGGGAATGTTTAGACTTTGATCCACTTTGATCCAGAACCTTTTATTATACAATATTTTGCTTTGTGACCTGCAAAACTGACTCGGCTGTACTTTGTGTTTGGTGCAAGTTAGCAACGGTTAGCATGCTAAAACAAAAGTTATGTTTTCTGAAATATGTATTAATATTGTGGTGTAAAATTGCTGTGATAGCAGTTTAGTAGAAGCCAATGCAGAACTTTTAGATAGTTTCCAAAGGGCACTAAAACGGACCTTTTTTCTTTTTACACAAAACTGTCGGTATCATTAGCTAATTTGTGTCAATTCTTTCCCATTAAAAAGATGATAAGTAATATTAAAATACGTAAATCAATGTACATACCCTGCAGTCTGTATTTGGCTTCTTATTCTTTTATATCTTCTTTTTTTTTTAAAGAAATCAGTGCCAAAGTTTCAAATCTGAAATAAACCTTGAGACAGAAAAGGGACAGACATTTCATGCCATAAAAATGTTCTAGGGCAATATCCAGTCTGGGGTAATAAAGGCCGAGCTCATTCCTGTTTCCACTCTTTTCTGTCCCCATCTCCCTCTCTCTCCCTCTCTTCCCCAACGTCCCCCTCTGTCCTCCACCTCTCCTTCCCTCTCTGCCCTTCATCCCCCCTTCTCTTTATCACTCCGCTCATAAAACCTGCTCATCCAGAAAGAACAGACTTTAGAGGAGGATGAGAGAGAGAGAGAGAGAGAGAGAGAGAGAGAGAGAGAGAGAGAGAGAGAGAGAGAGAGAGAGAGAGAAATGAATGAGGGATAAAGACAAGGAGAGAAGCGAAAGAGGGGAGATGGAGGGATCATTACAGGGCACAGTATTTGTAATTGTAAAAATGTAAGGCTCAAATAAATTATGACTTAAATTGGCACGATTAGATTCACTCACAGTTTTTGTGTCGAATCCAACTTTGGTGAACTTTGACACACACATTCAGCGCCACCGACCGACTGTAAACCGGCTCGCCTGTGCCGACCTTTGAGGGAGCTTAGAGTCACGGAGTCCTAATTTGAGGAAGGGATCCATTTTAACGGCGTCGCACCGTTTAATTCCACATAACCTGCTTTGCTGGAGTCCAACCCCGCTCCTCTCTTGAATAAAATGCATTGAAGACATAGTGTGACATTTTTTTGGGGGGGGGGGGGGGGGACATGACTTTCTTTGAGAAACATATCTGTCCATTAGCCTAGCTTAGCATAAGACTGGATGATGGTGAGGCAGCTGGCCTTAAAAACTACACCTTTTAAAACTCACCAATTCATCCATTGTATTGTTTTTTTTTTTACCTGCAAACGAAAAGGAAAAATAAACATGTCCAATATTTTGTTTTGTTTTAAAGGGAGTTGGAAGTATTATTTTTTGGGACAATGTTAAGCCTAGCTAGCTGTTTCCATTCTTTATGCTAAGATATGCTCAAATATATTTAACATAATATATTACATTTCACTCTTGGAAAGAATGCCAATACGTTTTGTTGCGTTAGCAAGCCAGCTAACTTGGTGGGCTAGTGTTGCAGGCTAGCACAAGCTAGCTATGTTTTGTTTATTTGGGGATAGTTAGCATGTTCTTAGCTCGCTCACCAGTTACAGGAGATAGCAGCTCATTGAGTCTACTGATGAAAGCACATCGTCGTCACTAGCTAGCTAGCCAGCGGGCTCGTGGGAAGCTGACTAGTTTGCTTTCTGGCCAATTCGACCATGTTTAATGTTACACTGATCACAGAAGATGAGCCAGACAGCGGTGATCTGTTCTCTATGCCGCCATCTTTTATTTAGTTTTCGTCCAATGACCACAGAAATGTGTTCAATGTCCTGTTCTGTTGCTATGGTGGCAGGCTAGCGCTTTAGTTAGCATGTTAGCTCACCAGCCTTTAAAGTAGGGTGCCTGTTTTTGATCTGAATGGATAAAGAGAGAAAAAAGGAAGGAAGGGGAGGCATAGAGAGAGAGTGTGTGTGTGTGTGTGTGTGTGTGTGTGTGTGTGTGTGTGTGTGTGTGTGTGTGTGTGTGTGTGTGTGTGTGAGAGAGAGGGAGAGGGAGAGTGAGAAAGAGAAAGAGAGAGAAAGAGAGGGAGAGAGAGCAGGTCTCAAGGTGAATAGTCGTTGTCCTAATTCCTCTTTTAAAACAGCTAAAGAGGCCAAAAACACAACTATCTCTCTCTCCCTCTCTCTCTCTCTCTCTCTCTCTCTCTCTCTCTCCCTATTCTTATGATGTCTCTCGTTCATGTCCTCTCTTCTTCTTCTCTCCCTCTCTTCCTGCCATCTTCACTAAAAGAGACTAAAAACATCACTCGTCTCTCTCTCTCTCCCCCTTTTTTATATTTAACTAGTTCCCCTTTAGCGTTTACATCCCTTCATCCTGACGCCAACCTCTCTCTCTCTCTCTCTCTCTCTCTCTCTCTCTGTTCCTGTCGTCTTTGCCAGCAGCGATGTCTTCAAACTCTGATTGATGATGGTTGCCGTCGGTTAACGCTATGTCCCGCTTTCTGTTTTTACCAAAATACTCTCTCTCTCTCTCTCTCTCTCTCTCTCTCTCTCTCTCTCTCTCTCTTTCTCTCTCTATCTCTATACTCTCTCTTTATCGCAAAACTTTTTCAACTTTTTTAATTTTTTTTTACTGCTGATGTGAAAGTCAACTCCCCCCTGCTGGGTTGTGTGTGTGTGTGTGTGTGTGTGTGTGTGTGTGTGTGTGTGTGTGTGTGTGTGTGTGTGTGTGTGTGTGTGTGTGTGTGTGTGTGTGTGTGTGTGTGTGTGTGTGTGTTCAAAGTAATGCAGGGGCTATTGCTTTATCCATAACAAAGAGGCTTACTTAAAATAGTACAACACATACATATTAATCATATTTTACAGAAATGTATATTACATTAGATATGTTTGTATTATTCTGTATATTATTATATATAATTATATACTATGTATAAAAACAATGTATATATATATCTTTTTTATTTTATTTTTTATAATATTTTATTAATTAGATAGATAGATAGATAGATAGATAGATAGATAGATAGATAGATAGATAGATAGATAGATAGATAGATAGATAGATAGAGTGGTTGGTTGGTTCATTAATGGGGAGCTTCATTGAATGTGTTCTTTAATGTTTATTTCATTATTAACATATAATCAGTGTCATCAATCACTGTGACAGCCACCTATTGTCAGCCTGGCTGTCACACCGCGCCGCTGTGTGTGTGTGTGTGTGTGTGTGTGTGTGTGTGTGTGTGTGTGTGTGTGTGTGTGTGTGTGTGTGTGTGTGTGTGTGTGTGTGTGTCTCAGAGAGAGAGAGAGACATAAATAAAGAGGGAGAGAGACGGTGAGTGTGTGTTTGACGCAATCTCAACAAGGTGTGTGAAATCAATAAACCTCGTCTTAAGGCGAAGGACACGTGGGGAGCGGCTCAAGGAGACGAGGGAAGGGAGGATGAAAGGAAGGAAGGAAGGAAGGAAGGAAGGAAGGAAGGCGCTAAGGAAGGATGGATTAAAAAGAGGTGAAGAAGAACGTAACCGGAAAATTAAAAAAGGATAAAGGAAAAATAAAGAACAGAAGAAAGACAGAAATATGACCCAATGGAACATAAACATAGAGAAGAATAAAAATCAATAAAATGTAAATTCAGCCTCTGTGGTAGGAAAGGTCAAAGGTCACACCTAGGGTTCAGCTTCCACGCTCATGTTTCCTTCTAATTAGTAAATGTTTGCATGCTAACACGACATCGCGCCGACGTTAGCCGCTAACATAGCTCAGTGAACATTGTAAACATGAGTTTATGTCTCAATCTCTAGTTTCAAGTCTTTGTTTCGTTACATTGTTTCTTGACATTGTTTCGTTACATTGTTTTGTTACATTGTTCCGTTACTTTGTTCCGTTACTTTGTTTCTTTACATTGTTTCGTTACATTGTTTCTTTACATTGTTTTGTTACATTGTTTCTTTACTT
>JBAMJR010000298.1:362500-375000 GCA_038501785.1 Myoxocephalus aenaeus | reverse complement strand
GCTAAATGAGTTTGGGTTCACCGCCTAGTGGCCATGAGCGGTACTGCATCTTCAATCACCTCCACAGGGACTTCCTGAATGCAAATATTCACTAAAGCTGGAAATAAAATGCAAAACAATTAGACATTAAAGAGGATTGCTAACACACAAACAGTCAAGTTTTTTTTTTTTACTTTTGGGGACATTACATTGACTTACATTGATATTACATTGACATTACATTGACTTACATTCATGTCCTGTTGACTTACACTCCCTGTAACCATAACAGCCTAATACTCACACTTACTGTGACATCAAACCAAGTCTTCACCCTAAAATGATGACGTTATGTTATGTTATGGGGGCGGTGCATTATGTCCCCATAAGGTAGGCAAGTCCCCACAATGTCACTGTGTGAACAAAACCGTTGTCCCCACAAAGCAGCTAAAACCACACACACACACACACACACTCACTCACACCTCTGTTTCAAGTGTGTGTAGAATTATGATCCCATTAAACGTGACAACACAAAACAAGACTGGGAGCGGTTCTTTCCTTCTTTTTATTGCCTCTAAACGGCTCTCAACATGGCCGCTCATAGCTGAGGATGCTCGGGTTCAGAAGAGGGCGAAAGCGCGGACGGAGCTGACGGTGTTTACCTGCCGGTGTTTGCCAGACGGTGTTTACCTGGCGACGTAAACAAAAGCACAGAGAAGCTCTGAAAGTCGAATTTAGCGTCTTTAAGCCGAGAAAAATTAACAGGAAGCAGCAGCACGGCTTTCTTTGACCTCCTTAATGATTCATTACAGCAGTGTGTGTGTGTGTGTGTGTGTGTGTGTGTGTGTGTGTGTGTGTGTGTGTGTGTGTGTGTGTGTGTGTGTGTGCTGACCTTTCCCCAGTGTTAGCCGGTCTGAGCCATCACAGGAGGTATTAATGGACTAATCACATTAAACAGAGAATCATTAATCATCTCCCCTCAGCGCTGTCACTGCCACGCAACGCCTAATCAACTCTATTGTTTACACACACACACACACACCGGCTGGCATGAGCCTGGCACAAACACTGATGCGCGCACACACACACACACACACACACACACACACACACACGTACAGTACAGGACATTAAAAAACTGCATGAAACGAGCAAATTTTGCAGCAAAAAACACAAAAACGAGCAAATTCTTCACCTTAAATCTCTCTTTTCATTTTCAACTATATTTTGAATTTTAACCGTTTCAATCTCTCATCACATTCTCCATCTATTTTATTTTTCATTTATTTATTCTGGTTTTTTTTTCCTCCTTTCTCCCCTCTCCATCTTTCATCCTCTTCACGCTGAGCGCAGTTTTTGCTGACTCAGCAGCGGCGTCATTAAGATGCCTGGTAAAAAAAAAAAAAACACACACACACACACACACACACACACACACACACACACACACACACACACACACACACACACACACACTTTGCATCTTTAATAATAATCACAAAGCTGAAAGTGACACAAACGCTGAACAAAGCGAAATATACTTCAAAGTTCATCTAAATTCTAATTTTATTGAAATTTCTTTTCAAGTTTCCTGATGTTTTTAGTCAAAAACAATCAGGTGATTTAATTATATTAATTCTAAATATTTATTACGGTGAAGTAAATCCACCTAAACATTTTTTATTATAATTTAGGTATTTTTATATATATATATTAATATACTATATGTATGTATTATTTAATATACTACACTGTTTTATTATATATTATTTTAGTTCTTATTTCTCGTAATATAATTTTTTTACGCTATCTATTCATGTGTATTTTATTAATGTATTTATTTATTTCCCCCTCTGAGGATCAATAAAGCTTCATCTTATCATCTTTATTTATGTAAATGTTACTTAAATTGATGAGGTCGTCATGGTGCCTTCAAGTGGGCTGGTTATTTTAAACGTTTCCAAAGTTAGGTTCTCTGTTTTTGTTCAGAAACAACGATTGTCTCCTCGCTGCCAAAATAAAAGAACCACGATTAGCTGAACCGGTCTCAGTGTAGTCCTGGTCCTCTATAGTCCTCAGTGTAGTCCTGGTCCTCTATAGACCTCAGTCTAGTCCTGGTCCTCTATAGACCTCAGTGTAGTCCTGGTCCTCTATAGTCCTCAGTGTAGTCCTGGTCCTCTATAGACCTCAGTCTAGTCCTGGTCCTCTATAGACCTCAGTGTAGTCCTGGTCCTCTATATACCTCAGTGTAGTCCTGGTCCTCTATAGACCTCAGTGTAGTCCTGGTCCTCTATAGTCCTCAGTGTAGTCCTGGTCCTCTATAGACCTCAGTGTAGTCCTGGTCCTCTATAGACCTCAGTGTAGTCCTGGTCCTCTATAGTCCTCAGTGTAGTCCTGGTCCTCTATAGACCTCAGTGTAGTCCTGGTCCTCTATAGACCTCAGTGTAGTCCTGGTCCTCTATAGACCTCAGTGTAGTCCTGGTCCTCTAGAGACCTCAGTCTAGTCCTGGTCCTCTATAGACCTCAGTGTAGTCCTGGTCCTCTATAGACCTCAGTCTAGTCCTGGTCCTCTATAGACCTCAGTCTAGTCCTGGTCCTCGTGCGACAGGTGCTCAGAGACACTACCACTTTAGTCCACAGGGGGCGACAGAACCAACACTACCTCTTTAGTCCACAGGGGGCGACAGAACCAACACTACCTCTTTAGTCCACAGGGGGCGACGGAACCAACACTACCACTTTAGTCCACAGGGGGCGACAGAACCAACACTACCACTTTAGTCCACAGGGGGCGACAGAACCAACACTACCACTTTAGTCCACAGGGGGCGCCAGAACCAACACTACCTCTTTAGTCCACAGGGGGCGCCAGAACCAACACTACCTCTTTAGTCCACAGGGGGAGTTAGGACCAACACTACCTCTTTAGTCCACAGGGGGCGACAGAACCAACACTACCTCTTTAGTCCACAGGGGGCGACAGAACCAACACTACCACTTTAGTCCACAGGGGGCGCCAGAACCAACACTACCTCTTTAGTCCACAGGGGGCGACAGAACCAACACTACCTCTTTAGTCCACAGGGGGTGACGGAACCAACACTACCTCTTTAGTCCACAGGGGGCGACGGAACCAACACTACCTCTTTAGTCAACAGGGGGCGACGGAACCAACACTACCTCTTTAGTCCACAGGGGGCGACAGAACCAACACTACCTCTTTAGTCCACAGGGGGCGACAGAACCAACACTACCTCTTTAGTCCACAGGGGGCGACAGAACCAACACTACCTCTTTAGTCCACAGGGGGCGACAGAACCAACACTACCTCTTTAGTCCACAGGGGGCGACGGAACCAACACTACCACTTTAGTCCACAGGGGGCGACAGAACCAACACTACCACTTTAGTCCACAGGGGGCGACAGAACCAACACTACCACTTTAGTCCACAGGGGGCGCCAGAACCAACACTACCACTCTAGTCCACAGGGGGCGACGGAACCAACACTACCTCTTTAGTCCACAGGGGGAGTTAGGACCAACACTACCTCTTTAGTCCACAGGGGGCGACAGAACCAACACTACCTCTTTAGTCCACAGGGGGCGACAGAACCAACACTACCACTTTAGTCCACAGGGGGCGCCAGAACCAACACTACCTCTTTAGTCCACAGGGGGCGACAGAACCAACACTACCTCTTTAGTCCACAGGGGGTGACGGAACCAACACTACCTCTTTAGTCCACAGGGGGCGACGGAACCAACACTACCTCTTTAGTCCACAGGGGGCGACGGAACCAACACTACCTCTTTAGTCCACAGAGGGCGCCAGAACCAACACTACCTCTTTAGTCCACAGGGGGCGACAGAACCAACACTACCTCTTTAGTCCACAGGGGGCGCCAGAACCAACACTACCTCTTTAGTCCACAGGGGGCGACAGAACCAACACTACCTCTTTAGTCCACAGGGGGCGACAGAACCAACACTACCTCTTTAGTCCACAGGGGGCGACAGAACCAACACTACCTCTTTAGTCCACAGGGGGCGACGGAACCAACACTACCTCTTTAGTCCACAGGGGGCGACAGAACCAACACAGAGTTAAAGTTCCTTCTAGTCGCTTTAACCCTTCGTCCACTGAGCCCGCGGTTTCGCGTGGTGACACTTGAAACGTTTCTCTAAGTTTCTAAAATATTCACAGCACCCCGATAATACATCGCAAAAATATAATTTTACGTCTGGCGGAAAGAGACGGCTTCCTGCTTCCGGGTGCCTGCCCAGGCAGAGCCCAGCATAATTTTAACATCATCAGGCAAGCGAAAGGGCAGCAGTGTGTCATCTGACGCTGGAAAAAAAAAAAGAAAAATCCTTCTCTGTGATTAGTTGAGTCATATGTCCGTCGCCATTTCGTGAACTAAACAACCAATGTACACTCAGGAAAATCTCAAAAGGACTACCCACTTGTACAGCATGTACACACTACAGTTTCTCATACTAAGAGATTCAACACGGAGGAAGCAAAGCGCATGATTCTGGAGACCAGCGAGGAGGAGGAGGACGACGCGTTGTCGTCAGAGCTCGAAGGCTTTAGTTCTTCTGAGGAAGATGGGTAAGTGTAGTTACTAAACTTTGTTACGTGTCTGTAAGGCTGCATGGTGCAAACTAGTAATGTGTACAAACTAGTAATGTGTACAAACTAGTAATGTGTACACTGCAGGAGAGCACGAGAGCCAGCCACGCGGTGCACACTGCTGTTCACGTTACTACGTCATGATCTAAGTAATGTTTACACACAGTCTGCTTTGTACAACACTCTGTCCACGTTACTACCACTAATATTTATACATCCAATGCGGAGCACTATGCTAAAATTACTACCACAGTCATGATCTGAATAATATTTGCACATCCAATGTGGAGCATTCTGCTCAATCGTTACGTCATCTTTCTTTCAACTGACTAGTATTGATTTATTTTACAGAGAGGAGCACCATCCGCCCCGACCAGCCTGGCCAGCAAAGAGGCAGCGCGTTGACCGACGACTAAAGACACCATCTCCAGCAAACAGGGCGCGTGCTGCCCGGCGACTACTTTCACCTCAGGCCAGATCAAGAAAGACAGCAGCACGTGCACCACCTGCACCTACGCTGTCCTGGAGGACGGATGAAGACCCGGACACTGCTCCCCCCGTCATCAAGTTCCAGCCCGGACACCAGGTCCACATGTCAGTGCCACAGCAACACCCATTGAACTCTTCAAACTGTTCTTCCAACTAAGTCCACGGTGGGTCGCAGGGTTTGCGAGCTTTGCAGCATGAAGAAAGTGAGCAAAGACACGGCTTGGAAGTGCGAGGCGTGTAACGTTCCCCTCTGCCTGCAGCTGAACAGAAACTGTTTCCATGACTGGCATGCCATGCCATGAGGATATGCCATTGAAGCATATATACTTGTATATTGTAAATGGTCTAGTCTTTGTTCTGTTTTATATTTCTGAATATATATTCTGTACATATTTTCTTTTTTTTTTATAATACATATTTTTATTTAAAAAAAAAAAAAATTGTTGTGATGGTCATTTTTCATTTGCACACACTCCCTGAAGCTTTATCTGCACTATGAAGTCATTTCTCAGTCCCATTTTTATCATTTTGGTGAAAGCTGTGAAAGACCATATTTCTACTCAAAAAACGATAATAAAAACTTTAGTTTTAGACATTTATTTACATGTATCTAACATTTTATTCATATATTTCACTGCTTTTGTGAACCTAAAACCTTTGGTAAACCAATTGCCATCACCTAAACAGAGTCACCACCTGAGTAAAGTTAGGTTTTTTCAAGCGATATGAAGAATTTCCAAAAATCGAGATTCCATTTTTCAGCTTTAGTGTCATATTATAAAGTTTTTTTCTTTACACTTTTGCCTTACGACAATGGTGCCTCATTATATAGATAGCTGAGATTGTTCTGCAATTTATGATGTAAAACATGGGTATATATCTTATATGCAAGTGCCTTAAAAGGTGAATCTAAGAAAATTATGTCAAATCGAGAAAATCGACTGAAAATGACCTCCAGTGTGCAGTGAGTTAAAGTATTACAGAGTCTTGTTTTTCTAATACATGTGAAGTAATGGTGGAGTACATACACACAAGCATATGAATTATTAAAAACAACGCTACTTATAACTTGGTCGATGTCACGAGGCCCCCTGCTGGTGACTGCGGGACACGACGCTAACGTCAGTGCGACGCGACGCTAATGTCAGTGAATGAACAGGTTAATGATTCCCGGACACCTGAACGCCTCACGGGGCCGCTCTGAAACGTGAAGGGGGAGGAATGTAAAACAAACAGTGTAAAGCATCTCTTCTTTTGGTTCTTCAGCTGCCAGTTATCACGGATCATATATTCCACCTCCGCTCATCCGACCTCACCGAGTCCTGGAAAGAGAGTAAATGATTAGACACGGAGCGAGGGAGGAACGGAAGAGGGAGGGAGGGAATTCCTCCACTCGGGAACACAAATAACAAATAACGTGAGAAAGAGGGAGAGCGAGGAGGAAGGAGAGGAAGACGGTGGATCGACGTTAACAATTAACGAGGAGATCAATCGAGGAGGGAAGAAAAGGAAGGAAGGAAGGATGGACACAAGGGAAGGAAGGAAATATATGACAGTGAAAAGGAAACGTGGGAAATTAATTAATGAAATGAGAAAGGGAGAAGGTACAGAGGTTGATGTATTTCAAATAAAATAAATAAAATAAATAAAATAAATAAAATAAATAAAATAAAATAAATAAAATAATTTAATCTAATAAATACATAAAAGGTTCAGGGTGTTTTGTGATGAACTTAAGTACAGTGCAATGTGAGACTCGCTTCATGTTTAGAAGCTAATTATAAAAGTGAACCTCTGATATGAGACATATTTATTTAAATAAACGTCACATATTCCATACGGTCCACATGTAGATTTATTAGACGTCTAGACGACGGAAGAGAAAGAGGAAAACCAAAGAAATGTAACCCTAAAGCAGTGAAAAGGTTTCAGGAAGCAAAATAAAAATGTTGCCATCCTCTGAAACTTTGTTAATTTCCTTTTTATGTATTCATTTCCGTCTGTGTATCTTTCCTTGTTATGGATAATGGCAAAGATGTTCAAAGATAGAAAGAAACAAAACAAGGAAAGTAAGAAAAGAAGAAAGATAAAAATATGGCAATTCATAAATAAAAAGGAAATGAACAATGTTTCAGACAGAATAAATTGAAAAAAAAACGAAACTAACAACAGAAAAGAAAGAAAGTTACAGAGGATGAGAAATATTTTCAGAAAATTAAATGAAAAAAAGAAGAAAGTAAGAAACAGAATCACAAACTTCACAAAGTAAAAAGACTGAAATGCAACAAAGAAAAAGAGAAAAGACAGAAAGAAAAAGAAAAGAATCAAAGTGAAGTGCAAACTTGTTCATAAACAATTTAAAATAAACCTGCCTAAAAAATGTAAAAAAAATACATATTCAGACTTTTTTTTTTTAAACGCAACAATAAAAAATAAAAAAGTCAACCAATTTAAAAATTTAAAAAAGTGATATAAAGACTGACGACACGATAAAAAGAAGGATGGAAGTAGAAACGAAGAACGGAAGGGAGGAAGAAGGGAGGAAGAAGGAAGGATGAAGGAAGGATGAAAGGAGGAAGAACTGAGGACAAAAGGAGGAAGAACAGAGGAAGAAAGGAGGAAGAAAGGAGGAAGAACAGAGGAAGAAAGGAGGAAGAAAGGAGGAAGAAAGGAGGAAGAACAGAGGAAGAAAGGAGGAAGAAGGGAGGAAGAACAGAGGAAGAAAGGAGGAAGAAAGGAGGAAGAAGGGAGGAGTGCATTAAGAGCGTCTGTGTCTTTGAGCGTCTAATCTGCAGGAGAGAGACAGAGAGCTAACCAAGTGGAAAACTATGATTAAACCCTTCCACTGTAATAATGAGATCTACTGCAATCCTTTTAACAGCACCCTTCACACACACACACACACACACACACACACACACACACACACACACACACACACACACACACACACACACACACACTTCAATCCAGGATTTTTTTCTCCTATTTAAATTTAAGGTCAGTCGTGTAATTCATGTTTCTGTTTTAATCTTTAAAGCTCCTCCCCCTTTCTGCTGGATTTGCAGACTTTAAGTTACTGTGAGGATCTGACTGGTCCTGGTCCTCTGTAGACCTCAGTCTAGTCCTGGTCCTCTATAGACCTCAGTCTAGTCCTGGTCCTCTATAGACCTCATGTAGTCCTGGTCCTCTATAGACCTCATGTAGTCCTGGTCCTCTATAGACCTCATGTAGTCCTGGTCCTCTGTAGACCTCATGTAGTCCTGGTCCTCTATAGACCTCATGTAGTCCTGGTCCTCTGTAGACCTCATGTAGTCCTGGTCCTCTATAGACCTCATGTAGTCCTGGTCCTCTGTAGACCTCATGTAGTCCTAGTCCTCTATAGACCTCAGTCTAGTCCTGGTCCTCTATATACCTCAGTGTAGTCCTGGTCCTCTATAGACCTCAGTGTAGTCCTGATCCTCTATAGACCTCAGTGTAGTCCTGGTCCTCTATAGACCTCAGTGTAGTCCTGATCCTCTATAGACCTCAGTGTAGTCCTGGTCCTCTACAGTCCTCAGTGTAGTCCTGGTCCTCTATAGACCTCAGTGTAGTCCTGGTCCTCTATAGACCTCCATCAGTAACCAGACCACCAGAGAGAAGATGGTCTGGTTCTAGAGAGTTCTTCTTAAACCTCCAAATCAGAGCCTCCTTCCTCCTCATTTTTTTAAGTAAATAAACTCTTTAAAAAGCCTCTTCCTCTTACACCTTCTCTTCCTCTTCCACTTCCTCCTCCTCTTCCTCCTCCTTTTGTAAGGTAAATAAACTCTTTCCTTTTACACCTTCTCTTCCTCTTCCACGTCGTCATCCTCCTCCTTTTTTAAGGTAAATAAACTCTTTAAAAAGCCTCTTCCACTTTCTCTTCCTCTTCCTCCTCCTCTTCCTCCTTCCTAAGGTAAATAAACTCTTTAAAGCCACGCCACAGAGCTGAAATCAGCGTATTCACAGCGTGGCGTCATCACTGTAACTGAAGGTAAAGTTCTGATGCTTCCTCCACCGCAACAAGAGACCATCGTTTCTACGTCTCCCTCTGAGCTCCGCTAGTTTAAATCTTTTCCTCTTAATCTCCGTAATTGTCAAAGCGAACAAACGTTTCACAGCGACTTCCATTTCCTGGGTGTGAAATGTCTCTTCAGTCGTCTAACGGGCTTACAGCGGCCTTCAAATCCTATTTTCAGCTCTCATCAGTCAAGAGCTGTCTCTGTTTCAATATCTCATTTAACCACACACACACACACACACACACACACACACACACACACACACACACACACACACACACACACACACACACACACACACACACACACACACACACACACACACACACAGCCTGTTGCCACAGCTGCATTTGGAGACAAATCCCTTTTTCTGCTTTGCCCTCTCAGACAAAAAGACGCGGGTCTCATTTTGCTAACGCCGCCTGTTGCTCCAGATAAACGATAGAGAGACTTTATGTCCTCTCTTTCCTCTCCTCCTCCTTCCCTTCATCCTCTTTTCTCCGCTTTCCCGAGGACCGACTCACGCTCTGTGTG
This sequence comes from Myoxocephalus aenaeus, assembly GCA_038501785.1. Taxonomy (NCBI): domain Eukaryota; kingdom Metazoa; phylum Chordata; class Actinopteri; order Perciformes; family Cottidae; genus Myoxocephalus; species Myoxocephalus aenaeus. The sequence goes on along the minus strand of JBAMJR010000298.1, from coordinate 365,320 downwards.
TTTGGACGGGACATTAAACTCAACCGTGTCATTGCCTTCAAATTACAGAGTATCTGTGCACGGGGAATTAGTTAAATATTTACTGGGCAGCGAATGCAACGCAGCCGAAGAAGGGGAAGGACTCTGTTCCTCCTCTTCTCTTGGTCACTTCAAACGCTGTTATCACAACACAAGCGCTGGCAAATATGTTTTCATTTCCATTTGGTCAGCGCGAGTGACGCAGTGTATCAAGCAGCTGTTATTTAGAGTATGTATAACAAAGAGTTTAACATGTGAGCGACTACAGAGGCGTCTTCTTCGTTTCCTGTGGAACCGGAAGGAAATGTTGAGAAAGAACGTCCGATGAGGGCGGTTGTTCATTATGTATGCTGCCGACGTCGAGACGCTGGTCACAGCTGTTACGTTACATTGTTACGTTACATTGTTACGTTACATTGTTACGTTTGACATTGTTACGTTTGACATTGTTACGTTACATTGTTACGTTACATTGTTAACTTACATTGTTACATTTTACATTGTTACATTTTACATTGTTACGTTTGACATTGTTACGTTTGACATTGTTACGTTTGACATTGTTACGTTACATTGTTAACTTACATTGTTAACTTACATTGTTAACTTACATTGTTAACTTACATTGTTACGTTTTACATTGTTACATTTTACATTGTTTCACCACATTGTTACGTTACTTTGTTGCGCTACTTTGTTGCGCTACTTGTTACGTACTTGGTTGCATTACTTGGTTGCATTACTTGGTTGTGTTACTTTGTTAAGTTCCTTTGTTGCGTCAATTTGTAGCCTTACTTTGTTGCGTTACTTTGTTGCGTTACTTTGTTGCGTTACTTTGTTGCGTTACTTTGTTGCGTTACTTTGTTGCGTTACGTACTTGGTTGCGTTACTTGGTTGCATTCCTTTGTTAAGTTCCTTTGTTGCGTCAATTTGTAGCCTTACTTTGTTGCCTTACTTTGTTACCTTACTTTGTTGCCTTACTTGGTTGCGTTACGTACTTGTTGCGTTACTTGGTTGCGTTATTTGGTTGCGTTACTTGGTTGCGTTTCTTTGTTAAGTTCCTTTGTTGCGTCAATTTGTAGCCTTACTTTGTTGCCTTACTTTGTTGCCTTACTTTGTTGCGATACTTTGTTGCTCATTAAGTGTCTCCGTGAGGCTGTACGAAGGCAGAAGCAGAAGCAGAATAGTCATAACTTTAAGCTACATACTAACATGCTATTGCTATGTAGGAATAAAGGTTGACCACATTCACTTTAGCATGTTAGCATGCTAGCATGCTAAGGCTCATGGGAATGTCGGTTTTTGTTTTTGAAAAATGGGAACAGGAGATGGAGGGAATGAGGAAGAGAGAAACCAAAGTGTTAAACAAACATAAAGGTAGAACTCACCAAAGTCAGTGGGATTCTTCCTCTGGGGATGAACGTTGGGTCAAAGTTGATCCATAGTTGTTGTAATATTCCAGTCTGAACCGTTGTTTCCGTGGTTACAGTTTGGCATCAGTCAGACACATCAGTCAACGATCGGCCGATCTGATGAGCTTTGTCCAAACCCCAGGAAGCGTATTAGTTATTGATCCGCTGATCTGAGCACGGAGGGAAAGACGGCCGTCTGTTCAACATCTGGGCCTGAAGAAAGCCAGTGGTACAGTAGAGAGCACTGTGTGTGTGTGTGTGTGTGTGTGTGTGTGTGTGTGTGTGTGTGTGTGTAGAGTCGCACTTGAAGCAGCTGATTATCCAGCGAGGCTCCTGTGCACTCCCTCAGTGCTGCAGGGACGGAGGGATGAAGTGGAGGAGAAGGAGGGAGGGATGACAGATGAGGAAGAAAAGGAAGCGAGGAAGGAGAAAGAGAGGAGGAGGAAGAAAAGATGATGACTCAGTAGAGAAGGAAAGAGACACGAAGAAGGAGTGAAAGAAGAGTATTTTCGAAATTTCGAAAGAAAGACAAATAAAATGGAAAAATTCAAATAAAGTTGGAGAGGAGAGAAATATCGGGAGGTAGTGATGAGGAAGTGATAACAATTAAGAGAAACAACGAAGAAGAGAAAGACAAATAGACGGAAAAAGAAAGAAAGAGAAAGACACAAAGATACAAAGAAACAAAGGAAAGAAGAAAGATTAAACCTCACCTAAATATAATGAACGCAGAACAAAAACAAAAGAAATAGAAAGAGGGAAGGAAGGAACGGACAATGACGAGAGAGGAAGATTTAAGAGAGGAAGAGAAGATGGAGATAATGAGGAAGAAAGATGGAGAGAAAGGCGGAAAAAACAAGAGCGAGAAGAAAGAAAAATACAAAACTGAATGACATAAAAAGTACAAGAGAAGGAAGCGAGGAGAAGGAGGTAAGGATGGATATCGGGGAGAAGGAAGAGAAGAAGAAACGGAGGGAATGAGGAAAAGAACAGAGAAAGGAGGATGAAGTGGAAAAGAAATGAAAAGAAAGAAGAGGAGAGCAAAAAGTAGCGGTTGAGAGAAAGTAGAAGTTAAGAGTGGCGACAGAACGAAGGAGGGAGCAGCGGTCGGGTTTTTCCCAGAAGATACGATCTCCGTCATCAGCGCTCTGTTCGCTCTCACATCGTTACAATCAGAGCTCCATTACCTCCCATTAAGGAGCCAGGAACCAGTGCGCCGCTTCCTGAACCACTTCACCTTCTCCACGCCGCCCAGTTCAGTCCGACAACAATCAGAGAAATGTTTTTGTTTGTTTTTTAAATCAAACTCGGCCTTAATGACTTCCCAGCGACGGAGAAAGATGCAATCTAAACATACAAAACATTTAGGAAGTTCACTGCAGTCACACAC
>JBAMJR010000298.1:330000-357500 GCA_038501785.1 Myoxocephalus aenaeus | reverse complement strand
CATCTGTGAAAGGTTCCACCCATGCAGAACCGCTACAAGAGGTTCTAAAGAGAACCCTTCTATGGTGTAATGGTTCCATCCAGAACCCTCTCTAGAGGATCTATGCATAAACCTTCCACCTTCTACGGGTGCTGACAAAAAACATCATCAAGAAAACACCTAGGGGGATCTACAGGGAACCCTTTAATGTTCCAATGGTTTCATCTACAAGATAACTATGGGGTTCTACAGGGAACCCTCTCATATTCCAAGGGTTTTATCAAGAAAACACACAGGGGGTTCTAGATGGAACCCTGTCCTATTCCAAGGGTTTTTATCAAGAAAACACCTAGGGGGTTCTACATGGAACCCTACTTTCTGTTCCAAGAGTCAGAACTAAACATGGAGAAGCAGCGTTCAGCTTTTCCACAGATCTGGAACAAGGTCCCTGAAAGCTGCAGGTCCCTCAGCTCCTTTAAATCCAGATTGAAGACTTTTCTTTTTGCTCTTGCCTTTAATTGATCCGGATTCAATTGCTGCATCTCACTACTGCATTTTATTTCTTAAACTGCACTGCAACTTTTATTCAATTTTTATTTTTTATTTAGCTTTTTGACTGTTTTAATGTTTTCTTAACTGTTTTAAATCCTGTTTTCTCTGCATTATGTTTTGATGCTCTTAATGGTTTTATGTGAAGCACTTTGAATCGCCTTGTTGTTGAAATGTGCTATACAAATAAACTTGCCTTGCCTTAATGTTCCAATGGTTTCATCTACAAGATAACTATGGGTTTCTACAGGGAACCCTCTCATATTCCAAGGGTTTTAGCTACGAGATAACTATTGGGTTCTACAGAGAACCGTTTCATATTCCAAGGGTTTCATCAAGAAAACACCTCAATAGTTCTACAGGGAACCCTTTCATAGTCCAAAGGTTCCATCAAAAAAACACCTTGGGGTTCTACAGGGAAATGTCTAATATTCCAAGGGTTTTATCTAGAACACACCTAGGGGGTTCTACATGGAGCCTTTTCATATTCTACAAGTTTCATCAGGGTTCTACATGGAACCCTTTAATATTCCAAGGGTTTTATCTACGAGATAACTATGGGGTTCTACAGGGAACCCTGTCATATTCCAAGGGTTTTTTATCAAGAAAACACCTTGGGGGTTCTACATGGAACCTTTTCATATTCCACGAGTTTCATCGGGGATCTGCAGGGAACCGTTTCATATTCCAAGCGTTTTAGCTACGAGATAACTATGGGGTTCTACAGGGAACCGTTTCATATTCCAAGGGTTTCATCAAGAAAACACCTCAATAGTTCCACAGGGAACCCTTTCACTGTCCAAAGGTACCATAACAAAAACACCTTGGGGTTCTACAGGGAAACTTTTAATATTTCAAGGGTTTTATCTAGCACACACCTAGGGTGTTCTACATGGAACCCTCTCATATTCCAAGGCTTTCATCAAACACCCAGGGGGTTCTAAAAGAAACATTTTTTTATATTCCAAGGGTACACACCCCTAAAGAACCAGGGCTGATGTGGTGCAGCTCAACCCACAGCAGGGTTCTGGATCACAGTTCTTGTGGGTGTGGTCTGAGAGGATCTTTTAACACTCAAGCGTTCAACAATCCTTGAAGAACGCTTTCTTCCAAAGAGGGTTCTTTATGGAATCCTTCGTCCTACAAAGAACCCTTATTTCCTAGAAAGTACACCTTACTGACACCATTATATACAGTTTCTTTGCAGCCTACTTCCTGTTCCACTTGTTCTCTGTGCAAAATCAATAAAGTTCCATCAAATCTGATCCAACCGCCGATTATTGTTGTGGCGTTGCATTGTCCGTGTGATGTGCATGTGTGTCATCACAGGAACAGACAAAGGAAACTGAAGATACTTGACCAACATTTCACATGTGTGTCTCTCACACACACACACACACACACACACACACACACACACACACACACACACACACACACACACACACACACACACTAAGTGCTCGGTCCATGCTGGAGGCGAGTAGAGGCATTGCACTACTAGCCTACTTTAGGACGGGTCAGTCCTCTAAAAGCGTCCAGCCACCGTGAAATTCATATTATTCCCGTGGAGGACACACACACACACACACACACACACACACACACACACACACACACACACAGTGTAGCATCATCTCTGTGCTCCTAACACGCAAGTTTACAGAAAATACACGAGGAGAAAAGAGAAAATAAAAACTATAAATCTCACCTATAACCAGACTTCATACAAAAATCACAAAAGTTGACATTTAAAAGGCTTGTTTTTCTTTTTTTTCTTTTTTATGATTCATGTGCAGAGTTTAACAGTAAAAGGTTCATGTGACATTACGAGTAGACTTTAAGTCATTTGTGGAAACGTACAGCCTTGATTTTTTTCAAGCAGATACCTTTTTAAATACTCAAATAAAGTACTTCGAAAGTGTACATTAGTACTTGATTTGATGTACTTCTCACTACAGGCTGGCGTGGTAATGCTATTAACTGATTAATAAAAATACATAATAATCATAATAATAGTCTCCATAAGGACTAATCTGCAACATAATGAGTACTTTTTATATGTTAAGTACATGTAATACTCTGAATGCAGTACTCAGTACCAGGGGCGTCTCTAGGATTTTGACACATCTGGGGCTTAGCCCAGAAGAGTGAAGCAGCGACATTTTTAGACATAGAAACACTCTCCACATACCCTACAGGTACCTGCTCTTCTGGACTGAATTGAATTGAGGCATTTCATGGTTACCAGTTAATACCAAATAGGCTAGCAATTTTCACAAACTTCCCTCAATAGCCCAGGCACAAAAATGCCCCATTCATCATGTTGAACATACCAACAGCAACCATTCAGCAACAGTAAACATTGAGATGTTTAATGAACCATGCATCTTGTCATGTACAGTGTTTACATTGTACATTTAATGCTCTTTACATACTCATATGTATTTATTCTTTACATATTCTTTAACATTATTTAACATAACATACTCTTTAACATAATATTTAGACATAAGATGCTAATAATGCTAATAGTGCTCAACCAACACAAACACTTAAAGTAGTGGTTCTCAAACTTTTTCTGTAAATAACATTTTGTGATTCCATCTGTGCTTTTATAAATAACAGAATAAAGAAAATTGCAATCACTTAAAGTTTCAAGTAAATCAGATTGCTCCATCAGAATTTTTTTTTTATGTTTTAATTGCAATCACTTAGATCAATGAACAGGAAGTTGTATCTGTGCAAAAAAAAAATACTAATATTTAGTTACTACTAAATAGCTCATTGTGGAAAACAATAAGCTATTTATTTTGTTGCCAAACAAAACAGAATGAGTGCAGATATGTGAGCATCAGGTTGCATCAGTATTAGTGGAGCAGTGAGCTGCTTTCCTCTACACATCTTTATAAAACAGGGTTGTAGATTTGATACAATTCATGTTCAACGTTGAGATCTGTTTTCTGTTTTGAGACACGCAGCAGCAGAAAGGACGTCAGGGAGACTTCTGGCAAAACGCCAAAAAATAAGCGAGCGAGTCGCGCATGCGCAAGTGTAACCTGTTAACGGCGTAACCATTTACCCGAAAGTACAGACATTTCTCCATGTATTTATTAATGACTTAGTTTTATGTCCGTGTACTTTGTACTTTTGTAATATGTGAAGCCAGCAGCTCATTGTTGGTAGAAGACAGGAGCACTTTGTCTCTTTCACCTGGAGCAGGAGAGCTGCTCCGGTGCGAGGAGAACTCCGGTTGTTCCTCACAGGAGAGCTGCTGTTGCATCTTCACCCTGGGAGCGTTTAAAACTCCGATATAGCGGTCTGCTTTTCACGCGACATATTTTTCGACGCTCTCTGTCCGCTGTTGTGTGCTCAGTGCTCACCTGTGTGTGCGCGCGCACGTGTCTGTGCGCATCGCAGAGCAGAGGAGAAGTGTTAACGCGACCATTTAGAGACAGAAATGACGGATAAGATCAATAAAATACGTCCGTTTAGTTTGTTTAATAACAGAACAAGGTGTAGACCTGTTCTATAGGAAAGAGAAACTTAAATGACGACTTGTATAATAGGGGGGCGCACACTGCAAGTGCGCCTGCTGCCTGACGCCGCTGTTTTGGGTGAATGACGTATTTTTATTTTTTTTGAAAATTAATATTCGGGGCTAATTAAAAAACATCCGGGGCTTTAGCCCCGGATGTTTTAGCCTAGGGACGCCACTGCTCAGTACTTCCTCCCACTGTAGTACTTAGTGTAGTAAAGTGTGTCGTGGTTCAGCGTCTGGAAACCACGTCACGCCTTCTGGAGAGCGCGCGCTCCAGCCACGGGTCCCCGGAGAGGAGGAGGAGGATGAGGAAGATGACGATGCGGAGCGCGTGAAGCCGTCGTGCTTCTGCCCGGACTCGTGGACCCACCGGCCGGATGGAGGCTGTCCCGGGCGGCCCCTCCTGAGGCGCGGCGCGATGGGGGACCCGCACCGGACCCGCAGGCTCGGCAGCCTCGCGACCAGGACCCGCGTCTCCAAGGAGGCCAAGCTCCGGCTGCGCGTGCTGTTCCTGGACGACAGCGAGCGCACCTTCGAGGTGGAGGTGAGTTCAAATAAACGGATTTATGTGTACTTATTTCACTGCGCATGTGCACCTCTATCTGCTATATGATGATATACAGTATTGTTGCTGCATTTAAAAAACTATAAGTATGATTTATTAAATATATCCCATGTTATTTTGTTCTATTTGTTTTCCTTCCTGTAGAAATACATAAATAAACACCCGGATTTCAACACATGGATTCAGGATTTAAAACTATTTATTCTATAATATTTAATTCCAGAGTAGGTCACGAAAATCACATATAATCTATAAAACAGAGTCAGCAGCAGGGGGAGGGGCTAAATGCATTTAATACTGTGTCTAATTCTGAGGTACTTGTACTCTCATTTTAATGCTTTCTTCCACAACTATATTTAGTTGAGAGCTGTTAGTTACTTTGCAGATTAAAAAGACAAAATATAAATCAACTAATAAATTATGATGTGTAATTATAGATTAGCTCCACCGCATCATTAAAGTAATGAACACATTAATGCATCAATAATAACGATCCAATGATATATATTATTCTACATTTACTTTTGGTACTTTATGTCTTTTTTTCATAGTACTTTTTTAGTACTTTTGTGGGATTACTACTTTTAATGAAGTAAAATATGTAATACTTCCTCCACTACTATTATTCATAGATGTTGTATAGTTGTATGTATAGTCATAGATGTTGTATAGTTGTATGTTGTATAGTTTTGTAACCCTAAACTACTAATGTGCACTTTTATAATACAGGACTTTTAGTAATAACAGAGTATTCGTTACCATAAAAATACATTAGAAGTAAAGGATCTGAGTACTTATACCTGCAGACCTTCGGGTTCTTGTATTTGACCTCCATTTTGGATTTTGGATTTGTCGATGACTCGTTCATCACTGATTTCTCCCACAGACACAGCTGCCGTCTTGATGTTTACGGACAACACTTCTACTTCTGTGCTTTCTGTTAAAATCTGAAAGCTAAATGTGTCACGTTAAGAGCTCCATAGTCTCCCTTCATACCTATTTCTGAGAGTATTGCTTCTTCCTAAACTATCCATGAGTTAAAACCAGCAACAGTCGCCAACATCTCATACTTCTATCTGGGCTCCATCCATCCATTTACATCCATCCTTTATCCATTCATCCATCCATTTATCTATCCATCACACCCATCCATTATTCATGTATCTACCCATCAATTTATCTATTCATCAATTTACATCCATTCATTATCCATTTAGCCATCCATTTATCTATCCATCAATTTATCTATCCATCCATTTACATCCATCCATTTATCTATTCCTCCGTCCATCTATTTATATATCCATCCATCAGTTTATATATTTATCAATCCATTTACATCCATCCATTATCAATTCATCCATCAATTGATCTATCATCCATTTACATCCATCCATTATCCATTCATCCATCCATTTATCTACCCATCAATTTATCTATCCATCCATTTATCTATTTATCTATCAGAAGCAAGAGAGACTACACAGCATAGATTTTAAACAGATGCTTAATTCCAAAAATAACAATAAAGACTAAAAGACACTTTTATTAATGAATAATTAAATACACATTGGGACACAAATAATCTTGTGAAACTAGTTTTGTTCAGCAGTTAGAAATCGTGAATGTCAAACGTCCTCACTAGCACATGAAATATCCCAATTATCATGAATTAAACATTGTTCTTCCAGTGAAATGCCAACACGACAACACAGGTCAAGCTAAAATCATTAAGAGTTGAATGATCTTTGTTGAACGCTTTTTAGGCTCCAGACTGCAATAAATTGTCTGCGACAGATTTACAATAAATGCAAATAATTCAATTCACGTGAATTTGCTAATAAAATTTCTTGAAAATAAACTTAACGAATCAGAAAGATACCAAGGAAATATGATGTTTTTTTCCCGAAGTGGTAACGGCTGAAATGTAAACACTGCTGTCTATGAACCGCTGTGTGTGTGTGTGTGTGTGTGTGTGTGTGTGTGTGTGTGTGTGTGTGTGTGTGTGTGTGTGTGTGTGTGTGTGTGTGTGTGTGTGTCCACGCCTATATGCTTTCTCTGTCGGTTTCCCAGCGGCCTCCGGGACTTTTAGGAGGAGACGGAGCAGAGAGATGTAGGAAGAAATAGAAGCAAGAAAGAAAAGAAAAAAGAAAAAAGGGGGATGAATGGATGGATGAGGGCAAAAATAAACTCTACCCACCCTGTGATAAATATAGTTTATCTGGACATGCGTGCGTGTGCGTGTGTGTGAGAGACCAAACCCACACTAAGATGTGGAGGTGGAGGATAAAAGATGGTGGATAGACAGAAGTGAATCCAATGTGGAAGTGTCTTAAAGCTGAATTTTCTCTCCTGACCACCAGGGGGCGACTCCGCTGGTTGTATAGAAGTCTATGTGTCATGTGTTAAAGCTGCATTTTCTCTCCTGACCACCAGGGGGCAACTCCTCTGATTGTATAGAAGTCTATGCTTCATGTGTTAAAGCTGCATTCTCTCTCCTGACCACCAGGGGTGACTCCTATGGTTGTATAGAAGTCTATATAAATGACTCTACTTCTCTCTTGATTTATTCCCTCAGTAAACATTGTAAACATGAGTTTATGTCAACTCTTCTTCAATACAGCATGATGTTCATTTAGTAAATTATGGTCATTTAGATAAAATAGTAGACGCCGTCTTTATGTCACTCTTCCGCATGCCAAATATGTTAACTTATTTTCATTGGATGCAAAAAAAGCAACATTTCTGTCCAACTCAACACCAGCTTATTTTTCATTTTCAAATGTCTTAATAGACACAATTTAAAAAAAGAAATACATATAGTAAAGTTGTATTTCCTAAAAAAACATTGTTCTCCATCACGTGCTTAAAACAGATGAATTTCGAGGCACCAGATTGGACCGCAAAGTAGCTTTCCACTCAATTTGTACTCTATTCCGCTCTATTGAAACTAACTGCTCCGTTGTTCTGGGGGCGGCCATTTGTTTCCAGTAATCATCGGTTAGGCCTGTGTTCTCTTTATAATCGCTTACAGCTGCTCCGTCCTTCCTCTTCCTCCCTCTCATGACAAGTTAATGAAGGGCGTCCAGCGACCCCCTCCGGGGCGCTAAACGCCGGCTCGCAGACAGCAATCGATAAAAAAAAAAGAAACCTTGTGGTGCAATGCATAAGCAGCATCTCTGTAATTAGAGAGAGGGATGGAAGGAAAAGAGGAGAGAGGGGGAGGCATGAAGAAGTTTGAGGTGGAAAGGATTAAATAGGAGGAACTGATCAAATAAAAATGCACAAAAATAAATATTGATAATAAAACAGTCTTCATAAGCTACCTTATCAAAACGTCCACAGTTCAACAAAACGATACTGAAATCACAAAAAAATGCACAAAATATATTAAATATAATTGTGCCATAATATAACATTTAATAATTTCACTGTCTAAAAGAAAGGGGAAAATACACAAATTGCTAGTATTGCATAATGTAACAGTAAAAAAGACAAAGACAGAGAAAGAGATACAGAGGACAGAAAACTGAATATGGGAGCAGTTTATTAACTAGAAAGGTTCAGTAAAGTGTCGTTAAAAACACTTCACTCAAACTAAAAAACAAACAACGCAATCAGCTCGGAGAAGTCGTATAAGACTTTACGTACAATTTTGCCAAAAACTAAATTAAACTCATCAAGCTGAGTTACAACGAGGTACATCAGAGTGTGTACTGGTACTTATATTAACTGTTAGCTAAACATGTGGTCACTTCCGTTAGCCGTTAGCTAAACACGCTGTCACCTCCTTTAGCTGTTAGACAAACACGCTGTCACCTCTGTTAGCTGTTAGCTAAACACGCTGTAACTTCCATTAGCTGTTAGCCAAACACGCTGTATCTTCCGTTAGGCGTTACCCAAACACGCTGTCACCTCTGTTAGCTGTTAGCCAAACACGTTGTAACTTCCGTTAGCTGTTAGCCAAACACGCTGTTTGGGGCGGCTGTAGCTCATGGGGATGAGTGGTCGTCCTGCAACCGCAAGATAGCCGGTTCGATCCCTAGTTAGTCGAAGTGTCCTTGAGCAAGACACTGAATTCCTAGTTGCTCCTCGGCGCCTTTCAGCATCCCACAGCTCCTGCTAAGGATGGGCTAAATGCAGAAGACCTATTTCGTATGTATGTATGTAATATGACAAATAAAGTGTCTTCTTCTTCTGTCACCTCCGTTAGCTGTTAGCCAAACACGCTGTTACTTCAGTTAGCCAAACACGCTGTTACTTCAGTTAGCCAAACACGCTGTCACTTCCGTTAGCCAAACACGTGGTTACATTTTAAAGTTAGAGTTACTGTTAGATTTTAAAATTAAGAGTCAGAGTTACACTAAACAATAATCTTCATTTGTCGAGTAATCTCAATTTATAATGATTTCAACATAAATTAACGTAGAGCCCAACCCATATATTGCCAATTTTTCAGCATACTGTATGTTGACCGATGACATGAAACAGACATAACAACATTAGATTTGAGTTTTTCATAATCCTGCAGTCATGCACCAGTAGAAAAGTGCACGACAAATTATAGTTTATTCACAATTTTTTTTTATGAAATCAAGCATCTGCATGTCTTGTTTCTGACCTTTTTTTGTGTGAAAGGCAAAAGAGTCAATGGACCTCCAGCTCATATTATACAAACTCTCATTATGCAAAGTGAACTAAGTAACAAAGAGCTGCACCACATTGCCCCTGGGAGTCCCCAAATCTCAATTAAAAAAATCCAATCATCCCTCTCACTCACTCTCTTCCTCCATCTTTTTAATTCTCTCTCTCAGCAAAAGGTTTTAGGAGGCGACTTCTTCAACAAAGTGTGTGGCCATCTGAAGCTGCTGGAGAAAGAGTACTTTGGACTGGAGTTCAGGCACCATGGCGGCAACTACGTAAGAAAAGCAAAAACACACGAGAGAAGATTATTTAGGGGTTTCTTTGTCATGTATCTGTGTTTCGGTTGCAGGTGTGGTTGGAGCTGCTGAAGCCGCTGGTCAAACAGATTAAATGTAAGTTTCTAAAGCGTCCATCATCTAACGTGTGATCTTCAGTGTATTCAGGCTTGTTATCTTTTATTTTGAAATTAAAGCAAAATGAGCCGAGAGTTGGAACCGTGATCGGCAGTCATACGATCATGATTGACTAAATGTTTTACGACGAGAAACTTATTTAACTTGCAAACTCATGTGTTTAATTAATGGTACAATTCAAACTGGTTACAATTATTTGTCTCTGGCCGTTGACTTCCGTGCATTTTACCATCTTTTACCATCTTTTACTAAGCCTAACAAAGTATTTCACCATCTTTTCTTAAACCTAGTATTAACCTAGTATTTTTGTTTCCTAAACCTAACCGAGTTGTGTCCTGTGATGAGGGAAGTTTATTTTTAAAAGAATGTATGCATGTTAAGAGCAGAAATTGACACGTGTTGCTGGACTTTAGTGGGAAAATGCACGGAAACCGTTATGTGGGGATTTGTTTGATATGACCAGTAAATGTGTTGCATGAGACTTCTATGTGATAATCATGAGCCAGTTATGAAAATTAAACTTGAATTGCGTTCACGGTTTTCAACAAACTGAGTTTTAGAATGAAATACATTTTAATTTCAAAATAAATGCCTGTTTGTTTTGTCTCCATTGGATTTTTAACAGTGAGAACCTTTAGACTCATCTTTTTTTTGACAGTTCCTTAACTATACTACTGGGTTTTGATCTTTTTCAGTGTATTAACTTTTATTGTATTGTATATTTTAGCTTATTTTTCCTCTCTCTCTCTCTTGTCAGACACCAGTGATCTGTTCTTCAGGTTCATAGTGAAGTTCTTTCCACCAGATCCTGGACAACTGAAGAGAAGCCTCACCAGGTAACAGCGTCCTCCGATATGATTAATGTTTGCACAAACAATTGCAATCATAGATTATCTTAACGTGTGTGTGTAGGTATCTTTTTGCCTTACAGATAAAGCAGGACTTGTCCAACGGCAGTCTGACCTGCAATGACAACAGCGCCGCCCTGCTGGTCTCTCATATACTGCAGTGTAAGCGTTACGTTAAAACAGTTTCTCGTCACCTTCCTGTCCAGTGAGAACATCGCATCTCCAGATGTGTTGATGTTGAATGTTTGTGATAAACTGAAGGATGAAGTGTTTCCTTTATGTGTTGAAGAAATCCTCTTCTGCTAAATAAAGCTGTTTTGCTGCTGTTTTCTTTTTAGAGATACAAGGTTCTCACAGGATGTGATGATTCTATAGAATATGATGCATTGATGTACATTAAACTAGCCAACAGGATATAAAGGAATTACAATGGAACATACACATAAATGGAACAGTAATATTAATCCAGAAACATCACATATATTAGTAAAACTGTAACCAACTACTTTCAGTATATTTTGCTTGTAATTCTTAAATACCTTTAATTAAGTCAGGTGTTGAATACAGACCCTTTACTTCTTGTCGATTTGTATTATTATTTGTGCAAACATTGTTTTACCAGGTGTTTTTTTTTATGTGTGTGTTGCAGCAGAGATAGGGGACTATGACGAGGAGCTGGACAGTCACCATTTAGCGATGAAGCAGTACGTCCCCAACCAGGAATATCTAGACCACAATATCACCAAGTTCCACAGGAAACACAGGTACACATTCGGTGTGTCTTACACCTGCATTCTCTCTCCTGACCACCAGGGGGCAACTCCTCTAGTTGTATAGAAGTGTATGATTCATGTGTTAAAGCTGCATTCTCTCTCCTGATCACCAGGGGGCAACTCCTCTAGTTGTATAGAAGTCTATGATTCATGTGTTAAAGCTGCATTCTCTCTCCTGATCACCAGGGGGTGACTCCTCTGGTTGTATAGAAGTATATGCATCATGTGTTAAAGCTGCATTCTCTCTCCTGACCACCAGGGGGTGACTCCTCTGGTTGTATAGAAGTATATGCATCATGTGTTAAAGCTGCATTCTCTCTCCTGACCACCAGAAGTGACTCCTCTGGTTGTATAGAAGTCTATATAAATGACTACACTTCTCTCTTGATTTATTCCCTCAGTAAACATTGTGAACACGAGTTTATGTCTCAATCTCTAGTTTCAAGTCTTCTTCAATACAGCATGATGTTCATTTAGTAAATGATGGTCATTTAGAGTCAAACAGAGCATAAAGAAAGGGATGCTTTAGGGCGGGGCGTTGTTAAAACCAACGTGGTGACCGAAAAAATCCAAGTTGCCGACCGCTAAAAAAAACAAGATGGTAAACTCAAGACCAAAAACCAAAGGGTGATGTCACTGTGGCTAGGTCCACTTCATACAGTCTGTGGTTGATTTTCACCCAAACACAGGGCCACAAATATGGAGTAAACAAAGTCTACAGAACCTCACATTAATCAAACCCAACGTCATTGATGGTAAACATGTGTTTGGTTAATACGTTCTCTGTAGAGGTGCGTCTCCAGGAGACTCTGACATCCAGCTGCTGGAGGTGGCGAGGAAGCTCGACATGTACGCCATCAGGCCTCACCCCGCTCACGACGGGGAGGGAATGCGGATCAACTTGGCGGTCACACACTCTGGAGTCCTGGTCTTTCAGGTTAGTGGTTCACGGTCTCAAACGTAAAGCTGGCGTGACTCTACTCGGCCAGCAGGAGGTGCTGTTTGTAGCAGCTCAGCTATAGGGAGAAGGGTGCGTCCGTTGGTTGGTTCAAAGTAAGATATCTCAACAAATATTGAGTGGATTGCCAATATATTTGGTGCAGATATCCAGGGTATCCAGACGGTGAATCCTAAAGAATTTGGTGATTCCTTGCCTTTTTAATTTAGCCCCACCGACACGTGAAAACTGACCAAAATCTTCGTTGTCTTGCAGCAAAGGACATTTTGATGGTTTTTTTTGTTCCGCACTTTCTAGGGAAACACCAAAATCAACACGTTCAGCTGGGGGAAGATCCGCAAGCTGAGCTTCAAGCGCAAACATTTCCTCATCAAACTACACGACAAAGTCGGGGTGAGGACACTGCGCTTGTTAAATATCTATCCGTGCACGTGCATGTGCCGTGCGCGTCTATTGATGGGAAGTGTTTGTCCATGCAGCCGTCGTGTAAGGACACGCTGGAGTTATCCATGGCCAGCCGAGACGTGTGCAAGTCCTTCTGGAAGACGTGTGTGGAGTACCACGCCTTCTTCCGGCTGTCCGAGGAGCCGAAGACGATGCACAAAACACTGCTGTCCTGTAAAGGCTCCAGCTTCAGATACAGGTACGACACACACTGTGTCTCTGTTGGATCAGCATTTAAAATGTCACACATGTATGACACACAAAATATACTTATAAGAGTCTATTAAAAGTAAAAGTACTCATGGAGAACATTTCAGAAATATATATTATATTTAAAATATACATATATACAAGTCAAATACTTACACTTCTGTAGTGGAGTACCGTAAAAGTCGGGTTACAAGCCGCTCCTACGGCCGGTCAGTGTCCCCGCTGTAGCAAGCTAGGAGCAGCGCTATCTAGCGCTGCTCCTAGCTAGTGCTGCTGCTAGCTAGCGCTGCTGCTACTGCCCGCGTCCCCTCTGCCCAAGTCGGGTGTCAAGCCTGGTGGTTTTCGGGGAGCTAGCGGAAGTTAGCGGAGAGCTAGCGGATGTTAGCGGGGAAGTAACGGAGCGCTAGCAGGAGCCCCAGCTGGCTACAGCGGGGAGCTAACGGGGACACTGACCGAAGGTAGTAGCGGCTCGTAAACCAGTGAGATGCTAACTTCCTGGTTGGCTTACAAGTATATACAATATTTAAAAAAACATTGTTTGTGTGTGGCAGCGGACGGACGCAGAAACAGCTGCTGGAGTGTATGGGATCAGGGGAGAAGAAGCCTTCGCACTTTGACAGGTAAGAATAAACTCATCTGATCGTAGTAAACACAGATTCTGATGCTAAGATGTCCCCGTTTTATGAAAAACTCTGAGGTTTGAAGTTACTCGCTTCTCTTGTTGTTGAATTCACTGTATATTTTCGCCATTAAGCCAACGGATAGAATGCTTTGATCCATTTTCTTCCTGTAAACCTCGAAATATGAGCGAAAGAAGGCTATAGAACTCTTCTTTTGGTTCTCATCATGTCTTTTTGTCTTCGTCAGGACTTACGGTCAGTCAGACTTTGATCCCAGACAGTGTCGCTCTTCTCCCGATCTCCTCACGGACGTCTCCAAACAAGTAAGAAAAACAACCATTTACGCACATAAACATGCATACGGACGTCTTTTATGTTCGTACACATGATGATGATGATGATTTTTGTAGAATAATTCAAAGAAGTGTTGTTGGCTAAGCTAATCGATTAATCGTTTGTAATTTTTCATGCAAATCTGTCGTCTTTTCTTGGTTTTACAACATAATACATCCAGTAATTTGAATATCTTTGGGTTTACGTTACCTTTTTTTTCTCAGTTTTCTGATATTTTATTGACCAAACGATCGATTAATAGCTAGTGAAAATAATTGTTGTTTGCAGTATCGTCTAATATTTGTGTTTTTTACCTCCTCAGGTGTACGAGCACTCCCACCTGTTCACCCGGTCGGGTCACGACTTGGCGGTCTGCAGTCAGGACGAGTTGGACCCACGGCACCGAGGCGTGGACGACGTCGACGGAAGAGGAAGAGGAGGGGCTAAACGCAGCCAATCGTCCGTCGAGGTCGCCCACAGGACCCGCCCTCTCACCCTAGTCGCCCCTCACTCTCCATCTATTCACACGTCAACCCCCTCGCCCAAGACGAGATCGGCCTCCATGTCCGTGATGGAGGAGATGAGGGGCGGCCGGATCGGGGTGCAGCGCCAAGCCCAACGGCTAGCCGGCGTCTACGGGAACCGCTCGCGGCGTCGGCCCAACCCCCAGCCGCATCCGGACGCCGCTCAGCAGCTTGTGCTCCTCTACCCAAACAGTCCGGCCTACCAGTATCGGCCAATCCTCCCAAGATTCCCGCTGGCCGGTTCCTCGCCTCTCAACCGATACCCGTACCTGTCGGACTACGTTGCCGTTTCCTCGCTGGAGCGCTTCCCGCAGGAAAGGAGGCGGGATTACGTGACGATGGACGGTCTATCGCGGCCGCCTTTCTATCCGCGGGGCCGCGACTCGCCGTCGCTCTCGCCGATCAGGAGGAACCTGCGCCCCTCCGGGTCGGGCGGGCTGGGATTGGCTCGGGTTTACCAGCCGGGGAGTAACGGGGCGAGGCTCCTGGGCGTCGGCCGCACGGAGGCGGGCCATTACAGCGACGACTCCAACTTCCTCCCCGGGCTGCCTCGCCGCGTGGCTAGCCAACCCGACGTCAAGTTTCACCTCTCGAGGAGTTCCAACCCCGCCTTCGACCCCGCCTCCGAGTTCCGTCCCCTCGGTTACTACCCCCACCTGACACGCCCCTCCAGACCCACCTACCTCCCGCTGAACTCCTCCCCTCTGCCCGAGAGACCTGCCTCGCTTTGCATGATCGGAGGAACCTCGGGGAGCTACAGCGACTCGGACCCGGAGGTTTTCTATCCGTACTACTGCCCGCCGGGTAAAGTGCTGCGGACTCATCCCGGACTCGCCAGGATGAGGTTCTCCTCTGGGAGCCTCCAGCTAGACGAGGAGGAAGAGGAGGAGGAGGAGTATAGAGCAGCGAAGGAGAGAGCGAAAAAAGAGTTTCAGGGCGAAGAAGATAAGAAAGGGAAGACGGGAGACGGGACGAAAGGTCCTGCAAAGATTACTGAAGTCACTCTGTAGATGAAGACGGAAACCAAAAGGTTCATGATATGATCACAGTCAACACATAAAAGAAAGACTGTGGAGTAATCAAAGGTTTATGTTGTTTTTGAGGTGTACTGGCAGATGAAATGTACTGTTTTTGCCTTGTTTTACTGAACACCTCAGCTTCTTTAGTAGCGTCATTACGGGTACAAGCTCGCACATGTTGATTATTAAAATCTCTAAACTGTTCTACTAATGTACCACCTAGCTGATCAAAGGTCCAACCATGCGTTGCCGCCTCGGCCTTACCCACTGAGCTGGTTCTGACTTGGGTCTCGTTTTTATATCCAGCCATCAGTTCACGTGTTGTTATGCTACTACGGCTGGCGATGCATTGAAGGAATTCAGATTTTCGAGTGTGTATGATGTGTAAAATATCAACATTGGGAAAATTGATTCACCACAAGATGCACAGCATTAGGGTCGACAGACATTAGCTATATGGGATGCATTCTTTTTAAAATATCCACAACGATGTTTGTCCTGCAGGTGGAGCAGGTTAATTATAGTATTTTTGCTCAACTGTCTTTGAAAATTATGTTTACATTTTAGCAAGAAATTCAATTTAAGATTTAAAATTGGTTGGACAAGGTAAAAAGTGCATTTATAAAGATAAGAAATTGGTCAATTGAGGCAAGAAAGAACATTTTTAAGATTAATAATTGGTCGGACGAGGCAATAAAGTGCATTTTAAGACCTTAATATGAAGTCTTGTAGGTTTGATGCATACGTAGGTCATTGGACAACGTTCTGGTCGCTGTAGCTGGGTATGTGTTTATTTTATATGAATGGTTCTTGTGAATTCTGTAAGAAAATGTGAAGGTTTTTTGGTTTAAAGCACCAATAAATTATTAAACAAGGAGGGAAAGTATGGTCATATTAATAGAATGCAACACGACCTACAAATTAAATTAATCTGGTTTGATCTTTACCATTTATCAGATCATATCTGATTGTTTAAACACATTGTGATAACAGAAAATAAAGAAAACAAACATTGGAAACATGTTTCTCAATCAAACTTAAATATTTATTCATAAAACTCTAAGTCCCGCTACAAAAAAAAAAAAAAAAAAAGTACACTTATGTAAATCTTACATCTTTCATTTTACATTTTCCCCCTTCAACAAACATTTTCACATCCCTTATGATATATAAAAAGACAAAAATATACAATGACCAAGTTTTATAGTGTCTTTGGTACAAACTATCAGTAATATCCTTGATTACAGCTCCCTTCCTGCTCTTGAAAAGGACCTGTGATACTTTCCTAGGTATTAAATACAATGTTGTGACACATCAAGCAGTAAGAATAAACTTTCAGATCTCAATGTCTTTCCCAAACTTTAAGCAGATAGAAAAAGGACGTCGTGGAAGAGTGTGTGTGTTTGTGTCTTACTCGCAGATCCTTGAAAATATTCCTTTTTCCTTTTATTTTCACTGTAATCTTATTCCAACCAGACACTTTCTGAACATCCCAGAATTTAATGTTAAACCGACATTTACTCCTCGACAAATTAAACCACTTATTCATTTTAAACATTTAAGGTTGGCACTTTATCTGAACTAGCTTAAACTTGTGAAATAAAAACGTCAAATATTTAAATTTAGCTAGTTACTTTGGAAAAAAACAGTTAGCTAGCAAGCTAGCTTACGTGTTAGCGAGCTACTAGCTGCCTAGCTAGGATGTTAGCTCCCAAATCTTTGTATAAAATGTGTCTTGATAAAAAAAATATGTTTTGCAGTTTAACAAACTTGAGCATTTTAAACATATTTATAAAGATAAATTTAGCTAGTTACTTTGGAAACCGTTAGCTAGTTAATTGTTAGCAAGCTACTAGCCAGCTGGTAGCTCCCAATAATGGGTCTGAATTCTTGAAATTGATTTTGTTTTACCAGGTTTTTCACTGGGGGAAACTTAGAAATTAAAAAGTTCAGATTCCTCAAGTGTGTTTCCACCTTGGATGTTCAAAATAAATCACCATAAGAATCAAACCAGTAGAGCTAAACCTTGTCCCACTGGGTGGGTGAAACATTTAAAATCATTAAACCCTGAAAACTTAAGAATTTCACGGGACCACAACTGAATTCTGGGATAAGGGAACTATAATATAAAGCATTACTGAAGACAACAAAAAATATGTAATATTGGCATATAATCTGTCTCAAGTGCTACTGGACAAACATATAAACATCTACAAAACAACAACAACAACAACAACAACAACAACAACATACCACTGCTAACGGACGAAAACCCTCCTCTATACATGTCTCTGTGTGTGTTCCTGTGTACTTTTAGAAAATGACTGACTGCATAAATAATCAAAGGCACATGATGGTAATTTTAAGAAAGTTTAAACAGAAGTCGCCTGCTCTCAATTGGGGACTTCAATCTGCATTAAAGGAAAGAGAAGTTCATGAAACGAAAGCACAAACTTTAAGATTGTTTTTTCAAAACTTTAAAACCAGTTGATTAAAAAAAAAAAAAATATTCTGCGAATTTAGAATCAAACTCGGGGGAGAAAAAAGGTCTTCAACCTGCAGCAGTGAATATATATATATATATGTATTTATAATATCTAGTGTATATATTACATTAGTAGTGTGTGTGTGTGTGTGTGTGTGTGTGTGTGTGTGTGTGTGTGTGTGTGTATGCATGTGTGTGTATGCATGTGTGTGTCTGTGTGTGTGTGTGTGTGTGTGTGTACAGCGAGGAGACATCGCACAGCAAATCTCCTCTGTTTTCCGAGTCGTCCAGCAGCGTCACCGTACGGAGACACAGTCTCTCTTCACATAACGTACACTTCCTTTTCCCCCAAAAAACAGTTCCAGTCCCCTCAGTTGGTCGTGAATCTGAGGAAAAATAAATAAAACAATATTATAATAAGTGTCTGAAATGAGAACAAAAAAGGTAACGGACAAGAAGAGGAGAGGAGGAAACACTCGTGGTACCTGGCGAGGATGTGTGTGACCATCCTGTCCGTGATGCCCGGACAAACCTCTTCAGCCGATCGGATGTTGCGTTCCAGCTCCTCGATGGCCAATCGCTGCTCAGAGTGCTCCTTGTGCTGCTGCTTCAGCTGCAAGGAGAAGACCGTGAACACAGTCAATCTACTACGAACAATATTCCTTTAAGAGAGACAAACAGGGAGATTTTTTTAAATAATTCTACGTAATATTACTAAAGATGTGCAAAAAAAAAAAAGCCTCACTTCACAGTACATTTTATATTTAAGTTATTATTTCTGTCTTTTTCTGATGCATTTTTGCTCTGAAGTTGTAGTTTTTTGCTGTTACTCTTTTTCTACTTTTCACAAAAGGTAAAAAGAAAAATGACTCCGAACTCCAAAGATTGTCAAACGAATTTGAGCTGAAAGATTTTAATCAGAATCAGAACCATTTATTGCCAAGTATGTTTACACATACAATGAATTTGTCCTGGCAGGAAGTGAATAACATTTAACAATACGCAGTTAACGATAAACATCAAACAAGTGTGCAATGAAAAGGGAGCATGAATATTTACAATTGGGTCTACAGAATATAAAGATTAAAGTTAAAATTTAAATAAAGTGCACGGAATGAAAGTCAAACAGACGGCATTCATGTGTGTGCACTTCCTGCTTTTTCACCTTTGTCAGATAAATATACTTTGTCTAAATTTCTCTTTTTTGTTTTTTTGCATACAAAACTTGAAAACAGAGTTTTTTCTGATTTGAGAAGCCGCCCTCAAAACATAGAACAGTCTGATCTCAGAGCCCATAAACCACTGAGGAGACGGGACGTGACGTCTCCTGTAGAAACATGTTTTTGTACGAACACATTCAACAGCGATTATTTATTTTTGATACAATTTGATATTTTTGGTTTGTTGTTTTGTCTGGATTGATGCATGTTTTATTTTCACCACAAGATGGTGCCATTGAGCAACGAATTATGAAGCCTGAACTATATTCTTTGGGTTTGGAAATGTGCTGAAGTTTAATAACTAAAATATGAGTGTGTGTGTGTGTGTGTGTGTGTGTGTGTGTGTGTGTGTGTGTGTGTGTGTGTGTGTGTGTGTGTGTGTGTGTGTGTGTACTAACTTCAGTGAAGACAGGAGAGATGACTGTGGTCAGACTGGCAGATTTACTCAGCTGATCCTGACCCTGAAGAGGAGAAACAAGGTGAGTCCCGAAATGTAAAATAGGACAAGGACACACACACACACACACACACACACACACACACACACACACACACACGGACACACACACACTACTGACCGTTCCATTGAGGACTTTCCTTCCCTCCGTCGGCTTCTTCTTACGGACGGTGAAAGACCACTCAGGTGATTCGCTGTTCTCCTTATTACTGGACTCACTAACACACACACACACACACACACACACACACACACACACACACACTTAGCACCATTGCACACATAGACATGAAACAGCTCTCAGCTTCCTGCTTAAAACAAACCACACAATCTTAAAAAGGACTTACCCGTCTGAGTCGTCGGAGCTGCTGCCGCTATGCCCCTCCTCCTTCCTGCGCCTGTACCTGTCAATCAACTCGCTGAGGTAGGACGTCTTCTTACAGTGTTTGACGATGAACTTGTGTTTGAGGAGCTCTTTGGCTGTTGGACGCTGCGGGAGAGAGGAGGAAAGAAATTAAGTGACTTTACTGTTTTAAAAAAAAGAGGAGTTATTTTATGTTCACATATTTCTGTCCACCAGGAGGCAGCAGAACGCAGCTACAAGCACAAAGACATGAAAACACATTGATTTCACTCCAGCGTCCAAACCTGAAATACCACAGAAGAATGTAGTTGGCAGGATGACGAAGAGCAGAACTCATGACACGCAAATAAACACTCACAGCAGATTTGACAGTCGATCATGAATAGAATCTGTATGTTATGAGTTTATAGATCAAAATATCATTCCTTTACTTCCTGTATGATGTCAAGATGTTGGTAGTTTTTACCATTTATCACCCTAACTTTAACATTTAAAAACTAACATTTGTGAATTAACAATATTTATATAAAGTGTAACACCAGCGGTGGATATGTGTAATAAGCCCTGTATTTAAAATCCTACGTACTTAAAAGTATCATCAGCTAAATGTACTAAAAGTACAGATTATATTAGAAATCATTATTTTAATAATACTGAAGCATCGATGTTAGAGCAGCGAGTTTCTGTTATTGCTGCTCCAGCTGGGTTTAACTACTTTAAGTCCAGTCCAGTGGTTCCCAACATAGGGGTCGGGCCCCTCCAAAGGGTCCGGAGATGATTAACGGGACAGAAGAATAATCAGTTTTCTTTATTTGGACTATTTTTGATTTATCAGTGATAATTTGGGCCTCAAAAGGTATTTTTTGTGTGAAATTTAGAGGTGAAATGTCTCCTTGGAGGAACTGAACCATGACAAGGGCCCCAAACTCACCGCTAGTTTATTTTAAGGGCCCACAAGTCAAAAAAAGTAAACGGGAAAGGACCTTAAAATGACGTATAAAACACATTTAATGCTTGACAAAGTGTCACAATGGATTTAAGGAGGAAAAAAACGTACACCGTAAAAGTCGGGTTTACGAGCCGCTACTACCTTCGGTCAGTGTCCCCGTTAGCTCCCCGCTGTAGCCAGCTGGGGCTCCTGCTAGCGCTCCGTCACTTCCCCGCTAACTTCCGCTAGCTCCCCGAAAACCACAGAAGGTAGCGGGACCAGGCTCGACACCCGACTTGGGCAGAGGGGACGCGGGCAGCAGCGCTAGCTAGAGCTGCTGCTGCTAGCTAGAGCTGCTGCTGCTAGCTAGCGCTACTCCTAGCTTGCTACAGCAGGGACACTGAACGGAGGTAGGAGCAGCTTGTAACCCAACTTTTACGGTATATATATATATATAAAATCTCGTTACTAAGCTCTAATAATCCAAATAAAAGCCGTTTGTGCGTCTTACGAAGGTGGGGTCCTTGTTGAGGCACGCCTCGGTGAACTCCTTGAAGCTCTTGGAGAAGTCTCCGCTCAGCGTGGGCGGAGGAGACTTGGGGATGTGGAACAGCACTCGCATCGGGTGCATGTCCGAGTTCGGGGGCTCGCCCTTCGCCAGCTCGATGGCCGTGATGCCCAGCGACCAGATGTCGGCCTGGAGAGACACAATGAACACACAGACGCACACATTTATACACACACACAGCGGCAGTCAAACTCTTCATCCTTTAATACAGCGGTGCCCAACCACCGGGCCGCTGACCGGAGCGGGCCACAGGTCCGTTGTACCGGGCCGCACGGAAAGAACTAACGGTTAAGTTTCCATTGATTATCAAGGTCGGAGAGATGTTTTATTTAGAAAAAAAATAAATGAACGGATACATCTGTCCTTAAACTGCCGTAAACCGCCAACCGCTGTAAACTGCCGTAAACTGCTGTAAACTGCCGTAAACTGCCGTAAACTGCCGTAAAGTGCTGTAAACTGCTGTAAAGTGTCGTTGCAAATGAAAAGACAGACCACTGTTTAGTGTAAAATGTAAACAAATAAATATGAAACGTCTTCAGAATGCTTGTTTTCAGTAAGCAACAGTTCAAAACCCCCCAAAATATTCAGTTTATAATGATGTTAAAAAAAAAGAAGAAAAAAAAAGTCTCAATTTTGGTTGATGAATAATTAAAACAAAATAATAAAGTGTTTTAGATACGATTTTGTTACAAGTTGAGTTTATTCCAAAGTCGTGAAACAAGTGAATGCAAACACACACACACACACACACACACACACACACACAGTCAGGTGGTTTGTGGATGACAGTTGTGACCCCCACTAACCATATGTCAACAACACACACGCACATGTAAACACACACAGACACACACTCAGACGCTCACACACAGGTTGAATGTCACATTGTTTCAACTTGCTCCAATGACCATGTGGGAGTTCAGGTAAGACACACACACACACACACACACACACTTCAGCGTCACATTACAACAGGATGCTCAGTCACTGTTTGACTGTTAACTCTGCGGCTCCATTACTGATACACACTGAACATATGGCGGTCTGGAGGAAACCCTCCCTCTCCCTCCATCAACTGTCACTGCCATAAAACCCTCGTTAAGCCTCCAACTGTCGCAATCCATCTTTTAACGTAAAAAACATCTGCCGGAAACCATTGCACTGGCTGACATGTTCCTTCAGTGACCAAATGTTTTAGTAAATTAAAAGAAAACACACATTTTATATATATATTTATATATATATATATATATATATCTATCCCTTTCAAAGCAGAATCCAGGTCAGGAGACATCACCTTGTTACAGACACAAAACACACACATATACTGTATATATATATACACAGACACACAAATGCATGTGTGTGTGTATATATATATATATATATATATATATATATATATATATATATATATATATATATATATATATATATATATATATATATATATATATATATATACATATACATGCATGTATATATATACATGCATGTATATATATATATATATATACACGTCAAAATGTTGCCCTAAAGGAGACGTATATGAATATATAAACATATACATAAGTCTAGTCTCCTGTAAAACACAAAGACATGAATCCAGCCTCAGAGTACACACACACACACACACACACACACACACACACACACACACACACACACACACACACACACACACACACCCTAATGGTATTCCTGTTTCCAAAACACGCCAAACCACATATACGCGCATTGACTCAAACAAAGCGAGCGAGACGTTACGCAACGTCATGAAAAGGTTTTGTTTGTTCGGCTTCGGGCGTCACGTCCAGCTCTCTGACCCCGCCCTTTATTTGACTTGTGTTTGTTTTTGTGTGTTTGTTTTTGTGTGTTTGTCAGCAGGTGCAGCCGTGAAAGAGCGGCAAGGGAATCCCCGTCCGCACAAAGACGCACCGGGAGCGCGCATCGAGAGTTCATGCTCTCCAGACGCATGCAAAGGCCAGACAACGCCACACTGGGGGAGTTTCTACTGCATGCAAATAAAACAACAATAAAAAGAAACTGTGGAAACAATGCAAACGAGCTCAAAGCAGCCAGACGTGCAGCGCATGCAAAACACGCAGGAGATTATTATGATTATTAACATAAAGACGAGTCGTTTAACGACCACAAGATGGACGCAAAAGAACCAGACAAAGAAGAGAGGGAGGTGATGAAGTACTGCTAAAGGTACTTGTACTGCACTTTAAAAAAAAAAAAAGGGAAATATAGATGTTTTTTATTGCACTACATTTATCTGGCAGCTTTAGATTAATAATACAATCAACTAATGCATAAAAGGAAATACTAGTATAGATAAAAGATACTTAAAATAAAGAAGAAAATCTACTGAATTAAAGTTACAGACACATTATAATATATTTATGTAATAAGTGCAAAATAGTTATATTTATTCTGTCTATATATAGATGTTTTACTGATTTTTTATTACCGTTTTTTATTTATATTACTTGTTTGTTGCTGCTGTAATCCTGTATATTTTCCCACTGTGGGACTAATAAAGTTATATTTAATTTGATCTTAAATAATATATACTTATGGTGTGATGCAAAAACAAATTGCACTCATTCTGCTACTTTTACTCAAAATAAAATCTAAATATAGTTATTTGGATCGTGGATGAGGATTCGATAAAATGCTCCAAAACCACAACAGTAAAAAAACATGTAGGCGATAAATATAAATAAACTAATAATCACAACTTTACCCAGAAGAGGACAAAAGTAGACTAATTATTCTACATGTTCACGTTTGCAAAAGACAAAATTAAAAGACGGAACCATAAATAATCGTGTAAAAAGTATTTCCGTGCGTGGAGACGGTTTGCGGCGCTGCGATTGGCCGGTCGGCGCCCTAGGGGGCGGGGCTTACCTTGGAGTCGTAGGCGGACTGCTGGATGACCTCGGGCGCCATCCAGAAGGGCGTCCCCACGAAGGTCTCCCTCTTGATCTGCGTGTCCGTCAGCTGGCCGGCGACGCCGAAGTCCGCCAGCTTCACCTGGCCGTGCTCCGACAGCAGCACGTTGGCGGCTGAGGGGACGGCGCTTCATTAATATTCATGAGGCGCGCTTCATTAATATTCATGAGGCGCGCTTTATTCATATTTATGAGGCTCGCTTTATTCATATTTATGCATTTATGAGGTTTCATACAGGTACAAAGCAGGTACACTTTAAATAAAGAGGGAAAAGAGTGTTTTTTCATTATACATGTAATTAAAGCGTTATTATTAGTAATTAATCTGATTATTAAAAGTGTTTGTTTGTAGTAAACTGATACAATTCAGGTGAAAATGTATAACATTTTGCACATTTATTGTTATTTATTATTAAATAAAGAGATTTGTCAGTGTGTTTGTGTTATACATGTAATTAAAGCGTTATTATTGCTAATTAATCTGATTATTATAAGTGTTTGAAGTAACTTTAAATGTGAGATTCTGCACGTTGAAGTAAAACTACGAGTCACGGGAAAGACACAAAGTTAAATTGTGTCTTTTGTAGTTCTTAAGAAAACTACTAAAAGTGTTGTCATGACTTTTACGTTGCATTGTGGGAAGTGTAGTGTTTTAGATGCTAAAAGGCAACGACAACAAAAGTGGAAATCACTATAACCGTTTAGACCAGTATTTATTATACTAGAATATACCCGTACTTTACCGTATTATACGTTATATTATTCATAGTCATATTGCTGAACTATATATATATATATATATATATATATATATATATATATATATATATATATATATATATATATATATATATATATATATATATATATATATATATATATATATATATATATATATATATATATATATATATATGTTTTCTTTTCCCTTATACTATATCTCATGTCACAATGTACCGTATTATACAATTTAAACACTGATTTCTGCATTATTAATCACAAAACTGTCACTTCACCTCGTAATTACTTTTATAATTCTGTAGTTTTCTTTTTAGTGTTCTATTCATATTTTAGTTTTTATGTTCCTCTTATTATTAATTTATATTCCCCTATTTTTCTGTGTATTCGTTTGTCTTTGTGCCGCTAAAAACACTTGATTTTCCAAACTTGGTGATCAATAAATCTTAAATTATCTCATGAGACCTTTTAAGATGAGAGAACTTTATTATTCCCAAAGGAAATCAAATGTGCCAGAGTTTCATTAAATATTTTTAATAATAAATAATTGTTTTTCTATTATTCTGTTGTATTTAAAAATAAAAAAATAAAAATTATATATATTTATTTTTAAATATTTGTAATAATAAATAAATGTATTTTGCTATTATTCTGTTGTAATCTTTAATGGAATACTTTAATGGAATACTTAATAATACTATTAATTAGTCTAAAATAAATAATACTGACTAAATCACAAAATAGAATACAATAACAAAATAATGAAAAGTCAACTAAAATAAATAATTTTTCTAATGAAAAGTAGAATACAACAAAGCGTATAAAGACCTTTGATGTCTCGGTGGATCTTCTTCTCAGAGTGCAGGTAGTCCAGACCCTTCAGGATCTCCTTCAGCATGGTGGCGATCTGGGACTCGTCAAACGGACCGGCCCGGAGCTGCTCACACACACACACACACACACACAGACATATATAAAACACTCACTTAACACATCCGGTTTCATTCAAGACGAGAATGTAAATCGGTGTCTTCTTACTGTGTTATTATCCTGTAATAACACCATTAGCAAATAAACTGATCCCATATTATGACTTAAATGGATACTTTACTGGAACTTATTATTATGCTTTGCATCCAATTATTAATATTGTACCTGAACATAATTATTATTATTATTATAATTATTATAACAAGGAGGTTCTTCTTTAGTTGGTCTTTCTGCGCGTAGAAACTCTGAACACTCACCAAGTCGAGTGCTGAACCTCCACCCAGGTACTCCATGATGATCCATAGTTTACTGCCCTGATGGGAGGAACACACACACACACACACACACACACACATTATAGATAATCAATAATCAATCAAATCTTACTGTACACACACACACACATCCTGCAGATTCAGTGTCAATAACTTTGATGTATTGACCAATGAGAGGCTCCAATCGGCGTAAAGGTAACAAAGTACATGCACTCAAGTACTAGTACATGCACTCAAGTACTAGTACTCAAGTACATGCACTCAAGTAGTAGTACTAGTACTAAAGTACTACTTTGAGAGACTTTGATCCCCAAAGTGATTCAAAGTTTGCACCACGTTAATAGATCAATAACTATGATCCAGTAATAGAATGTATATATATATATATATATATATATCAGAGTACTTGTACCTTCAGGTAGGAGCCGAAGTACTTGGTGATGTACGGGCTGTCGCACTGACTCAGCACGGTGATCTCCTGCTGGATGTCCTCGATCTCGTCCTCCGCCTCCTCCAGGTCGATGGTCTTGATGGCCACGACGCTCTGGGTACGGTTATCGATGCCTTTGAACACCTGGGGGAGGAAGAGGAGGAGGAGGAAGAGGAGGAGAGGAAGGTATGAGAACGAGAAGGAGGAGGAGGAGGAGGAAGAAGAGGAAGAGGAGGAGGAGGAGGAGGAGGAAGAGGAGGAGAGGAAGGTATGAGAACGAGAAAGAGGAGGAGGAGGAGGAGGAAGAAGAGGAGAAGAGGAGGAGGAGGAGGAGGAAGAGGAGGAGAGGAAGGTATGAGAACGAGAAAGAGGAGGAGGAGGAGGAGGAGGAGGGTATGAGAACGAGAAAGAGGAGGAGGAAGAAGAGGAAGAGGAGGAGGAGGGTATGAGAAAGAGAAAGAGGAGGAGGAGGAGGAGGAAGAGGAGGAGGAGGAGGGTATGAGAACGAGAAAGAGGAGGAGGAAGAAGAGGAAGAGGAGGAGGAGGGTATGAGAAAGAGGAGGAGGAGGAGGAGGAGGAAGAAGAGGAGAAGAGGAGGAGGAGAAGAGGAAGGTATGGGAACGAGAAAGAGGAGGAGGAGGAGGAAGAGGAGGAGGAGGGTATGA
>JBAMJR010000298.1:315000-325000 GCA_038501785.1 Myoxocephalus aenaeus | reverse complement strand
GTGGAAATAGCAAGCTAGCTAGCTTCATCTTCTCCAGAGTGAGGTAGACCTAATGTAGCATTAAAGCATGGTGGAAATAGCAAGCTAGCTAGCTTTATTGTATCCGGAGTAAGGTAGACCTAATGTAGCATTAGACAGGGTGGAAATAGCAAGCAAGCTAGCTAGCTTTATCTTCTCCAGAGCATGGTAGACCTAATGTAGCATTAAAGCATGGCGGAAATAGCAATCTAGCTAGGTTCATCTTCTCCAGAGCGAGGTAGACCTAATGTAGCATTAAAGCATGGTGGAAATAGAAAGCTAGCTAGCTTTATCTTCTCCAGAGCGAGGTAGACCTAATGTAGCATTAAAGCATGGCGGAAATAGCAATCTAGCTAGCTTCATCTTCTCCAGAGCGAGGTAGACCTAATGTAGCATTAAAGCATGGTGGAAATAGCAAGCTAGCTAGCTTCCCAGCTGTCCACGAGTTAGCTTGCTAATTCCACCATGCTTTAATGCTACACTGGTTACAGACAATGAGCCGAACAAAGTTGTCACTCGTCTGTTGATCGCTGCTTTCCTAAACGAATGTGTTGAATATTTCTTCAAATAATTGCATATTTATTGTGTAAAGTTTTTATTTTTATTTTCCACAGCTCAAGTTAAAATCTTCAAATTGCTATTTTTGGTGTGAAACAAAAGAAAAAAGTAAATTTAGAGCGACACTAAACAGAGAAAATGTGCAAATCATCATATGAAGAAAGAGCAAAACAAATATTTGGTTGTTGAGCATTTAGCTCCAAGCAGTTGCTGTACACACTTATTTGTACTTTTATTGCGTTTTCAAATTTGAAACTGCAAACAGTGATTCATTTATTTCACACAATCGGGTTATTTGTTCAGCATCTCTATTAATAATTAATGGTCCATGTCTTTCACAAGGTAGGTTGGTTGTTTGTTTTCCATTTGGCAAATCTGCCAAACATTTTTAAGCCACCGAAGGAAATAATTTAAACTTTTGCTCCGGCTAAAAGCAACATCTTCGGTCGGTACCTGCCTCCTTCTCTTATAGTCTCCTCAGTTTACATCACATTAGCCTGAATTCAAATGCAGACAGAAGATTTAAATACGACAGGAGCAGTGGGACACGGTGGACTTGGTTAAAAAAAAAAAAAGGTCGAAGCTGCAAAGATAGAGAAGAGAGAAGCAGAGCCGAGTTTTAGAGGTCAGTGAAGGGAACATGCAAACATTCAGCTGCATTCAGGAAAACTTGGACGCGGCTGTGGAAACTCTGTGTGCGATTAAGTGTGAGAGAGAGAGAGAGAGAGAGAGAGAGAGTGATCCATGTTTTTACTAACAAGTGGTGTCCAAATATCCAACCAAAAAAGGGGGTCAAAGGTCACAGCTGCTGGAGGAGGAAGTACAAACAAAGCATTCTCAAAAATGACCTTTGCAGAGTCGCATCATGTGAAAATCTCGCCGCACTCTTTAAACGTTTCCTGTTTCGTTTAATGTCGAAAACACGACACGACGTGTCAAAACACATTCACACTTTTTTTGTTTTTGTTTTACACACAAGAAAGAGATTGAAGGATGCGTTAACAAAACCATTTAGTGTAATGAGAAAAGCCAACGCTCTCAGGTGTCAAAAAGGATTTGCTTATTTACTGAGAGTTAGATGATGCCACTCATGTCTGTGTGTAACATGTGAAGCTACAGCCAGCAGTTGGTTAGCGTAGCTTAGCATAAGCTGCAAACAGCTCGTCTGGCTCAATCCAAAAGGCGATCAAATCCGTCCAAAATCTCATCATGTGTGACAAAACAAAACAAATATTATCTTAAATGTGTGATACGTCTCACACAATAAACTGTTTGCTTTAAAGTGTAAAATAGATTAAATTCTGAGCTCCTCAAAGCAACTGAGAAGCCATGATTGACTCTCTTGATATCAAAAGTCATGTGACAACAATTCCGGGAAACTTGGACAGAGGCGAGGTTGTAAAATGTAAATAGTTCACTCCGTACAGCACGTAGCGCCGTGTGGATTTTCATGTTGGATAAACAGATTCCAGTGTTTCCACATTTTTGATAATGCATGTTTTTCTTCATTTTGATGATTTATTGCATTGTAACGGTGTTATTCTGCACAAATGTTTTTGGAAGTTTGAGTTGTTTTTCTTTGTTGCTTCAGAGGGTTAAGGATTAAGTCTATAAAATAGTAAACAATGATCATTGCAATGTAACTTAAAATAGCTTGTTTTGACTCATCAGTCTAAATAATTATATATAAAATGCACCGATCAGTAAATACAGGCACAAACATGTTGTCAATGTGGAAGTAACGAAGACCTAAAAACTTACAATTTGTCGAAAAAAAGAGGTTTAGACAACAAGAAGGTTCTGTAATTTGGTGCAGTTTGAGGAAAATAGATTTGTCCAGCGTTATTATAAAACATATCATTGATTTTTCAATTTTTCATGGAAGAAAAGTGACAAAAAACTGTGTGTATGCTGTCAATTATAGTTCTATAGAAATAAAGAATTTGAAAAAAAATTGAAAAAGTCATAAAAACAAAAACGTAATAGTCTAAAAAAACAAAAGCACCAAATTATTGATCATTATCAAGTAGAAGAAATACAGCAATTGCTGGAAATAAGATAAAATAAACTGGAATTATGATGCATTTGGAAGTTTTGCATGAAAATCAACAGTTAATCATCAAAGTTATGAATGGTATGACTTTCCTTTGAGGCGAATCAACTAATCGTTTCAGCCAAAATATGACCCCGAACTAAATTAGTGTCTTTTATCATTTAATCATGTTATGTAGCCGATACTTTTTCTTTGAAATCAAACATCCTGACGCCCGTGTAGGCGAGTGAAACTTTGATGACTCAAACTGACTCGACGGACGTGTAACGCGACATGTTTACCGAGACTCGTCCAATGAAAAGGAGTCGTCTGGGAGCTCTGGTGTTGGAAAATGTAAACAAACCAGAATTTTAAAAAAACTTTCTGCTATGATTCAGACCACAGAACAACTGAGTCACCACCCGAAGCCAAAACCAAAGAAGCAGCTGATTATTTCTCACCCAGAAACACGAGGGGAGTGTCGGTCTGGTGGATTACGTCATGAAAGAGCAGAAGAAGAAGAAGAAGAAGAAGAAGAAGAAGAACATCTCTGTCGACACACCTGCAGGTTGCTTCCACGCAATGTCTGGAAGCAACCTGCTAGCGCTGCACCTGTTCACGCCAGAGCTGCAGGCCAGATTTACGACAGGAAGTTTTAACACCAGACGGCAGGAGGGTTTCGCCGAGACTGAAGAATTGACGCCCTGCAGGAGTTACCGTTTGTCAGGGAGACAGGACGTCCTCTGTTTTCGTTTTCCCCTCATTGAGAAGTCAGAAATGGACTTGACGTCAACAACCGCGTCGCTCATAAATACTTTAGAAAGACAATATTTTAACTTAAGATCTTTCGCTGTACTGGAGATCTCTTTTTTAGGCCAACACTGATACAAAACTTTTCAGATATCTAATGCGCAATTTATACACGGGATTGGGCCGAGCTGGCGGCTAACGGCGGCTAGCGGCTAACGGCGGCTAGCGGCTAACGGCGGTAGCAGCGCTGACAGAGCAGGTGGCAACATGCGGTTCTGAAGCCAATGCTGAAGTTAAATATTCCACTTGCAGTTGTATTTAGCTCCACCCTCTAGTGTCACTTCTGGTTTAAAAAAAAAAAAAAAGATGTGAAGGGCAAAATACTGAACTCAAGGCTTCAAAATCGGATGTTCAACCCCTTTCCTAGCACGAGTAACAATTCTGATTTTACCATTTTGTCCACTTCTGCCTGCTCCTCCCGCTCTCCTTTACAACAGAACTGATACCTAGATGAAAAGTACACCATTATGTCGTCCAAATTGAGAATAATAAGCACATGCCAACTCAAAATTCTGAGAAAATCTGATTATTTTCATTTGTTTAAGTATCAAATTCACACAAGAGTGTACAAAACCACAATTTATTATTATTATTATTAATTATTATTATTAATGATGTTATAATGAGTAATGATGTTATTTCTGATAGACATATTTTTGAATGTCCAGAATACAAGCTGTATCATGATATCATTGCGATATGAAATCACCTTTATTGGTAGGAAGATGTTGGCCGTATTGCTGAGAAGCAGTTGAAATAATTGGAAAGCTGCATTTGCAAAGTAAACAGATTCCCTCCAACGCAAAAACAACTTTTCTCTCTCCCTTTCTTTGCAAAGAGCAGAGTAGAAAACATTTAGGAAGCAGCCAATTCAAATGACAAGCGTTGCTGGCAGCAGATCTTATCAGCTGTCTCTAATTAACAACAATGCTGTGGGTAATTTGATGACGGGCCAAAATTAAACTAGTCTGCTCTTTGCCAACGATTATTTGTGAGGAAGAGGATCCACTCTGTAACACCACTGCACAACCACGAGTCTTTCAGCAGATACTGAATAAAAATCAAAAAATCTGGATGAGGACTTCCAAAACTCTGTCAGGGAGGAAGTAGCTAACTAAAAATAGCATTCAGACCAGAGGATAATAAAACAATTTGATGATAAGATCCAATAAAAAGATGTCCATGTGGACCATGTGGAGTCATTCTAATGATTTCCCATAAAAGGGCCAGCACATCGTCAACCTATTAAACAATCAAAGTCTCATCAGATGGCGTCCGATCAGCTGTAGACGATTATCGGTAACACCAACCATCATAAAAAGATCTTATTTCCCACTGTGATGGTCAGTTGCATTGTCCAGAAAAACCTCCTATCGTAGGGAAAGCATTAAGGCATGGGGAAATGGAAGCTAGCTAGCCGTATCTTCTACAGAGCGAGGTAGACCTAATATAGCATTAAATCACGGCGGAAGAAGCAAGCTAGCAAGCTTTATCTTCTACAGAGTGAGGTAGACCTAATGTAGCATTAAAGCATGGTGAAAATAGCAAGCTAGCTAGCTTTATCTTCTCCAGAGTGAGGTAGACCTAATGTAGCATTAAAGCATGGTGAAAATAGTAAGCTAGCTAGCTTTATCTTCTCCAGAGCGAGGTAGATCCAATGTAGCATTAAAGCATGGTGGAAATAGCAAGCTAGCTAGCTGTATCGTCTCCAGAGCGAGGTAGACCTAATGTAGCATTAAAGCATGGTGAAAATAGCAAGCTAGCAAGCTTTATCTTCTACAGAGTGAGGTGTACCTAATGTAGCATTAAGGCATGGTGGAAAATAGCAAGCTAGCTAGCTGTATCTTCTCCAGAGTGAGGTAGACCTAATGTAGCATTAAAGCATGGTGGAAATAGCAAGCTAGCTAGCTGTATCATCTCCAGAGCGAGGTAGATCCAATGTAGCATTAAAGCATGGTGGAAATAGCAAGCTAGCTAGCTGTATCGTCTCCAGAGCGAGGTAGACCTAATGTAGCATTAAAGCATGGTGGAAATAGCAAGCTAGCTAGCTTTCCAGCTGTCCACTAGTTAGCCATTCGTAGGGAAAGAGCCTAAAGAATTAAAACGCCAACGTCAGCATGATAACATACTCACAACCCCAAATGTCAACCTCGTGGCGAGGACGCTTGACGAAAAGCCAAAAGGCTCAAACCAAAGTTGAAGGGATTCGTCCTCTTGGGGACAATGTGTGTTTTATATTTGACCAAGTGTTGAGAAATTAAAGCCGGGACCAAAGTGGTGACCAACCAACCAACAATGGTCGGCAATTGGCGTCAAAACAAATTGTGATCTCTAAAAGTTGCAATTGCTCCCTTTATATATTTTGTGCTGATCCAATCCATGGCACGGTCCAAACCATGAGTTTTATGATCCGTATATAGTTGAAACTCTTCTTTCAGCAGATGCCAAGTAGTACAACAAACAGGGAAACCTGACGAGTACTTTGGTTTTTCTGGGCCAATGTAGACATTTTTGAGTTCTGCACATGCTTTGAAGCAAGAATCTCTCAAATGTGGTCATAAAAAGACTTTTAAGGTTTTTCCGACCACTGATTAAAGGTTCAAAACATCTTAAAATCCCAGAGGACTTTCTTTACATCCCAACATGAGACACGATTGGACAGACTGTCACATATCTTATGGGCTGAATGCAGAAACTAGAAGACTAAACAACAGCAACACCCGTTAAAATATGTGTCTCTCCGTGTGTAATGTAGCACTTCTCAAAGGGTGAATGTTAATAAAAGTGTAAGAGGTGGTCTGTATTTCCAGTTTGGTGGTCCGCCTCTGCTTTAATTACACTGTGGAAAACCCTGAAAGAGTTGCTACAAAGGCATAAGCCCCGAGGCAGCACATTTTATAGCTTTGAACAATACATGTATTTATTCTTAACGGACTGTAAACGCATTGTAAATAACGGAGTCATGATGATGGCATGGTTTTGAAATTACCTCAGAAGAGAAGGATGTTAAAACCAGCATCATGAATCTCTCTCTGGCCTTTTCTGTCGATTCCCTCCATGAAACCAAGTTAAGCCAAATGCCCAAAACAATACAACTACAACACACAAGAGCATTTCCATGTTATGCTACTTTATACTTCTTCTCTACAACATTATTGTGGAAATATTGTACTTTTTACGCAACCATATTAATCTGACAGCTTGTATTACTTTGCTGATTTAGATTATTTATATATAAAAACATAATTATAATGTATTAATAAAAAAGGTTAAGCTACCCACCAGTATATACAATGCATAAATAAAAACACTAATCAACAAAAGAAATCATAGTTTATTCGCTCTCCATCTAGTTTCTTTAGCTGCTAAGCGCTCCACTATGTCCACCAGCTAGTTGCTAACTTTGTGCTTCTGCTGTTCTCGGCTAACGAAACGGTAGAATTGCGTTGCGATAAAACCCAAACAATGAGCTGAAAGACGCTAAAACTCTCTGTAAAGCGAAGGGATATTACATGTTGTCAGTTTATCCCTTGTTAATTTAAAAAGATAGATTATAGCAGCTTTATGCTGTCAGAGGAAGTGGTTAGGTTTCCACATTTACACGGTTACTTCTCCAACAGGGTTGTGCAACGAAATGCGGTTTGTAGTCCCGTTTTGGTACACGAGAGAAACACAAGAAAACTAAAGACGCTCCTCTGTAGTATGGAGGTACTTCTGCATCGCTTTCCAGACGGCAGCAGGGTTTAAACAGGCTGTGGCTGGCTGCATCTTTAAATATCCACTGGGCTCTTCGCCGGCGCCCCTTGTAACCAATATCACCAGGTAGATGGGTACCAACGATGTTCTGGGAGACTGTAAAGCCAGTTTGTAATGTTTCCAGTCAGGAAATCTTACAAATCTTGCTTATATACTTAGAGCAACAGCCAAACACCTGAAAATATCAGCAGGCTATTTATTTTATAACGAGTAGCCAATAACAAAATAATAGTACAGCTCCTTTAAAAAGGTCCTAAAATAAATAATGGCCGACTTCCTGTTGGGTTTTGGGCATACCTCCAAGAGGCATTTTTTTACGTCCCATCACGTTACATATACCTACCAAATTTCATACAGCTAAGTAAAACGCAACCTGTTATAGCTTCTCTCACCAGCATCACTGTTTTAAGCTGTGCTAACATAATTGCACAAGGGTTTTCAAGGGTTTTCTAATCATCCATTAGTCTTCTATGCGATGAGCAAACGCAATGTACCATGAGAACACTGCAGTGATAGTTGCTGGAAATGGGCCTCTATACACCTATGTAGATATTTCATTAAAAACCAGACGTTTCCACCTAGAATAGTCATTTGCCACATTAACAATGTATAGTGTATTTCTGATTCATTTAATGTTATCTTCATTGAAAAAAACAGTGCTTTTCTTTGAAAAATAAGCTGTAACTGCTGCCGTGGTGTCAGGTGTGTGTATCTGTGTGTGTGTCTGTTTAACAAGACTTTGACACCATTACCGGCACGCCCACCTGGGACGAGCGGAGCCGGCAGAGCGAGTGCACCGACAGCCGGTCCCTCAGGTAGACGACACACCTGAGAGCCGGCCAAACAGGAGGCCGAGCGGAGAGGTGAAACTCGCCCTGCACACCTTTTGTCGAGGTGACGGAAACGCGGTCGTGACTGCTGATTCACCTTCATTACGCAACAACAAGTGTGATCCGAGGCGTATCGTACACATGCAATGGTCAAACCCGTGTGTAATAATCTAATAAAAGATATTAGACTATATTGACACACATTATGGGTCAGTAAAGGAGTGTCAGGCGGTATCGTCTGAGGGCAGTCCAATTATAACTCGTATAAAAGCAGATAAAAGATACTGAGCTAAAATAAGCTCACG
Source organism: Myoxocephalus aenaeus (assembly GCA_038501785.1). NCBI lineage: Eukaryota > Metazoa > Chordata > Actinopteri > Perciformes > Cottidae > Myoxocephalus > Myoxocephalus aenaeus. Next base: position 316,691 of record JBAMJR010000298.1, on the reverse strand, counting down.
GACATAATGAGTCACTGTGGGAATAACACAGGGATAATAATTACACACATTCGTGTTTATGAATTAAACAAAAGACTCAAAAGTGCCAAGAAAGGTCACCGAGATGTCAGCATGAGGTTCCACAGACACATAATGGGCACATATAGGAGTATTTAAAAGAGATATAAACATAATAAAGTCACTGTGAACTCAACATGGACCCAAAGTCACACTACAATGGACAACCAATGCCACATTTAGTAAGTCATAAGTCACCATTTGTATACTATATCTTGAATAGTTAAAGAGATATTAACATCATAATGTCACTATAAACCGAGTTTAGAGTATTATAGTCACATTTTAATTAACTTTAGGAGTATTACAGAGACATCTAGAGAGCTATTAACATCATAATGTCACTATAAACTCAGTTTGGAGTACTAAAACCCACATATGAAGTAACTTTAGGAGTATTACCTGTACATCTAGAGAGATATTACCACTACAATGTCACTTTAAACTCAGTTTAGAGTATTATAGTCACATTTAAAGTAACTTTAGGAGTATTATAGAGACATCTAAAGAGATATTAACGTCACAATGTCACTATAAACCGAGTTTGGAGTATTATAGTCACATTTAAAGTAACTGTAGGAGTATTATAGAGACATTAACATCATAATGTCACTAAAAACCCAGTTTGGAGTATTATAGTCCCACATCTAAAGAGATATTAACGTCACAATGTCATTATAAACTCAGTTTGGAGTACTAAAACCACATCTAAAGTAACTTTATGAGTATTACCTATAGATCTAAAGAGATAGTAACATCATAATGTCACTAAAAACACAGTTTGGAGTATTATAGTCACATTTGAAGTAACTTTATGAGTATTACAGAGACATCTAAAGAGATATTACCACTACACTGTCATTATAAACTCAGTTTAGAGTGTTATAGTCACATTTGAAGTAACTTTAGGAGTATTAGCTATACATCTAATGAGATAGTAACATCATAATGTCACTAAAAACACAGTTTGGAGTACTAAAACCACATTTGAAGTAACTTTATGAGTATTACAGAGACATCTAAAGAGATATTACCACTACACTGTCATTATAAACTCAGTTTAGAGTGTTATAGTCACATTTAAAGTAACTTTAGGACTATTACAGAGATATCTAAATAGATATTAACATCATAATGTCACTAAAAACACAGTTCGGAGTACTACAGTCACATTTAAAGTAACTTTAGCAGTATTAGCTATACATCTAAAGAGATATTAACATCGTAATGTCAGTATAAACTCAGTTTAGAGTACTAAAATCACATTTAAAGTAACTTTAGAAGTATTACAGAGACATCTAAAGAGATATTAACATCGCAATGTCACTATAAACTCAGTCTGGAGTACTGCAGTCACATTTGAAGTAACTTTGGGAGTATTAGTACAGCATAAATCCACTAGAAACTGCGTGGTTACATAATGAGCTGCTTGAACAACACCGCGCTGCTCAGAAACCAGAAGCAGCGACACAAGGTAACCACTTTCTCAAAGTGTCGGAAACGGCCTGCCGTTGCACAATGCCCCCCCACCCCGTGATACACGGGCTCAGCCCGCTGCTCCACGACGACAGAAACAGACCCAACAACCTTCTGGCTCCAGCCCTCTGCTCACCTGCATACCAGGAACTTCCATG
>JBAMJR010000298.1:262500-307500 GCA_038501785.1 Myoxocephalus aenaeus | reverse complement strand
GTGTGTGTGTATGTATATGTATGTATATATATATATATGTATATGTATGTGTTCTGAAACGTATCTCTTCCCTCCAGTTGGTCTCCATAATCACAGACGAGACTCCCATCGAGCAGATGAAGAACAGACTGATGATCAAGGACAGAGGCTCTTCGTCTTCGTCATCCTCCTCTCAGCTGCCTCACCAGCCCACACACACCCGCAAGCCCAAGCTCGCTCTGCTGCGCGAGGTTTTCGGAAGAGGTGTGTTTGTGTTTTGTCGTTTTAATATTTGAACCTGTTGTCAGAATAAAGAAAATAAATCATCATCGTCTTACAAAATCTGGTGGGTGAAGCATTAACATGCTACATTTGACTCATTTAGAGGCTTGATAGTTAGCTTGATAGTTAGCTTGATAGTTAGCTGTATAGTTAGCTGTATAGTTGGCTTCATAGTTGGCTAGATAGTTAGCTTGACAGTTAGCTTGACAGTTAGCTTGCTAAGGCCACCATGAATTCGTGCTACAGTTGCGAAACATAAAAGCGCCGTAACTTAGCTGGACTTCACTGTTTTCATGATGGCTGTTACCTTTTCAATACCCCAATGCTAATCAAATACTTTGCACTAAAATGAATCCATCAACAACACGACTAAATACGTTTTTCGGCTGAAAGAAAGTGGATTGGGATTTTAGTTGCTCTTTAAAGAATATTGTTTGTTTTAATCTAAAATCCTTGTTCCCTCTGTTTTAATCTCCCCAGGTTCGGTCTTTTGCTGGCTTCTTCCCCTCCACTCCAGCCCTCCGTCGGTTGGCGGCATCTCCTACTCGGCCCTGCCCGACTACGACGTCTGATCTCTGCACCTGTGAGAGCGCCGGAGGGCGAGGAAAGGTTTTGTGTGTGAATGAGTGAATGGAATGTGTGACTTTATCCCCGGGACCTAAAAGAGTTCAGCCTCAGACGCCAGACTCTTGGAATTTCTTTCCCGTCACGATGGAAGAACTCCGACGATCCGATCTGTCAACTACCAGACTTTTTTGATTATTGCGTTAGCTAGTCGGGGTTTGACCGATGTGGGTTTAACGAGGCAGATTTATTTTTCACCAAAGCTGCTGGTATTTGATGTATTAATCTACTTAAGTCTGTTTCTTCTTCACGCCCACAAATTGCAAACATCCAGTGCCAGATGTAATAAGAAAAATGGGTCATTTTATTCGCTGGAAGTCCACCAAAAAACTATTATTAAATAGTCAAAAAAAAAGAAAAAAAGGGTTAAAAATGCAGCAGAATCGGAGATATCGTCAACATTTTTGTGATTATTCCGATGTTAACGGAAATAATTTGTGTTTCCGCCTTGTGATTCGGATGGGCTCCAAACTTTAATGGGTTCTTCAAGCCGAAAACATGAGTTCTTTGGCGGAGGAAATTAGGGGGAAGACATCAACAGTCTTATTAAATCTGGCGCTCCGTGTTTCATCCAGATTTCCCTTCTCGTTTGAGCCCAAAAAGCCTCTGAAGTAACATTTAGGACACCAAAAGTGTCCGGTGTAAACTCCAAGATGCATTTTAATGGAGTCTAATATACATGATGCAACATTATTTATGTACTGTATAAATATGAGGTACGGGGATTTCTACGTCACTAAGACCGGGGTTCTTCTGGTCAGTATTTAGGCAAACAAAAGAGTTCGAACACAAACTTTCCCGTGTACTTGAACAAGCATCAGCCTCTTGAACAAAAAGCTACTAAAGGAGGTCAGGTAGGTCGACTTCCTGTTTCATCACAGTGTTATTACACCCTGAACCCCTGAAAGAAAACGGATATACTTGAACTTTGAAGGATATCCCCAAACTGTAAAATGGAAAGTACACTAAAATATCACTGTATCCTCCTTTTTAATGCAAATAAAGGGCCCAAATAACGAAGCCCTGAATCAAAGGTACTCGTACTTTGGGCCATATACTTTATAGATGCAGCTCTTTTTTGTTACTGAGTTGGTTATAGTCCAACACTTTAAAACAAACACCCAAAGACACTGAAGGCCACTGTATTTTGTATTATCTATTTATTTATTTATTCTCAGATCAACCACTTGAGCTCAAGGTATCGATTACACCTTCGTGGAAATTAGTGTTCTTCCTGAAGGACGGACGTTCTACCCAAACCATTTGCTTCTGAAGAAGCCTTTTTAGTAGAAAGGGGGTTTCAGGGGTCCTTTTCAACCCCAAGGGTTCCATTAAGAACCCTTTTCCTCCAAAGAACCGTTTTTGGAAGAAAGAGAACCCGTGATTGTGAGCCAGGACTGTTGTGGGTTGAGCTGCCCCACATCAGCCCCGTCCCTTTAGGAGACTCATGAGGAACCCTGGGTGGGTTCCAGATGAAACCCTTGGAATATTCAAATGGTTCTTGTAGAACCCCCTTGGTGGGTTCCAGATGAACTCCTTAGAATAGGAAAGGGTTCTTGGTAGAACCCCCTTGGTGCGTTCCAGATGAACTCCTTAGAATAGGAAAGGGTTCTTGGTAGAACCCCCTTGGTGCGTTCCAGATGAACTCCTTGGAATAGGAAAGGGTTCTTGGTAGAACCCCCTTGGTGGGTTCCAGATGAACTCCTTAGAATAGGAAAGGGTTCTTGGTAGAACCCCCTTGGTGGGTTCCAGATGAACTCCTTGGAATAGGAAAGGGTTATTGGTAGAACCCCCTTGGTGGGTTCCAGATGAACTCCTTGGAATAGGAAAGGGTTATTGGTAGAACCCCCTTGGTGCATTCCAGATGAACTCCTTGGAATAGGAAAGGGTTCTTGGTAGAACCCCCTTGGTGGGTTCCAGATGAACCACTTGGAATATGAAAGGGTTATTGGTAGAACCCCCTTGGTGGGTTCCAGATGAACTCCTTGGAATAGGAAAGGGTTATTGGTAGAACCCCCTTGGTGGGTTCCAGATGAACCACTTGAAATACAAAAGGGTTCTCCGTAGAACCCCCTGGGTGAGATCTTGTTAGCACCCTTAGAAGGCGGAAAGGTCCTGGGTAGAATCTCTAGAGAGGGTTCCGGGTGGAACCATTAAGCACTCGAAGGGTTCCCTGTAGAACCTTTTCATACGGGGTTCTCGTTGGAACCTTTCACAGATGTTCGGTTCTAAGTAGAAAACTATGAAAGCGTTCCAGGTGGAACCTTTTATAAAAGGTCCTACTAATAAGGTTCTCCCATGGGGACAAGTCGCAGAACCCTATGAAGGTCCAGTTGGCATGTTTAGTGAACAACGCTGATTTTTAAAAGATGTTCATATTATCAACTAACATGTCATTTTATACGTGAGGGAACACAGAACTAGCTGCCTGTCCTCCTTTACATCCTGTGTTTGTTTAGTTTTTTTTTTCCTCATTCCTGTTTTTATTTCGAGGTACAACTACGTTTAATGTGTTAACTAACTAAACTGTGTTAAGCTTGTAGAACTAACACACACTCAGAGTACACTTCTCAGTATTCTGCTAAATCTCAGTGAAGGGACGATTTTTTTACTTATTTATTGTTTCTAACTATTCCGTGGAGATATCTCCACCAAATAACTGTGTGTTTATTTTTTTTCGTGTGCCGGGTGAAGTCGTCTTTGCTGCTGTTGGAGGAGCAATAATGAAGTGTGTAGTGGGGAAACAAAACACAGGTTTAAGGCTGATTTGTTTTTGTTTTTATGTCACTGTACACAAATAAAGTCAACACAAACAATAGAGATATTAGATAATAGAGACTTAAACTGAGTCAATTACCGTCCGTTACTTATATAACGTCTTTTCACATGAAGATACTGGACTAAATATCTTTAGATTTGGGTCCGTTGTTTGAATGAAACAAGCATTTTTTTTAATACATTGTCTTGGGCATTTTTCACTATTTTCTGACATTTTACAGACAAAACGATCAATCGTTGCTTAAATTATCGTATAGTTTCAGGCATACGTCGGTCTCTTTCAAACAGGAAGTGAAGCAACAAGAGAATATCAACCCGTTGGTTTCAATAAACTAATATTATGGAATGGCAACAGACACAAAAGTTAGTTTTTAATGTATTTATTTGTATTGTTACGTCTTCAGGCCGTAAACCGCTCATGAAACACTCACACTGAGGAGGTTTCTTTTTGCAGATGCAAAGACAACTTCACCCCTATGTATGTATGTGTGTGTATGCATTGTGTTTGACCTGGGCTCAACATTATGACTTCAGTGGATTTAGTGAACTCTTCATTTTTAACAAAGTATTCACAAATGTTCCTCAGATGCTACAAAACCAGAACAACTGCCAGTTGGGAGACGGTGTCCCCTGATTCCTCTGAAAAGCCCCTTTTTCTCTTGAATTATGTGACTTAAATCACATGAAGTGATCTGCCTTTCTTTTCTAATTGTACTTTCACATTTCAGGAAAAAAAGAGTTACTGATATTAACTGAAAACTCTATTTTAAAACATGTCTTTTAAAGTGAAACCCTTGGAGAGACGCTAGCAGTGGTTATGGGAGGCGTGCAGTGTGGTTGAGGGGTTTGTGATGCTGCATTCACACTGAGCGACTTTTACTCGTGTTTGTACGGTATACATGGAGCTACAATTAGCAGCCGTTAGCTTAGCATTGAGACGGGATCCGATTGGCGGTTTCCAGTCCAATCGCAACTTAAAACGAGCCCAATTCAATAAAAACCTAAAACAAATCTATAAATTCAGAATATTACACTGCACAACTGTAAGAGTAATAATACTTATAACCAATTTTTAGGTTTAACCAGTTGGAAAATGACACAAAAAAAAATTAAAACCTAAAATATTAAGTTCACCATTAAAACCAACCAATGGGTGCCACCGTTCTTCCAGCTTCCTGTTATCTTTCTAGAGAACTCGGAGGCTTTGATTGGCTGGAATTAGCACCTTTTAAGGCAACCCAAGCGACATAGTTAATTGTCTTTAACAATAAAGCTCATTCTGTGAATGCAAGTTTTCAAACTTTGTGAAGCAGCTGTCCTCCGAGCTAAAAGATGCCTTATTTCTGTTGGTTTTTATAGTGTTGTTGACTGCAGGAATGTTTTTCATAACTACTGGCCACCGCTCTCCAAACACTTCTCGACAGGCAGGTATCACTTAATGTACATCCTCGCCCAGGTTTGGTTTAGCTGTACATATAGGAAGGTTCATGTTTTATATCGATGATGTGCAATTTTAATGAAGGGAAGGTTACTGCGTTTGTTTTCTATCTTGATCTCGGTCAAACAAAACACAGGTTTGAAATGTTTTTGTGTGAGTTGCATGAAGGATTTGTCTCATTTGTGGTCTAAATTAAACTGGAAAAAGCTCCTCTTGCCTTTTCTGTAAATTATGAAGATGTTAGAGTCCCTCTTCACTCTTAAATCAAACATCCAAAAACATTACAAACTAAATGTTTTGTGTCCAGGTGGGTGTTATTTTCCAGGGTACTTGCTTGCTTGTTTAACTCTGTGGAAAAAAATGCAGTTGATCTGTTTTTTCGTTTCAGTTTTTTTGTATGGTCGCTCAACGGGGTGCGCTTGTTTCGGTTCCTCCACGCTGGTGCCTCCTTACCACTGGTTCTATCATTTAAAAACATTCACCAGCTGTCTGCTGAAACAAAACAAGCGCACCCTATTTTGCTGTTTTCCTTGACAGAAGGAATGTGTGTACAAACGAAGAGGGCCTGAAATTAATGATTACAAGTGGCTCGTTATTGCTCATTTTTTGTATCATAACTTTGAAGAATTGGTAGCTAATCCCCAAAAACATCAACCAAAGAAGGAACGTACCGTAAAAGTCGGGTTACAAGCCGCTCCTACCTCCGGTCAGTGTCCCCGCTGCTGCTAGCTAGCGCGGCTGCTAGCTAGCGCGGCTGCTAGCTAGCTCGGCTGCTAGCTAGCTCGGCTGCTAGCTAGCGCGGCTGCTGCTACCGGCCGCTGCTGCTGCTACTGCCCGCGTCCCCTCTGCCCAAGTCGGGTGTCGAGTCCTGGTCAAGCTACCTTCGGTGGTTTTCGGGGAGCTAGCGGAAGTTAGCGGGGAAGTAACGGAGCGCTAGCAGGAGCCCCAGCTGGCTACAGCGGGGAGCTAACGGGGACACTGACCGAAGGTAGTAGCAGCTCGTAACCCGACGTTTACGGTATGCATATTTGAAATATTGTTTAAATAATAAACTAATGGAACTTAAATAAAGTTTGATATCTCAAGTGTTTATGTGGTTAAAACGTCTTTAACCATTGAGGTCAATAAAGAGTCACGTACAGCAAAGTTAGTCTTCATATTTTGGCACAAACTGAGGAATTTCTTCAGCTGGTAAAACTCTGTATTTGATGGCTGGTTGCCCCAAAATAGGCTTGTTTCACACCCTTCAAACAAAACCAACAAAGAGTTTATTATGATGTGTTTTCAGGATGAACAAGTTTACAACCGACTGATGTTTTATTTATTGTTGCTCTCTTGAAACCGTGACCTGTGTATTGTTCCTAATGACCTGCTGCTCATCAACTGGAAGTAAAACTGATTCTTTTGAACTTCACTGACTCCTTTTTCATACTTTTTCAAGGATTTGTCTTAATTCTGAAGATTAATTATGTTTGGGGGGGTTAATAAATAGACAAACAGTAATACCAGCAAGTCCACATTGGCAGGTAAGCAGTTATAAAATATTTGTATTTTTCACCCTTTTACATTTATACAACTCTCAAAGTATTTCCTCATAGAAGCTGTGCAAGATAACATCATGATTACAGTTTACAGAAACATGTATGTGTAAATGAATAGTTAATAAACAATATCAAGTTTTACGTTTTGTAATAATAATGCTCCAAATTATATAGAATTATAAAATAAAAAAAACATCAAAAACTTTAATATTTCCTTTGGGGAACGCCCCACTAACCAACATCTCCTAGTTTATTCACTATAGAAAATCAGAATGTGTCTGCTTCTCCGGCTGCATACACACTGCCTACACCATGGGTTTCAAACTCGCGGCCCGCAAGCCGATATTTTGTGGCCTTCTTTTTGAATTTATTTTGAGTTTGTGGATAAAAGCTCCTCCTCAAGCGAGTGAGTATTCTCAGCTAAAGTTACATAATGTGAGTCTTTTTAAAACTACTTCTTAGGACTTCTGAGGTGTTCTGGGCCGAGTAAAATAACTTCAGCAGCAGGAAGTTGCAGGTCATCCAGGTTTTGATGTCTTTAAGAGACGCTTGAAGTTTAGCGACCTGGTGGATTTCATCTGGCTTGATCGACAGATATAGTTGAGTATCATCGGCATAGCAGTGAAAGTTGCTATACCTGATCCTCATCAAACTGGAGACATGGTAGGACTGCGTGTCAGTTTGCTTTATTCCTCATGTGTGCTCTGCAATGAACTGCTTCATCCTCTGCTGTTATCTCTTCTCTCCTCTTCCTCTGCAGCTCCACTCAGTTCAACCACAAGGGGGCACAACAGGCTTTCAGACAGACATTAACCAAGTACTGAAAACTGTTTACTTTATAACTTACTACTACTTTATAGAATTTAACATAAAGCCTTTGTATAAAGTGCATATAAAGTCAGAGACAAAACATGTTCTGGTTTGACCCCTAATGAGGTTAAAACCAATACGTTAAGTTACTTTGACACAATCTGCAGCAGCTCTGCAGAAGGAAAGTAAAGAACTCTCCATTCTGGAAGAAAGAAAACATGGATATTATATATTTACATTTCCTCCTGTGAGCAGACAGATAATGAACCTCATGAAGGAACATTTATGTCTTAAAGTGATTGTTTCAACGTGATGAAAGTCACATGATCAGGAGAAGGTGCGCTTTAATGACAAGTCATCATTAGTGTAATCAACGATACGTAATTCCATCATAAGGCCAGGTGTTTTTTGTTTTTAGTATTTTATTTATAATTTGTCTTCAATGAAAGGTTCCATACTTAATAAACTCAATATTAGTATTACGTTCCACTGTGTTTTTAAGCAACTTGCATTCAAGAAAATGGTAAAAAAAAAAAAATCAGCAGAAATATAACCAATTTAGTGTCAGTAGTATTTGAGCATCTGAAGGTTTACTGAACATAAACTTTGCAGTTCTGTGACTAAACAATAAAGTTTATAAATACTCAGTATAGCTGAAGGGAACTGCAGTTAGGTAGTATTTAATCTGGGTTCATCACTATGAGCAACCTCTCATATACAAGTATTCATGTGATCCTTGTTCATGTAAAAATATTGATGATTGCAGCTTTAAACTACAACTTTATTCACAATATCTCATAGTAATCCTTAAATCAACCAAGTGTTTCTAATCTTGTGAATCTGCATATGAATATACTTGTTTGTATGAGAAATGTATAGAACAAAAGATCAATGTGACAACCTCTCTTAAAGACAGTTTTTCATATTCAAAAGTTATTTTTATATGATCTGTGTTCCCTTAGCCCCATAATTGGCCTTGATGCAGTCCTCGTTTCCTCCAGCATTGTTTGGTTCATTAGTATACCAATTAGTGTACTTGAATTCAGTTCCATCCGTGTACTTGAACCCACCCTGAAGAACACCATGGTGAGGATCAGTGATCAGTGTTTCCCCTAGGTTGACAGCTTTTAGTGGTACCTCACAGTACTACATACTGGTACCTCACAGTACTACAAAGTAATACCTCACAGTACTACTAGTAACTCCATCTGTGCTTTTATAAATAATAGAATAAATAGCATTGCAATCCCTTTCAAGTAAACCATATTGCTCCATCAGACCCCAAAAAAAAACGGGCCATCACTTTGTTCGAAAAATGAAAATAAAGTTATATCCATGCAAAAAAATAACTAATATTTAGTTACTAATAAATATCTTATTGTGGAAAACAATTAACAATTTTTTTTGCAAAACAAAACAGAATGAGTGCAGATGTGTGAGCATCACATGTATCAGTGTTAGTGGCTGCAGTGAGCTGCTTTCCTCTACACATCTTTTTAAAACAAGGTTGTAGATTTGATACGGCTCTCAATTAACGCTCCATGTTGAGCTGAGTGAGATCTGTATTATGATGTGACGCAACAGCCGAAAAGACCTCACGGAGACCTCGTAAAGATCGGCTTTTGGCAAAATGCCAAGAATCGGCGAGTCGCGCAAGCGTAACCTATTAACGGCGTACGGTGAACATTTAAAACCAGCATTTCCTCTTGCGCCCCACCTGTAATAATAAATACCGCCCCAGTTTGATAAATACTGACTTAAAGGAAACATGGTGTTCATTTATTTTAATGACGACCACAAAGTGTGCATGCTTAATATAATGCTAGGGGAAACACTGGTGATGACATGAGACACATTCTGCTCCATGCATCGTCCATCAGGGTCTTTGAGTTTACTAACCAATCTGTCTGATCTCTGACCACAATGAGACGTTCAATGCTTACCCCGGATTGTCGGGCTCCAATCCAAAAAAGTACGGGATGAGAAGGACTGCGATAATAAAAGCTCATACACAATGCGTGGTTCTTCTCGTCTTCATTGTGAACTGACATCAGTTCACTATCCAAACAGTGGCAGTGCTCCTGAAATCAACAGAAAGGTGAGAGAATGCTGTGTGTGTGTGTGTGTGTGTGTGTGTGTGTGTGTGTGTGTGTGTGTGTGTGTGTGTGTGTGTGTGTGATATCACCTTTGCCTCCTGGAAAGTTTTTTTTAACCCTGCTGAATTTCATACAGCGAGTCCCTTCAAAGCGGATCCATCCAGGTTCGTCACATTCTGAATCAGTATACTTTGAACATATTTCCCAAAGAGGAACTGTAGGAACACAAGTGCTTTAATGAGCAAGTTTCTTGGGTTTTAGTTTGATTATATTTTGCTGATAGTCGTGTACTTACTCCTGCTTCCGTTTCTGACGAGGAACTGAAGCCGTTATCTAATCTCTCCAAGAACAAAAAAACATAATTCTCCCTCTCAGAACACAGAGTTGCTGGTTTACCGCTGCCTCTATCCGTTAATAATAAAAGTGACAAACTAACTGACTGATGGAGGCAGCGTTAGACCAGCAGCTCCTGTATTCTGTAAAGTATACTCACCACAGATGTGTTCTGGTTTCTCGCTGCTCGTCTGTCTGACTGTCAGGTGGATCTTCTTCTCTCTTATACTCAACTCTCATGCCCTGTGGACATGTGTATGTTCTGTCAATGTCCTCAAAGGGATCATTTCCATGTGATTATCAGAACAAACAGTATTAAAATATTCGCTGAGAGACAGACTCTTGTTTAAGGTGTGAGAACAACATTCAGCTGAAACTCTCTTCAGATGAGTTGAGCTTCTGTTGTCTCCCCAGTGACTGATGTCAAAATATCCAAACTGTCACTTTCAGTGTGTTTTCAGCAACAACATTCTCTGATTACACTGATAACATGAAATAAATAAGTAATGTAAATGCATTTGTTTGTTTATTTCAGACCTAATTCAGCCTAAACTCAGTTCAGCCCAGTTTGGGTCTTTTCCAACTCCCTGACCCAGAAGTGACCCTTTTTAGTTTTAATACCGTCCCTAACAGAGTTTTCTCTCTCTGTTAAGACGATGAAGTCTGTATTGAGTTCAGTTCAGGTGAGTGACATCACCTCTGGCCTAGAAACTGTTCAAATATTTAATGAATATTTTAATTCTCTCCTTTAAAATATTAGGAGGACATTCAGAGCTAGAAGGCAGTTCATGACGATGAGAACCACCAAAGATAGTTTGCTTTGGCTACACTGAATATTTAAAGTTGAAGTGTGTGTGTGTGTGTGTGTGTGTGTGTGTGTGTGTGTGTGTGTGTGTGTGTGTGTGTGTGTGTGTGTGTGTGTGTGTGTGTGTGTGTGTGTGTGTGTGTGTGTGTAAGGATCTATATACGTGGCACAATCCGAATCAGCATACTTTGACCATGTTCCCCAAGGAATACCTGTGGGAGCACAAGTGCTTTAAAACAATGACCAATGACGGTTAGGGTATTTTTACTGCTTTCAAATGTCAAAACGGGTCAAATTTGACGCTAACAGTGTAATGATCGCATATGTCTGTCTCTGTGTACGGGACCAGTAAAGGACTGGGAGGGCCGCCGACTGGAGACGTGGGACCGGTGTCAGCCGGACCGCTGGCAGAAGGCAGGAAGTCGGCCGGGACGCCGACGGGAGGCCGAGATCGGCTGCAGCGCGGAGGCGACAACCGGAACCGCCGTGGACTGCGGCGCGGGGGGCGGCAGCGGGAACCCGACGCCGACGAGGCCCTGAGGTTCGGGCCTCCGGATCAGGGACCTTGGAGGCAGGAACCTCCCTACGGGGCCCACCGTAAGCCAGTCGGTCAGACGGAGCGACCGAACCAGGAGCTGGAGACCGGCCTTCGCTGTCTGGTGTCCCAGAACCCCACTTCCTGGTGCAGACCCCTCATCTGGGTTGAGTATGCGCACAACACTCTCCCCTCCTCATCTATTGGTCTCTCCCCTTTCCAGTGTGCCTATGGCTACCAGCCACCCCTGTTTCCTGCTCTGGAGAAGGAGCTCTCAGGCCAAGAAGGGGCCAGGGGGCTCCAGGGAAGCCGGAGGAGAAACAGATGAGTCTGAGTCCAGTGAGGGAGAGTTCTCTGAGAGTTCTCGTACCTCTGGGTCCGAGACTGAAAGTCGTGTTGGCGCGAGAAAAATCAGTCTGGGAAGAATCTAGAAGTTTCTCAAAGACACTAAGGGAGCGAGGAAAATAAAGCTAGAGGACCACTTCTCTGATAAGGAGGGCTTAGGGGACTCTGCTCAGGATCTCCTGCGCAAACAAGGCAGTGAAGGCTTCACCACGCTGGAGCGCTTCAGAGTCAAGAAGCTGATCGTGAAAATCCTTGACGAGCTGCTAGAGGAGAGTGACGTTATGAGGAGAATCTGTGGAACCAAGAAGTGAGCGGGGCCAGGATGGAGAGCTGAGTCCAGCCGGCGGAGCATGAGGAGACCGTGTTTCATGGGTTTAATATGAAGCTTTTATTTTGTATTTCTATTTCTTAGTTTAGGTTTTTGTCCCCATAGGAACGGTTTTTGGGGGGCAAAGAAGGGAAGCAATGGAAAAAAGTCTCTCTCTCTCTCTCTCTGAGCTCGGTTCAGGTCTTTGACACCGCCTCAGGCCTAGAAGCTGTTCAAATATTAGAGGCAGTCCACATCGATGAGAACCGCCAAAGATAGTTTGGTTTAACAAACACTAGATGTGTAAAGTTGAAGTGTGGGGTTGGCAAATAATATTCAACTGACTCAAGTCCCGAAATTAACTTTGAAATGTTCCTTTGGTTCATGTCGTCTCGTTGCTTACTTCAGCACAGGAATGAAGAAATGCTCTACGTGGGTCAAAGCATTCTGTCAAAATCAAATATGTGTGTCAGACTGTGATAAAGAATGAGGTCATTGAGCAACTAGCAACCCTTAATATTGCCAAACACTCCTTGCTTTATAAGAGTTAATCAAGTTCCTCTTGTTATAATGAAGAATGCAGTGGCGGGCCGGGCATTTTCTACCGAGGCCTTCAGTGCCGTGTAGTCCACATCAGGGGCGGGCTGGGGGAAAAAAGTGGGAGACCGACTCACTCACTACAGACACTCACTCTGCTATAAGGCCAGTTCACACACGGGGTGTATGGACCGACCCACGAAGCTATTTTAATCACATTGATGAAAAAAAGGCAAAGGAGACAGCGGACAATCCCGTTGAGCAACGTGCAATCACGCAGCGCTTCTCGGTCGGATGCCTCCAACCTCGCCTCGGCGGTGTTGTGCGTCCTGACTGACCCACTTGACCAGCATTTGTTATGAATGTATGTTGGCACATTGATGTTCACGTATGTTTTATTTAATTTTTTAAAATATACTTTATTAGAGAATGTGCCAGAGATGGGCAAACAATACCAGAGCTCCGAAGCTCGTGTCAGTTCTAATGAACCGCCGTGTGTCGGCGCAAAGTGTCGGAGCTCGTATCAAATGACAACTGTCACGTGACTGATGACACGTGATGACGTCATCAGTGCTTCACGAAGCGTTTCATTGGTTTGAGCGTTTGACAGCTTGAACGTTTTGGCACCAAACTCTGCTTCATAAGATGCCTCAGTGTCAATCAACAATGTGGGGTTTGAGAGAGGAGATAGCGATAATTGTGAGTTCATAAGCACGTTCCAATACCACTTCTATGAAATCTTACCTCACTAAAATGAGCTATAAAGGACAAATACTATTTATAACTCTGTTGGCATAAAAGTTTAGAGCAAAGTTTACACCAAACATGTTTGGTAACTGTCAAGCTTGGAATGACAACTAACGGTCACGCTATTTAAATCTACCTGTTATTTTAAGTGCGCACTGATATGGAACGCTCTAAATGTAAACAGGCTGTACAGTACTTTATGGCTGAATAAAGTACACCATGTGACTCACTCTCAACCAATCAGAATGCTTGATTTGATCTACCCGTATTATAATTATAATTAATCCAGTTCAATTGGAAATCTGTAATAATAAATATTGTTTATATGTTATTCAATTGAACTTTCTTTATTTAATTTGACAGTCAGTTGTTGATTACATACAGATGTTAATACAAGTGTTGGCTACTTTAATAAATATGGCACGAAATCATATCGCGCAAATTGGACATTATTGTGATGTTCCGGACCTTTGCATCCCACAATCACCTAATACATACCATCATTCTAATAAAGACATTTGCATAATCCATACAGAGTTATTTATTTGACTTGAACCTCCAGCATGTAGACCAGAGGTGGGCAAACTACGGCCCGTGGGCCGGATACGGCCCGCCGAGTATTAATATACGGCCCGCCGAGTATTATAATTATTATAACAAAAAGTTATTAAAAAAATATATTAAAAAAAGTTTTTTATTTTAAATAATTATAAGTTATAGTAAAGACCGCTGTAGCGCTTCTCCGTTCCCAAGTTCAGTTTCCCGAAGCACGATGACCACAACAGACCAGCGTTGATGTTTCTTCATGCTTATTTATTGCACAGCGCTCTTTTAGGCTTTTCGTGTGTGCAGCGGCTGTCATTCAGACGCTGTTGTGGGACTACGGATAATATTATGAACCCAGACACCACGGAGTTTGATGTTCCGACGTATGTGGAGTTTACACAACAAGTATAAAGCAGAACTGGTGGTTATTTCCAAGGTGGATGGCAGAATCGGTATCCGTTTTACGGAGATAAGACCGGCGCAGTTCCTGGAGGAGTCGGTGAAATTCACCGAGCTGTGTGCGGCTACGGATAATATTATGAACCCAAACACAAGGGTGTTTCATGTTCCGACATGTTTGGGACTTCCACAACAAGTATAAAGCAAAACTAGTGGTTATTTATTCCATAATCGATACCGGAAAAGACAGCTCTTTTTCACGGAGAGACCCGACGGCGATAAGCTACGCCCCCTTTGTCAAACACTCTCCATCCATCTGATACTGCCCCGGCCCGTCTGTCAAATTTTTTAATTCAATGTGGCCCCTGAGCCAAAAAGTTTGCCCACCCCTGATGTAGACTCATTATAATACACAATAGCTCTCACTAGGAGCGCTATTAAAGCTAGTTTCCGTTTCCTCACAGTCTCCGTCTGTAAACGAGGGAACAAAGTTCACATTCACAGCGCTGCTCCTCTTCCTGGAAAGCACCACAGCTTGATGAGCCCTCCCTCTTCCTCCTGCTCTCAAACACAGCCGCTGCACTCTGTCCTCGTTCCCTCCCCTGCAGATCTACAGCTTTAGAGATGGGTGTAACCAACATGGCGGTGAAGCGATAGAGCTGAAACATGTTGTTCAGATCAGAAGTCTAAGCAGGAAGTGAAACTCAGACAGTCGTTGCTACTGAGAGGTGAAATGGAGCAGAAAGGAGTTCAGCTGGATCGGGAAAGCTTCTCTTGTTCCGTCTGTCTGGATCCACTGAAGGATCCGGTGACTACTCCCTGTGGACACAGCTACTGCATGAACTGTATTAAAGCCCACTGGGACGAAGAGGATGTGAAGAAACTCCACAGCTGCCCTCAGTGTAGGAAGACCTTCACACCGAGGCCTGTCCTGCTGAAAAACACCTTGTTGGCCGAGTTAGTGGAGGAGCTGAAGAAGACTGGACTCCAAGCTGCTGCTGCTGATCACTGCTATGCTGGACCTGAAGATGTGGGCTGTGACGTCTGCACTGGGAGGAGACGGAAAACCATCAAGTCCTGCCTGCAATGTGTGGTCTCTCTCTGTAAGAAACACCTCCAGCCTCATCATCAATCTCCTGCCTGTGAGAAACACAAGCTGGTGAACCCGATCGAGAAGCTCCAGGAGAACGTCTGCTCTCGTCACGACGAGGTGATGAAGATGTTGGATGAACATGAAGGCCACGACACAGTCTCAGCTGCAGCAGAAAGGACTGACGTCTCACTGGCGACGACTGAAGTGGACGTTTTACCGTCAGAGCCCAAGACCAGAGCTGGATTCTTAAGATACTCACGCGAAATCACTCTGGATCCAAACACAGCGTACGCAAATCTGTTATTATCAGAGGGGAACAGAAAAGCAACATTTATGAGCGAACAACAGTCTTATTCTCGCCACACAGACAGGTTCAGTAGTCATTTTCAGGTCCGGGGTAGAGAGAGTCTGACTGGACATTGCTACTGGGAGGTGGAGTGGAGAGTACGCAGTCGCATACGAGAGCATCAGCAGAACAGGGAGCAGTGAGGAATGTATGTTTGGATACAATGACAGATCTTGGGCGTTATATTGTGACAGAAACAGTTTTGTATTTTGGTACAACAACATCACGGCTCCCATCTCTGGTCCTCCGTCCTCCAGAGTAGGAGTGTACCTGGATCACAGAGCAGGTGTTCTGTCCTTCTACAGCGTCTCTGAAACCATGACTCTCCTCCACAGAGTCCAGACCACATTCACTCAGCCTCTCCATGCTGGACTTGGGATTTATACTTATAGAGACACTGCTGAGTTCTGTCAAGTCAAATAGACAGAAGTGAGTTAAGTCCTCTGCATTGGTCTTAAAGAGAGAAAGCACCAGAGCTTCTTTATTGTAGATATTTCCATGACTTTTCACCAAATTTTCATGACTTTAAACCACATTTCCTTGACTTTTAAATGTGGTGAAAAGTCATGGAAATCCATAGGTCAAAATGTGTATGAACCCTGCTTAACGTCCCTGCTGAACGTCATGAACACATGAATATAACACATTTACATGACTTTTACTAAACTTTTGGGATTTTATTTTTTCAAGGACTTTTCCAAGCCTGGAAATAACCATTTTAAAACTCCATGACTTTTCCAGGTTTTCCATGACCGTAAAAACCCTGTGTATTATATAATAAAGTATCATGATCATAATCAATGAGGAAATCATTCATTATTTTCCTTTACATAACTGAGATTCTAAACTAATTTAACAGACTTTACTGATGGGATGTGAACAAACTGAAGGTTTTCATGATGAATAAAGTATTTATTGTTTCAAGAATGAACAAAGTACTTTCTTCTGTCTTCTGTATGGTGACAATGTGAAACTAATATGAAAGTATAACTGAGCAGTTTTCCTCCTGAAACACCACCAAGTGTTGAGAGCAGAAGAACATTTGTCAGTCAGTCTCTGTCCTTTTAACTTTCGTCATTTAAACATCGTTGTCACAGAGGAACGAGCAGAGTTTTCTATCACGTGTCGCTTCTTATTAACAAGCTAAACTAAATTCATTGTGTGATAATCTTCGGTACAAGCGGCTAATTACCTGCTGTACATCTCAACATTCAAACACTCATAGCTCCCTCTCTCTCCTTTTAGTGACTTTTCACTTAATCCAACAGTGTTTACACGTAGTTCAGCTCCCATACTTTAGCTTAGCAGCTAGCGATGGCTTCCCTCTCGACCTCTCCTGCTCTCTCTGCTTTAGTGTGTCACATGTTTAGCCGTTCCTCCGCCTCCCTTAAGGGTACATGTAATGAGTGTAGTTTCTTTGCTATGTTGGAGGTGAGGCTCAGTGGGTCAGAAGCACACAATGGAAGCTCGGTCGTTAGCTGCTGTAGTTAGCCGTCCCTCTGCAAACCCCGAGCAGCCTGGAGGCTGGGTGACTGTCCGAAGGAGGCTTCAGTCTGAGTAGAAGCACGCAGTTCACCACCAACCTCTTCGTGTTTCTCACCGGTTATCCTCACTTAGCGACTCACCAACTCTGGTTCTATTCTGAGAAACGAGAAGTTGGCGAAACCTTAACTGCTTGCTGAGGATGAGCGTAAATACAGTATGATAGTTGTAACGGATACGTTACGGATAAGTGGCATGAAACTTACTGCTGGTGAAATTACTCCTTTATTTTCTTCCTTTGGGTCAAAATATACTTGTAAACTATCACCACCGTAAGCGCTTTAGCCTCATACGGGTCCATTCCAATATTACACTTTTTAAATGTATAAAAGCCAGTGGCGGGCCGTGCATTTTGGACCTGGGCCTTCAGTGCCGTCTGATATTGTTTACATAAATACGCGCATGACGGGATGCTGCGTCATTAACGGACAATACAATGTACCCAGAAACGTACATCCGAACACTGCTTCCTATAAAGCTGTTCAAGCAATATAATAAGCTTACAGTTATAACAAAACATATCAAAACAATCCAACAAAACTGCAGCACTCAAACACTGCACACACAAGAGCACGAGCCGATCAGAACGAATGATATTAACTACCGTAAAATTTGGCAACTTTCCGATTCTAAATTTAGCAGCAGTTGCAGAGACATACGGTACAAAATTCACGTGAAATATTCCTAAATCCCCTTCACGAGTGAGCTGCAGCGGCGGTGGAGCCGTGGAGGCAGTGGCATCAACGGTGGGTTCGGCGGAGAGACGTCCAGACACTCTAGAAGACTGTTTCATGTAGTCTAACCAGGCTACTTCTTCCACAGAGAAAGAGAGGTGAAATGTGATTGGATAAGAGGTGATGTTAAACAGCTCCAAGCCGAGCCATACAAGAGGCCTGAAGCAGAGGAACAGATGAAGACATGAGCTGTGCAATGAGAACATAAGCTAATAGGGAAAAATAATTATAATACATGTAGTGTATTTGTGAAAAACAATTACATTATGAAATAATACACGGGAACGTGTGTGTTTATCTATCTGACTATCTCCCACATGCCACATCTATATCAGGTCATTGGTGTGACAATATGTTAAGTAAACAAGATCCTAATATGATTGACATCGGATTGAGTGCATGGAATGCAGGTGTCTTTATCAATGGGTTGTGGGCGTGAGAACGCAGAATATGAGCTAGAAAATCTTGTTCAGCCGCTCTCCTGGTACACGACGTTCAAGCACCCAGAATTCCCACAATGCCCTCAGACGCAGGTTCACAGGTGCATTGGCACAAAACAGGACCTGAACAGACCGAGATAGTTATTGACAGCTTGTCTCTTCTCTCCGAAGGCATAGCGACACACCTACATTGTTAGAATTTCCAACTCTTGGCTGTCTCTACATATTTAAATAAGTCTGTTAATCAGGTATTCACAGAGATTTAGCTCAGGGATTACCAAAGCGTCCGCGAGGGCTGCTGCCCCATCAAAAAGCAGCCGGAGAATGCGTGAATCTGTGGACTTCGGGACATATGGCCAATACCCCAATTGAGGGGTTTTGAAATTCGGGCCTCTTTTGGCAGAAACCTACCGGGCACAACGGGGGGTCGATAACAATTTGAAAATTGATTCAATATGAATTTCTTTTCCTTGGACTTGTTCGGCCTCAGTGTCGACATTTTGGTCCTCAGTGTTTTTCGTCTTGGACACATCCGAGACATAGACTCAAGTCTAGAACCAGCTGTTTTCAATCCCGTCTGTTTAATCCTGGGCCAATCCCTCAATCCAGGAGTTGAGTGTATATGACTCTGCAAAAACATGAGTTTGAGATGAAATCTGACCCAACCCCAAACCAGCAAAATGAAGCAAAGGTGGATAGACTGCTGAAGTCCTTCTTTGCGCCGAGTGAGGACTGTAGATGTTGTCAACCCATTTATTACAGTGCAGTAAGAACTGTAAGAAATGGAGGATCGCTTCAGTGCCAGTATGGAGAGGAGGAAGGATTGGAGGTGCTGCTGATTAGGTTACTTTTGGACAGAGAGAGAAACCTCACAACCCTGACACCTAAGAATGATATGTGCATGCGTTGGTGGACAAAAAACAACATGTCTCTCCTTGTGACCAAAGATGACACATTTTTTTAAGCCAAAAGCTTTGACCCGCGTAGATCATTTCTTCATGTATGTGCTGACATGAACCGAAGGAGCATTACAAAGTTAATTTCGGGACTTGAGTCCGTGGAATAATATTTGCCATCCACGCCCTTCAACTCTAAATATTTAGTGTTGTCAAGGCAAACTGTTGTCAAGGTTCTCATCAACATGAACTGCCTTCTAGCTCTGAATGTCCTAATTTGGTGTGCCCATGCAGCCTTGTGCAGTGAGCACACTGCATGTACTCCTGCAGGCTTAATAATAATACTAATAATCATAGTCCCACAAAACTTTGCCGAGTATCTCCTCTCGCGGCATTGCCAGCACATGTGTCAAAATACACTAAAACATGCGGCCTAATCTAGAATCGTGTACTATGACTTTTCTAAGAGTTTCGCCCGGCCGTTTCCATGAAAAGCCCAAAAAACGTCGAGAAAGGGAATGGGGTTTTGGCGTGAAGAGAGCAAAATATTGCCTCGCCTTACTTTAACGTAGAGAAATGATTTAAAGTTGAAAACGTTAACAAAAGTCTGGAGTTTATTTGCCCAATTGGACATTTTTTGATAGCTAGCACAGTTTTCATGTAATCATTGTTCAAGTTTAGGACAATGTTGGGACCGTTTCAGAGTTTATAATGGGTGTGTATGGCACAGAATGTTTAGCACTAAACTGCCAGAGTAGTAACTGAAAGTTGTTATAAAAAAAACTTATTTTGCCTTTAGTCCCACAATTTTCATTCTTCATACACCATTGTTGGACAAAACGTAGGAAATATTGTGCTCGTTGTACACATGTGTCGATGGAATCCAACAGATTTACACTTTTACTTCTCTGAGCCTAAAAGCGACACAAAGTCCAACCAACTGCTCCATTGGACTCCATGTTAAATCGGAGCACAATTTTCTCTCATGAAGCAAACGGGGGGACCTTTCTGAAGCTCTCATTTCTAAACCAAACAAACATTTGAGTACACGGAAATGTTCACAATAGTCTTGTGCCTCTCCTGATTCCGATATGTTTTATTGGAGTGGGGGTGGGGGGCTTTAGGCTTGTAGTTGGTGATCTGTCTGAGACCTCCAGACAGAAGCAGAGTCACTTGCTGGTGTTACAGTCGTTCAGCGTCTCTCAATGCCTTGCTAAACCTGTATTTTGACTCTTTATACAAGTCTTTGTCCTTGTTTATCAACCTTAGCTGACTTTAGCTGTGAACTAGTCTTTAAATGGGGACAGTGTCTCCAGGAGACAAAGATAAATATACAGCGGTGTGTCGTCGACATGTTGACAGTAACATGCATAGTGTTTGATGCGGCTACATCTGAATAATATTTCCTAGTGCAACGTATCCTCATCTTTAGTTACTTCACATTTTTTGTGCATTTTCCTACAAGGTCCAGCAACGCTTGTTGGTGTTTACCTAACTACTTCAATCACGTGAAATGAATCAACGTTGACTCAAACAACCGCCTGCTGGGTGAAATAAGGTTTTTAGTTTGACCCATCCATGAGTGGGTTACTGTGATTGAGAGGTTGCCGCCTGGTTTAAACAGATTCTTTAGAGGCAGTTTTAAACTTTCTTTTGTGAAGGAAATATGTTGATCTCATTCAATCTCGTGAACAAAGCCATAAATAATGCCGCTCCTCTTCCCCGGGAAAGAAGCCAAACAGCTCCTCCCTCGTCTTCCTGCTCTGAAACAAGACCGGACCCGTTGAGTCCCAGAGGCCGGCCTCCTGCACAGATCTGCCAGTGCACAGATGAGTCTCGGCAGCGAGAGCCGACCATCCACATGTGGTGCAGAGCAGAGGACGTTAAATCCTGGATCACAGGGCAGCTTTTTTTTTTAAATCAGGAAGTGAAACTGAGAAGCGTCAACAGCGCAGCGAGGACTTCACCCTGACCAGGAAAAACACTGCTCGTCTTTTTCCCTGTGGGGGAAGAGAATCGGGGAGGAGACGCACATCTTAATGCCGAGGGTTGTCCCGGAGGAAGACAACATGCAGGCGGGTTCAGCGGAGAAGACGGAACGCCCGGCTGCTCCGGGACCTGCAGGTGAGGCCGAGGCGGTCCCAACGGACGCTGAGGAAGAGCCCAAGGTCAGGGCGGAATTCCTCAAATACCGGTGTGAAATAACGCTGGACCCGAACACGGCCAACGCTCGCCTGCTGCTGTCAGAGGGGAACCGGAAAGCCACAAACATGGAGGACGACCAGCCGTACCCCGGCCACCCGGACCGGTTCGTGGACGGGCGTCTGGTCATGGGCAAGGAGAGTCTCACCGGACGCCATTACTGGGAGGTGGAGAGGAGCGGGGGAGCGGTTTCGGTCGCCGTCGCCTACAAGGACGTCAGCAGGACGGGAACGGAGAGCAACTTCGGCTGCAACGACAAGTCCTGGGCTTTGGATTGTTTCGAAGGACGGTTCGTGGTCAGACATGTTTACATCCAGGCAGCCAGGCCCTACCCCGTGTCCTGCCGGGTGGGGGTGTACCTGGACCACCGGGCCGGCGTCCTGTCCTTCTACAGCGTCTCCGACACCATGACGCTCCTCCACAGGGTGCAGACCACGTTCAGTCGGCCGCTCCACGCCGGACTCTGGGTTCACGGCTATGGGTCCACTGCTGTTTTCTGCCACGAGGACTCAAGTTGACCAGTTTGGGGGTTGTTTTTTTGACCCGCCCATCCTGCCTCTGATTGGTTGGATTGGTTTTCATGCTTTTTCACGTGCTTGTGTCCTTTGTTTTTGTATTTTTGTATTCATGTTACGGGCAGGTTGTAATTTTCAGTCGACATTTAATGTTCAAACTAGTTTTCCTTAATTAAACCGGCATGAAAGTTCAATTCATGTCGGTGAGGTTTTGGGGATTTAATGCATTTTTCAGGGAAAAGAGGTGGAGTTATGGGTGGAAATGCTCGGGGTGTGTCTTCTATAGAATACTGGTTTCTTTTTAAGTGTTATGGATTGATGTCCCAAATTATTTTGAAGGGGTCTCGCAATACAGTCAGTAACCAGCAGGTGGCAGCATGACATCACAGGTCGGTCACAGGAAACCCACACAGACATGAAACAGTTGAACTCATCCGGTTCATAATGTTATAGATGTAATAGAACAAAAACATTCTGATGATTAATGATAATAATACAAATGTATTAATATATACTGCAGCCAGTATGTGCTTTGAAAGAGCAATGGCAATATTTGCCATTTTCATGTTGTCTTACTCTTGCGTAAGACAACATGAAAATGGCAAAATTATTCAAAAACAGTTAACATACAAACATTAATGGATTAACGGGTTATCCCTTCAGATGGTTCAATGCATTTTTTTTTTATTCTGTATGCACTTTTTTTCTTGATATTTTTGGCTTTTTGCATATAATAAATATTGGGATAAAAACACAACTTTGTGGCCTTCATTTCAATATTGATACACACACATATTTATATTAAAGTCACAAACAAATGGAATAAAAGGGAAGTAAACATGTCTTTTAAACGAGCCCATGTCTTCAGGAGGAAAACAAAGTAAACGGTCTAAAATTACACCCCAAAGAAATCCAGTCAATATTTGAGTTATCAGGAGAATTGTATGACGTTGAACGACATATAGTCAAACGTTCAAAGCATGAATATAAAAGATGAATATAAAAGTAATTAAAAAACAGTTGGTTGAGGAAATATTGAGTTAATATGTTAACAAAACAATATATGATGCCAGGAAATCATCCATGCAAGATCATTATTTTTTCTTAAAATATCAAAGAATTAGAAAATCAGATTTTTTTTTAGAAAAAGTCTAAAAAAATGTCAAACAAGCGGAAAAAAAATATGGCCGCCGGAAGTTATCAAGAATATAATCAAACTATTGCCATTACGTTTTTATTTTTAAAATACAGCTTACATGTTTGCATCTTAATCTTTTGTCACGACCCATGAATAGAAACCAATTTGGGTATTTGGCAATTTCTGCCATTTTTTTTACCTGATTACACATATCACAATATTTTTGGCCATTCACTGCGAAATTAAATTAATTTAAGAAATTGTATTTAATCGGAACAGATACAAATATAAAAATTAACATTATTTTGATTTATTATTCTAAAAATATTTATGATTTATTATTATAATACAAATATGTATGTCTTTTTTTTAATCATTTTTGATAGAAAGTACATTTTCTATGGATCATGGAGTTTGCTGGTCTAGAAACCGTTTTGAATGCATGTTGAAAACTTTACTTTCTTTCACTATTGTTCGTACCGTGACTTTTTATTGTTCTGTATTTGGTGCAAAATCTAAAAAAGTTTTTCCTATAGGATAGAAAATAGGTTTTGAAAATATATATATATATATTGAGTCGACTGTGCCGTATTTAAATTGTATTTTATTTGTTTCATTTTGTGGTATTTAATGAACAAAATGAGGTTTTGACGTCATATAGGTTTAGTTTGCTGCATTTGATTTCAAACATAATTAAATGTTCTCACTCGTGTTGATGCAGAAACATGAAATCACTCCAGAAAATAAAAGTTTCTTCTTTTCCCTTTTCTGTTTCCGGGCGGTCGCTGCAGCCATTGTTTCCGTCTCCGGAGCCGTTCCTTGGAAGCTGCAGGCTTTCTTGACTTATCTACTTCCTGACATCTCATTGGCTGAGCTGCAGTCACAACAGAGCATTAAAGGTGAGGTGATCTCTCTCTCTCTCTCTCTCTCTCTCTCTCTCTCTCTCTCTCTCAGCTATTTACAGCTAAGTGGCTGCTGGTTCCTGGAAAGACGTGTTGATCTTTTGTCACCCGGCTTCCGATCGCTGCACAAAGGGACGCGCAACAACAACACAAAGCGCTGCATCACAATGCCGGTGGCGGCCGGCGGGATCCCTGGTGTTATGAGCGCCCATCCCATCACCCGTTCCCACCCCTCCCCAACAAAGCACCACAAAAAACGGATAACATGTTCCCAAAAGCCAGAAGACGTCTCTCTGGAATTGAGTGTATTTTGAATCCACAACTTAATGATTAAAATGTTGTATCACAGAAGTTTAATGTACCAATTAGCCCATTTTCCAACCCACCATTGCTTTTGGGACGATTGTTGGAAAGCTCCCAAAAAGTTCCGACAGTAGTATGTACCGTAAAAGTCGGGTTATAAGCCGCTACTACCTTCGGTGGCTGTCCCCGCTGTAGCCAGCCAGCGCTGCTGCTATCTCCCCGCTGATGCTGCTACTGTCCACGTCCCGCTAGCGGGGAGCTAGCAGCAGTGCTAGCTGGCTACAGTGGGGAGCTAGCGGGGACTACCACCGAAGGTAGTAGCGGCTTATAACCCAACCTTTTTATGGTAGCTAGCGCTGCTGCTATCTCCCCACTGATGCTGCTACTGTCCGCGTCCCGCTAGCGGGGAGCTAGCAGCAGTGCTAGCTGGCTACAGTGGGGAGTTAGCGGGGACTACCACCGAAGGTAGTAGCGGCTTATAACCCAACTGTTTGATGGTAGCTAGCGCTGCTGCTATCTCCCCACTGCTGCTGCTACTTCCCGCGCACTGCTAGCAGCAGCGCTAGCTGGGTAGAGTGGGGACAACGACCGAAGGTAGTAGCGGCTTATAACCCAACCTTTTCATGGTAGCTAGCGCTGCTGCTATCTCCCCGCTGCTACTGCTACTGCCCGTGCACTGCTAGCAGCAGCGCTAGCTGGCTAGAGTGGGGACAACGACCGAAGGTAGTAGCGGCTTATAACCCAACTGTTTGATGGTAGCTAGCGCTGCTGCTATCTCCCCACTGCTGCTGCTACTGCCCGCGCACTGCTAGCAGCAGCGCTAGCTGGCTAGAGTGGGGACAACGACCGAAGGTAGTAGCGGCTTATAACCCAACCTTTTCATGGTAGCTAGCGCTGCTGCTATCTCCCCGCTGCTACTGCCCCGCATCCCACTAGCAGCAGCGCTAGCTGGCTACAGCGGGGAGCTAGCAGGGACAACCACCGAAGGTAGTAGCGGCTTATAACCCTGCGTTCACGGTGCTTCGTCAGCTAGCGGTAACAATCACGTTGTATTGTCTTTTTAATATTACATTACATATCATTTAGCTGACACTTTTATCCAAAGAGACTTCCATTTTTTTTCTATACACCAACCCTCGAACCACCGATCCTCTGATTGAAAGACAGGCATAACTGGGAAGCCCTCTCGCTCCTCGCTACCTAAAAAGGAAACGTCCTAGGATGAGAAGGAGGCGTCGCTCACACCTTCCTGTTCGATGGAGTCTCTTTTCTTGGAGGCAGAAGCGTCAACGGGGTCAAGCTTCGTGGAAAAAACAGGAGATGCGTATACGCTCGCTGACGGAGATGCTAGTTGGAAAGCTGCGTACAGCAGTTGGCATTGGGACCGTCGGCACGTAAACCCGTAGGCTACCGAGTGTTGTTTTGAAACTCTAGCTACCGGCCCACGTCCCCAGTGGGCCGGTAGCTAGAGTTCCACTCTAGCGGTGTCACATGCTGGTGTTTTGAAATGCCCAAACACTTCATCATCATATCCCTGCGGGGCCTCCGCGTGGAGGTCGGGTCAGTCAGTCAGCAGGTATTTATTAATGAACGGTGTAACTGAGTCCTGTGGCGGCCATGTTGGATTTTGGCCGAAGCTGAAAGCTGCCAGTGACGACGCCGCGGTCGTGACTTCAAAGAGATTTCTGAGAGTTTTTAAAGGGTTTTAGCAGCCGTAGGCGCCTCGAATGCGTGATGTGTAAAGGACACACACACACACACACACACACACGCACACACACACACACACACACACACACACCAGTTAGAGAGGTCAACTGGGACTTACGGGACACGACAAGTTTAAAATCTCCCACAAAGATACGGCACGAATAAAATAACGAGGGCGTTACAGGTAGAATACAACAGCAGTTTTATAGTTGTGGAAAGTACCCTAAGTACTACATCTCAGAGGTACTTGATGTACTTTTTACTGTACTTCACTTCAGGGGTACATATTGTACTTTTTACTATACTACATCTCAGAGGTACATGATGTACTTTTTACTGTATTACATCCCAAAGGTGCATATTGCACTTTTTACTGAACTACATCTCAGAGGTATGTATTGTACTTTTTAGTACTTCTTTAGCTAAATAAACTTTTTTTAAAGCCTCATGGATCCACTGGAAAATGCGTCGTCAAAAAGCAAATAAACATGTCATGCTCTTATAATATGATGCAATATAAATATTAAAACATATTTAAAGTACTGTTCATACACAAAGTGAGGCTTTGAATGCAGAACTTTACCTTTTCAGTGTAGTTTTAGTACTTTTCCTGAAGTAAAAAAAAAAAATGTTTTTAACATGAACAAAACTTGCAATGAAGAGATTTGACGTCATATAATCTGATGTAAAAATACATTATAAAAATGATTTTAAGTGATTTTAAAATGTGTAAAAATGGGAGAACGCCGTGTTGAATAATGTTGCGCACTTTTTTTAATCGGCAAACTAATGTATAAAATGCATGAAAAATAATGAAGTGAAGAAATGTCTAGACCAGTGTGACGGAGGGTTTATGTTCTTGTGGTTCTACGGGCAGAACCAGAACAACAGAGCGGAGAACCAAGAGGTTCCTCTGCGCTGACCCTCATGACCCAACTGCACGTTGCTGTTGTTTTGACAGTTGGACTTTGAGACGGCGGTCACGTGATCGTTCGGTGAGCCGGACGAACCCGACGAACCTCAAACGAGGGAGCGCTCGTTTCGCTGTCGGGTCACAAAACCCCGTAAAACGCATGAATGAGTATTAACTCATTCATTCAGGTTCATGTGAAGTGTGATTCTATAACTGGTTTAATCAATAAAAGAGATCAGAGTTCATAACAGAGAACCATATAAATACATATAAATATATAGATTTATACATATAAATATATATACATTTAAATATATTTATAAATATTCAAGATCACATTGAGTCAGTGAATTAAATTAAAACAAAGTAAAAAGTACAATATTGACCTCAGAGTAGTACAGTAAAAAGTACAATATGTACCTCTGACATTTAGTACAGTAAAAAGTACATTTACCTGAGATGTAGTACATTAAAAAGTACAATATGTACCTCGGAGATGTACAGTAAAAAGTACAATATGTACCTCTGACATTTAGTACAGTAAAAAGTACATTTACCTGAGATGTAGTACATTAAAAAGTACAATATGTACCTCGGAGATGTACAGTAAAAGGTACAATATGTACCTCTGAGCTGTTGTACAGTAAAAAGTACAATATGCACATCTGAGATGTAGTACAGTAAAAAGTACATTTACCTGAGATGTGCAGTAAAAAGTACAATATGTACCTCTGAGATGTAGTACAGTAAAAAGTACAATATGTACCTCTGAGCTGTTGTACAGTAAAAAGTACAATATGTACCTCTGAGATGTAGTACAGTAAAAAGTACATTTACCTGAGATGTGCAGTAAAAAGTACAATATGTACCTCTGAGATGTAGTACAGTAAAAAGTACAATATGTACCTCTGAGATGTAGTACAGTAAAAAGTACAATATGTACCTCTGAGATGTAGTACAGTAAAAAGTACATTTACCTGAGCTGTTGTACAGTAAAAAGTACAATATGCACATCTGAGATGTAGTACAGTAGAAAGTACATTTACCTGAGATGTGCAGTAAAAAGTACAATATGTACCTCTGAGATGTAGTACAGTAAAAAGTACAATATGTACCTCTGAGATGTAGTACAGTAAAAAGTACATTTACCTGAGCTGTTGTACAGTAAAAAGTACAATATGCACATCTGAGATGTAGTACAGTAGAAAGTACATTTACCTGAGATGTGCAGTAAAAAGTACAATATGTACCTTTGAGATGTAGAACAGTATTACTAGTAATATTTAATGTTTATTTCCAATATTTGATGTAGGAGTATAAAGCTGCAGGTAAAGTAGAAACACTTTGAATGTGTACTTTGTGTACTTCCCTCCGCTGAATGACGACAAAGAGACCGGCGCGGTTACATGAACACATTTTTATTGCAATAGCTCTATCGAAAGCAAAAAGGTTTTTGATAAATATAAACACTATGCCGATGCTCAGTACCTTCATCCCCTCTTTCCCTCCGTAGAAACCAGAAGAAAGTAAAACTAAATAACGCGCGTGTGCTTCATCATAACATGAAGAGAAAAAAAAAGCGTCAACTTGAGTTTTCCTTATTTACAGAAGGAGGATTTCCACCAGTTTATTCTTCTTCTTCTGAAAAATAAAGCACATACGAAGGATACAGACCTCCACAGTCTCTTCTTTTATTTTAACTCTTTCCTGTAAAGCTAATAAACAACAGCATCAAACTCGGAAACAAAAACAAACAAAAAACACAGGTAAAGCGTTTTTAAATCCTCCAATGGGATGGGGTGGGCGGGGCTTCATCGTCTTCATCGTCCAACCGTTAACTGTTACTACACAGCAGCAAATAAACTGTAATATAGTTACAAAAAAATAAACATTAGGCCGAGGTCGTCACCCATTTCTTTATACAAATAACTGCAAAATGCCTATGTACTCTTAAAAAAAAAATACTAGCCGTGTAATCGCTTTGTTTTGCAGTAAAAACAAGATTTTACATCAAAAACAACCCAAAAATATGATTCTGTAAACTAGAATACAAAATGAACCAAAAGAGGAGAGGAGGAAGGAAATGAACGTTTGCATAAGGATGCAGTACCCTAAGTCGCCTCTGCGAGGATTATATATATTTATTTATATATTACGTAGGTTCTTCCTCATTTCTCCGACCCAAACCAGAAAAAATGAAAATGAAAAACAAACAAAAAAAATCATAAAAAGCTGATTTTTTTTCCTCCAATATCTGAATTTGTAACATTGGAGGACAGTTTTTGTTTTTTTTTAGGTTGAATTGTTGCCAAAAAATAAAAACAGGTTGTGTAAATTAATTCAGTCATGACACAAAACAAAAAGGATCAAACATGAGGGTGAGATTCAACATGAAAGGAAATCTGAGATTACGCAACATTCCCAAAAATTCAAAAAAGGAGGATTCTTCCCAAAAATCGGCAGGAAAATGTAGCTCCCATTTAACATACAAATAAAATAAAATAAAAATCTGGGGGCCACCGCCGCCTAAATATACTTTTTGTTCGCTCGAGGGAAGAAAAAAATAATAATCTCAATTTGTTTTTTTAAATAATGAAACCCTTTTAAAGCGTATTATTTAAATCAGAGGTCGTTCTAACTGTTTTTATATAATTAGAAAATGTAGTATCTTTAGTTCTGAGCTCTTGGGAAATTAGGATTCAGCGTTTTCTGGCTCTTTTTTTTTTAGACGAAACGATTAATCTGAATTATTACTGAATAACGGCAATAATCAGAAGATGTAGAAGCTCCGTCTGTAGACCACGAAGTCAAATCTTACACAAAAATAAAATTGAGCCCCGAAAGGTTTTTATTTATTTAAAAAGCACAAAATAATAAAAAAATATAACTTCCAGAGCTTCAGGACGTCGTTGAATCGAGCAAAAACAACGTAAAAAGAATAATTAAAGCTGACCGTGCAAGTTATGAATATTTAGGTCATTTAATAATAAAACATAAATTAAAATATAAACTGCAGCTTCAGAGTCGAAAACCTGGACTTAAGGAATCCTTTAAAGATCCTCTGCTCAGCGGGGCCCTTTAAAAAAATAAAAATAAAATGAGGACGTGCCTTCATCCGTCCAAATAATGAAAAGTAATAAAGGGAAGTTAAAAAATAAATAAACGTGGATGCAGAGGAGATAATAATGAAAACATGATAATAATGTAAATGCGTTTAGCCGTCAGTCTTTGCGTTTCTTTAAACTCGTGTCAGTGTTGTAAAGTGTGTGTGTGTGTGTGTGTGTGTGTGTGTGTGTGTGTGTGTGTGTGTGTGTGTGTGTGTGTGTAGCAGGTCAAGTATGACCACCTGGGCCTCAGCTCAGGTTACTGAAAATCCTCTTTACGTCACCCGGAGTCGGTGACGTAAACCTTAGCATTTATTTATGTGTGTGTGTGTGTGTGTGTGTGTGTGTGTGTGTGTGTGTGTCATCAAGAGCCCAAACGGGCCCACTGGAGTTACCATCGCCTAAATAGGGCTGCGTGACCGACTGTGTGCGTTATGAGACCGGACCACATGACCGCGACATGCGTCTCTTCATGACGTGTGTGTGTGTGTGTTTGGAATGTGTGTGTGTGTGTGTGTGTGTGTGTGTGTGTGTGTGTGTGTGTGTGTGTGCATGTATGTGTGCGCTTCACTTGCAGAGACTTCATGTGTGCGTCTGCGTCAGTCTTAGTGTTTACATCCCAGTCAATGTTCGTACTTTGTGCTTTTTTGTGAAGCTTTTCACAGCATTCTGTGTGTGTGTGTGTGTGTGTGTGTGTGTGTGTGTGTGTGTGTGTGTGTGTGTGTGTGTGTGTGTCACTAACCTGTGCGACGGACCTTGTGAGGTAAAAACTGAAAAAGAGAACCGAACTCCCGAAACCTCTGGAGGAGACTTTAAAATCGTGTGTTTTGTATTATTATTATTATTTTAAAGGGACAGTACGCTGTTGCCCGCTCGAGCTCGAGCCATCCCATAATTTAGAAACAGAGCGTCTTTCAGAGTAAAGCGAGTGACAGAAATGTATTTTGTACCTATTGCAACGAATAAATAACAACAAGTTGCTACAGAATGCGTTTTGATGAAGCGGCAAAACCAAAAAGTAAAAAAATACATTCTCTACAGCGACTTTGTCCACAATGTAATAAATGTACCGCAATGAGGAAGGATTACGCAAGAGGAGGAAGAGGAGGGGAGGAAGAGGAGGTAAAATAATAATAATAATAATAAGATACAAATTAATGTTTTAAATTCAATGCAACACAACATATTCGTACCATAATGCCGTTGCTTAATATCCAGCCTCCCTTTTTAATACCGTACGGAGAACCGCCTGATGAAGATGAGGATGATGAGGATGACCCCCCCCCCCGCCCCTGGTCGATGTCGGTTGGAAAGAGCAGCGCACACTGGCAGCATCCATTGTGATTTAAAAAACAAACAGAGACAAGTATATGCATATAAAAAGACCCCCCCAAAAAAAAAGGAACAAAAAATTAAAAGATGAGACACACTTGTAAAAATCTGCAAGCGTCTGTTTGTCGTCTCGTTGTTTTGTGTGTCCAGAGTCTGGAGAGGTCAGAGGTCACCGGCGGGTCAGAGCAGAGATGAAGAGGAGGAAGAGGAGGAGCCTCTAACGTCCCGTCGTTCAGTCTGAGAGGAAACGGAAGAAAGAGAGGAACGTTAAACTTTAACAAATATCAAGTTTGAGAGAGAGACAGATTTATTTTTCCTATAGATTTGTTCTCTCTCTCTCATATATATATATATATATATATATATATATATATATATATATATATATATATATATATATATATATATATATATATCTCAACAAAAAAATCTATATATATATATATATATATATATATATATATAACAAAAAAAAACTCTATATATAGTAATATATATATATATATATTACTATATATAGAACAAATCTATAGGGAAAAAAAATCTTTATATAGAGATTTTTTTGTTGTAATATATATAGAGATTGTCTTTGTTGCGCGCACACACACACACACACACACACACACACACACACACACACACACACACACACACACACACACACACACACTTCCGTCAAGCTCTAAAAATGTTCATCTGCTGAACACTTTTAAAAAGGTAAATTATTATCAAACTAATCTAATAGTTGATTCATGTAATTGTATTTTTTCTTCTAGCTTCTGAACCGATGCTTTTCTTCACGTCATGTGACCGGAAAGTTTTGAGCTTTCTGGAGAGAGAGAGAGAGGGGGGGGGCATGAAACACATGTTGAGAATATAAAAACAAACAAACAAAGCGGTGTCTGAGCAACCAACAACCAAACAAAGTAAACAAAGCACAGCAGTCATTAAAAAAGGAGGGTTGTGGATGTGTCACCCTTTCAAAATAAAAGGTGACAACGAGGTCTCTTGTCTCTTGGTTTTCCCGGTAAATAAGTGAGCGAGGCCGGTAAGCCGCACACACACACACACACACACACACACACACACACACACACACACACACACACACACACACACACACACACACAGCGGCCCTGAATGACCCCGGCGATGGCCGACGTCCAGCTGGGTTATTCCACCGAGAGCGAGGGGCTTTTGTGCGATGCGACAATGTGAGCGCTCGACAATACACAATACAGGCGCTTTGAGGGGGGGGGGGGGGGGGGGGGGGCTGGAATGCTGCTCCTGTTTGAGGGGGGGGGTACCAAACTAAGACCACAACGAGGGGGACAGGAGCAAACCTGGCAACCCAAACGGAGAAGTGGCAACAACAGCGAGGAGAGAAGAGCAGCAACTCGTCCTGCTGGTTTTATTTAAATGATCGTTTCTGTAACCGTGTGACTGCATTGTATCGTGTTGGTATTATATTATATAAAAGAAAAAAATATATATATATAAATTATATAAAAAAAAATATTATATATATTTATATTGTGTTGGTGAAAGGTATGCGGTGCATGTTTTTCAATAAAGGGGAGAAATGCCCCTTTAATTATGTGTCCATCTTTAATGTCCCTTTTTCATCTCAAACACACGTCTGTAAAATGATGTCACAACTATCACAAATATCAATTGCGTTCACGTTTATATATTTACATTGTCGAGTCACTTTTATTGTGAAGGAGCGACAGGAAATGCCATTGATTTGTTACAACAATAAAGCAGAGAGAGAGAGATCAGTTTGAGGTCTCTTGGGTTTCTTTACAATCCGGTCGTGGACTTTGATCAAAACAAGTCTCTTAGGACACGAATGACTGACCTGAACGGACCTCTGACACACACACACACACACACACACACACACACACACACACACACACACACACACACACACACACACACACACACACACACACACAGTTGTGTCATTGCAACACAGGCAGGTGTTTCAGAGCCGTCTCTCTGTCCCCATTGACCCAGCTGGGGCAGTGGGTGAAATGCATCATGGGAGTGCCACATACAGATGTGTAGAATGAAGAACATTCAAACCAGCCAGAAGCTGGAATAACCGCCGCGGTCAGATCGTCCCGACGGTCCTTGAACGCGTCGCGTGTGACGAACGCTTCAACATCAGAGAAAGAAATCAAAACGAAAGTGATATTTAATATTTCTACACAACAACAAAGATAACACACTTTATTTCACTGGGAAAACTAGGAAAATAATTAACTGAAGTTTAATTTGTGTATAAATGTGTCCCACCAAAACCACTTCCTTTAATCTTTCTTTAATCTGGTGTTTTTCGGGCTGTTTTGTAAATTTCTCCGACCGATTTTTTGTGTGGCAATATTTCTGTTAACGTAATGAAGTCTTCAAATGTATTCATTTATTAAACTTGTGCAATTGTGAAAAAGAACCGGAGACCTTTAGCTCAGTGCGTGTGTGTGCGTGTGTGTGTGTGTGTGTGTGTGTGTGTGTGTGTGTGTGTGTGTGTGTGTGTGTGTGTGTGTGTGTGTGTGTGTGTGTGTGTGTGTGTGTGTGTGTGTGTGTGAGAGAGAGAATGAGGAAGTGAAAAGCACACAGCAGGGAGGAGCCTAACTAAGTACCTTTGTTGCCCAAACTTTAAATATTTCACAATAGTTTCCTAAACCTAACGGAGTAAAGTTTGGGCAAGAAAAGTACTTAATTAGGTTCATGAAACTATTGTGAAATATTAAGTACTTTTTTGCCTAAACTTTACATAGTATTTCATAAAAGTTTCCTAACCCTAACTAAGTAATTGTGTTGCTTAAACTTTACTTAGTTAGTTTTAGGAAACTATTGTGAAATATTAAGTACTTTTTTGCCTAAACTTTACATAGTTAGGTTTAGGAAACTTTTATGAAATACTATGTAAAGTTTAGGCAAAAAAGTACTTAATATTTCACAATAGTTTCCTAAAACTAACTAAGTAAAGTTTAAGCAACAAAATTACTTAGTTAGTATTTCATAAAAGTTTCCTAAACCTAACTGAGTACTTTTGTTTCCTAAACCTAAGTATTTCACAATAGTTTCATGAACCTAATTAAGTACTTTTCTTGCCCCAACTTTACATAGTTAGTATTTCACACTAGTTTCCTAAACCTAACTATGTAAAGTTTAGGAAACAAAAGTACTTAATTAGGTTTAGGAAACAAAAGTACTCAGTATTTCATAAAAGTTTCCTAAACCTAACTAAGTATTTCACACTAGTTTCCTAAACCTAAGTACTTTTGTTGTCTAAACTTTACATAGTATTTCACACTAGTTTCCTCAAGCTAACTTATTAATTGTGTTGCTTAAACTTTACCTCGTTAGTTTTAGGAACCTATTGTGAAACACTAAGTACTTTTGTTGCCTAAACTTTACCTAGTATTTCATAAAAGTACTTTTGTTGCTTAGTATTTCACACTAGTTTCCTGAGAAGAAGGACCTTTCCATTTGAAAAGGCCGTATGAATATAACGAGTGGAATGAAACGCGCTGCTGGAAAACGTAAAGAGAGAGCAACTCTTCGTGAAACATCGTACGAACCGATGTATTACAATACTTTGCGATTTCTCACGATCGGACATTCCTAAAGCCTTCGAATGTCTTTATTTAGTCCGACAACACGCGAGAAGAAAATATTCACAACTTTTTAGCTGGAGCAACAAAAAAAGAAAGCAGAGCATCAGACTGACTCCGTGGGTTCGCGGCTCGTGAGGTTAATAGTTCTAACATCTGTCTATTTGAGAGCGGGGTCCCGTTACACGAAACCCATGCCGGTCTGCAAATAGACCGGTAAATATAGACGAGGCCCGGCGGTGGAGGGAGAGCGGAAAGGGCATCTTACTCCTTTCTCAGAGCGAGAACCCGGAGAACCCGGAGAACCCGGAGAACCCGTTACCGCCTGGTGGTTCCCACCGCCGGCCTCCACCTCTTCAGACCCGACGTTATTCCAGCTCCCCTCCATTTCTAACGCTTCATAGTCCTTTATTCTCTAGTTTCTCAGCTTTTATTTTCCACTAAAATACTAAGAGAGATAATAATAATAATAATAATAATAATAATAATAATAAAGATAAACAAGCGGTTCATGCCGTTAGTGACACATTGTTCACCATATTATTGTGATTTTGAGTTTTAGGCCACAGACGATATTAAAAGCACAATAATACAGCTATACACTTTAACAGAGCTATTCACCTTTTATTTTTATTTATTTTTATTATTAACAACAGTCTGCTTTGTTTGTATCAGGGAGGAAATACAGATATCTAATATTAGTAAATAGCAATAAATAACAAAGTTACTGTTAGAACAGCAATGGTCTGTATGAATTGAAAATAAAATGGTGGTAAGAATGAGATGAATACAATTGTTACAGTTCAATATGGAGGATGACGTTTTATGTCCAGTGTTTCCCCCACCGTTAGAATAGGGGGGCGGGAAAATGTCCATCAAAATGTCCGATGGAGCAATCTGATTTACTTGAAAGTGATTGCAATTTTCTTTATTCTGTTATTTATAAAAGCACAGATGGAGTCACAAAATGAAGTTATTTACAGAAAAAGTTTGAGAACCACTACTTTAAGTGTTTGTGTCGCTGCCGCCCCCCCTGAAGCTGTAAAGCTAGGGGAAACACTGATGTCCATGTTTTTCTGTCTTTGTCTGATTGTTGGTATAGTTGGTTGTTATTTTATTCATTTGTTGTTGTTTTTTGTTGTCTAGTAATGTGAGGTAATGTAAAATGATTGAAAGAAAGAACTGCAACAGTAGTATTAAGTATTCAAACACGTCTTTAGTGCAGAACAACAGTTAAAATGCCATAAAATCAAAACAGTTGAATTTCGTTAAATGTATTTTACAAAAATTGGAATCTCTATATCCAACATCGTACCGAGAGCCCGTTGGGAAAATAAATGTGAGGCTCCGCGTGTTTTTATTCACGTTGAGCTATTTACATTCGTCGTCTCAGACGAGTCCGAATTTTATGTTTTTTTATGGAATCTGGTGAAAGGAAACGGTTTATTTGTTGCGAGATTTAAAATGTGTAGTTTAGGTTGATTGTTTACGGGGTTCAGAGGGTTTTAAATCAATAATAAAAACTAAACGTAAAAGGTGATTTTCCTAGTTTTTTTCCTCTACGTCGAAAGTTTCCTACGTCTAGTATCTCGTCTCCTCCCCCTCCTCCTCCCCCCCCCCCTCTCCCTCCTCCCCCCTCTGGGTCAAGGATCCAGGTGTGTCGTCTGCAGCGCTGCAGCTGGGAGGAAGTGCATTCCCGGGCGATGATGATGCGTTTCCCCCCCGCTGTGCGCCTCGACACGCCGCCGCCGCAATTACAGCCACATCAAAAGGGCTGCCTGCCATGACTCAGCACGCACGCACACACACACACACACACACACACACACACAGATGCAGAACAACACACACACATCCAACGCAGACCGAGAGTGTGTGTGTGCTTGGATTAACATTTCTGAA
Organism: Myoxocephalus aenaeus; assembly: GCA_038501785.1. Taxonomy (NCBI): domain Eukaryota; kingdom Metazoa; phylum Chordata; class Actinopteri; order Perciformes; family Cottidae; genus Myoxocephalus; species Myoxocephalus aenaeus. Next base: position 270,700 of record JBAMJR010000298.1, on the reverse strand, counting down.
TGTTACCTTGAACTGCATGAACACACACACTTAATAAACCTGCTGGCAACGGCTAAAAACAAAAAAGTACACACACACACACACACACACACACACACACACACAATGGGATGTGCTTGAGCGCTTTGAGTGTCAGTTGATCTCCACATATTCACACACACTTTCATCTCCGGTCAGCACCGCGATAAACAAATGAGTCAGCCGGCGTTTGCAGAGAATCCTGACTCATGCTCAACACACACACACACACACACACACACACACACACACACAGTTAGGAAGCGAGGGAATAGCAGGGAGGAGACGAGTGGATGAAATAGAAAAAGGGAGGCGATCAAACGGGGAAAAACAGTCAAAACATCCTCTTGTTTTCCTCTTGATCTGCACCGTCTCAACCAGACGTGACCTCAGCACACACACACACACACACACACACACACACACACACACACACACACACACACACACACGTCAATATGTGTGTGTGTTCCATTGCCAATCATATTAGACAAAAACTAAAGTAAAAAGTGACTGAATCTAAAAAAGGTAGAGACTTTTTGTTGGAGGTTCAGCCTCCATTGACCCGTAATAAACTTTAATTATAACTCTATTCTAATATACTCAACAGGCTCAAAGAAACAACATTGTGCCGGAAATAATTTAAATATTATTGTGATTTGAAGAGTTTTATGCCCTCTTGACATGACATAATAAAATAAAAGCATAATAATAAAACAGGTACAGACGAATTTAAAAAAAACAAACACAAGCCTACGACCCAGAACAGCAAATAAAACCCTCCCGTTTGTCCACACATCGTACGATTATATATATATATATATATATATATATATATATATATATAGTATAAAAAGTCAACGTAGTCGTCGCTGTGAAAGGCCCAAACCCGTATCAATCATTACAATTATATTTTAACTATTATTAGAACGAGAATGGAAGAAGGGAAATCCACTTCTGCACGTGTACGAGTGATTATTAACATTTTATAAAATAGGACTAAGGCGGTACTTACAGGATGATTCATTTCTTCACGAAGCAATGCAAAAAATTAAGATTTGTTTTGCATAAAGTGACAGCCGCTTCCCCCCCACCCCCACACACACACACGAGAATAAAACAGCGACACGTGACCCAGAGTGACACTACAAACACAGGAAGTCCGAGACTTTTTTTTTAGGGAGGGAATCAGTCCACACGTGACCTTTAGATAAACCTCTGATCATTCGGCGAGATAATGGTCTGCTTGAACACACACACACACACACACACACACACACACACACCTCGAGATGAACCGCCACTTCCTGCAAACCGGCACAGTTTTAGCCGACACGTCGAAAAAGCCTCGTGGAGATCGAAAATAGATTTCGCTGGAAGGAGCTGCGGATTGATATAATGCGACTAATAATAGTCGCGCGGCTCCGAGGGGTTATTTTAGATTTTCAACACTTTTACTGACACGTGGAAACGAGAGACAGTCTGAAAACTCAAAGGGGAAGAAAAAAAAAAAAGCCAAATACGAGTGCGTTCACTCACCCTTGGGTGTCGTGGTGACGCCGTCAGATTTGGTGAAGTCTATACTGGCGTAAGCGCCGTTCTCCGGCGGCGGCGTCGTCGTCGGCGAGCTCCCGCCGCCGGCCCCCGATGCCGCCGCCGCCGCGTCGCCCCCGTCGTCCCTCAGCTCCAGGGCGATGTAGTTCAGCCCGTTCTGGTAGCCCACGGACATGTTCCGGCACATCCTGCCGGCTCCGGCCCCCGAGGAGGAGGAGGAGGAGGAGCCGGCGCCGGCTGCGCCCATCTCCGTGGCTCTGACCGCTGCGTGGGGAGCCGGCAGACCCTCCATGGAGACCCACGCGCTGTCGAACGACGCCGAGCTGGCCCACCTGGACGCCTGGCCCTCCGTCGGGTACGAGCCGTTGGCGGGCGCCGCGTTGTTGTTGGCGGGCGCCGGGTGGGCGAGGGGTCCTCCTCCTCCTCCGGACGGGGTCGAATTAGACGAGGACGTGGACGAGAAGGTCTCCGAGCTGTGCCGCCTCCGGCCTTGAGGGTCGGCGCGAACCACCTTGGGCTCCGGCTGTTGCGACGGCGGCGGCGGCGGCGGCCCCGGAGAAATGGCGCCGCCGCCGTAGCGGCCCTCCGCCACGCAGAGGTGCTGCAGCATGGCCGCGGGGCTCGTCTGCGTCCTCTCGGCTCGGCTGAACGTCATGTCCGTGTAGTCGTCGCCCATCGACTTCCAGTGGCCTCCGGCGGCGACCCCGGCAGAGGCCGGCGCCCCGGGGTTGCTGGCCAGGGGCCGGATGTAGCTGGGCGGGTTCCAGGGGGCGACGAGGCTCGGTCTGGGCGACTGGTTCTTACCCGCCTCCACGCTCATATAGTCCTGGTGAGGGGAGCGGCTGTGGTCACGGGAAGGCGCTTCGTCTTGGGGGTACGCGGGGGGCTGCTGCTGGTGGGGGTAGTGATCCCCGAACTCGATGTTGATGTACTCCCCGGGGCTGGAGGGCCTTTCCGATGAGCCGACGGCGGCGGCGGCGGGGGGCTCACTGACCCGCAGCGGGCCGTGGAAGCTCCTCCGGCCCAAAGGGAGGCGGTTGGGCCTCGCCGCGCGCTGGTCGGCCATCGCCGAGGTCGCGTGGTGAGCCCCGTAAGGCGGGGGCGGGTGCGACGGGGCCGAGGCGCCGCCGCCGCCGCCCTTCTTCTCCGGCGTCAACATGGCGGCCGTGGCGACAGACGAATACACCGGCTTGGCGGGAGAACACATGGGAACGTACTCCCCGTACTCCTTCTCGTCTCTGGCGGGAGCTTTGTAGGAGCGAGGGAGGGAGAAATAAGGACTGTAAGACTTCGGCGTGCCCTCGGGGGTGCAATACCCGCCGCTCCCGTCGTTTGAGAGCTTGCGCCCCGCATCGCCGCCGCCGCCGCCGCAGTACGACATGTCCATATATTCCCCGTTCTCGGGTCGCTCCGCTATGCTGTCGCTCGTGCCGGAGCTGCAGTGGGGGCTGGGGGACGGGGAGCCGCCGCCGCCGCCCGGGAGCATCATCATGTAGCCGTGGGAGTCTGAGGAGGACTGGGACTGTTGTTGTTGTTGTTGGTGTTGTTGGTGTTGTTGGTGTTGTTGGTGGTGGGCGGAACGGGGGCCGAATGCTGGACTGTGAAACTGAGGCGAATGGGAGACGGGCTGGGCGTAAGAGCCGGGTTGCATAGGCATGTAGTCGGGCGGCGTGTCCCGCGCCGCCGCCCCCACGCCGCACAGCATGGGCATGTAGCCGCTGTCTTCCTTGGCGGCGGAGGAGGAGAGCGGCGGGCGCTCGCCGCCGGCCTCCGTCCGGGAGAGCGTGGAGGGCCGGCTCTGCTGGCTGTGCTCGGAGCAGGAGCTGTAGTCGGAGCGGAGCGAGGAAGAGGAGGAAGACGGCCCGCCGCGGAGAAGCCCGCCGCCGAACGGCGGCGCGCCGTCCGACCCCTCGTCCAACGAGAAGTTCGTCTGGGTCATCTTCTGGTACACCGCGACCCCGGAGCCGCCGGTCGCGCCGCCGCCGGGCGGCCTGGAGAAGGAGTGCGCCCTCCTCCTCAGCGACGAGGACGACGAGGACGAAGAAAGGCGCTCGTCCTCCGTCGTCGACGTGCTCTCGTCCCTCGGCGTCTCGCCGCCGCCGAAGACCTCCCGGTTCCAGCCCATGGCCATGTAGTCGTTCAGACAGTTCTCCTCTCGGATCGGCGGCGTGTTTCCGAGGGAGTCCGGCGTGTTGCTGCGCACCCGGAAGTACCGGAAGTCGCCGGGGCTGGAGCCGTACTCGTCCGAGGAGTTGAAGCCGCCGTCGGACGGCGAGCCGCATATGGAGGCGCTGGACGGGCGGGTCAGCGTGTCGGAGACGGAGCCGTGGCCGCTGCTGGAGGAGACGCTCACCGGGCTGGTGGTGGAGGGGAAGTGGGACACCGGCAGCGAGGCGGAGCGGGCGTGGTAGGTGGCCGCCGCCGCCGCCGCCGCCCCCGGGACGGCTCTGACGTAGCGGCCGCCGCCCGTGCTCGTGCCGGCGTTCCCCGTGGCCACGCCGACGCCGACCCCGCCGCCTTCCTGGCGCCCGTGGTGCGCCCGCGCGGAGTTGAGGTGCACCAGGCTTCCCGTGGCGGAGCGGAACGGCCGGTTCATCGTCCCCTCGCCCTCGCTGGACGTCCGGAAGCGGTAGCCGCTGGCGCCGGAGCTCTTGCTCGACGGCGGCGTGCCGACGACCGACTCCGTCCTCGACCGCCGCTGCAGCCCCGTCTGGCTCGGCGGCAGGTTGCCCAGGTGGCGCCGCGTGGTGATGAACGGCATCGGGTTGGAGCCCGACGACTGGCTCTTGCTGCGCGGCCGGAACTCGGCGAAGGCCTTCAGGGCCTTCATGGTCTCCAGGATGGTCTCGTGCATGTTCTGCGCCACCACCGAGTCGTCCACCTGCATCCAGATCTCCCCGGGGCCCACGGAGGACGAGCGCCCCACCTCGATGAAGAAGAAGCTCTCCGAGTGGCCGCAGCGCCGGATGTTCATCAGCTGCAGGTTCACGCACGGCGTCTCCGAGTTCAGCTTCACCAGGTGGACGGCGGTGGTCGAGAGGCAGAGCCGGTAAACGCCCGTGAGGTTCTTCGTCTGGCCCAGCCCTTTGGGCTTCACGTTCACCTGCCACACCTCCTTGAACACCGTGCCGGGCGTGACCGTCCCGTACCCGTCGTCCAGGTCGTCCCGGTCCACGTGGCCCTTCTTGCCCTCGCTCATCAGCTCGCTCACCGCCACGTACCAGTCCTCCTGCTCCTGCTCGTTCTCCGCCACGATGGCGAAGTACTCGTCCTTGGTGTAGAGGGCGATGAGGTGTTTGTTTTTGGAATCGGCCCTTTTGTTCACCGTGAAGCACTGGTACAGGTAAATAACCCTTTTCGGAGGAGAAGCGGCAGCTGCCGCTCCTCCTCCTCCTCCGCTGCCGCTCGCGGTAGCTGCCGCAGCTGCCGCAGCAGCGGCGGCGGAGCGCAGGCTGCTCCTGAATTTCTTCTCGCTGTCGTAGTACTCCAAGCGGCTCGGCCCGAGGTGGCTCGCGGCCCGGAGCACGAAAAACCTCTTGTGTCCGTGTTTCTGCTTCCTCAAATAGCCACATTTGCGAATATCGTCCACGGCGTCCGACGCGCTCGCGACGCTAACGGCCGCGAAGACATGGCCGCCGCCGCCGCCGCTGCCGCCGCTAGCGGCGGGGTCCTCGGCGGGCTGCACCTGGCTGAGCGGCGACGGGCAGGCTCTCCTTACCGGGGATTCTGCGACGCTCTCCCCGGGGTAGTGATGCGGCTGCTCCTTCGGCGGGTGGTGGTGGTGGTGGAGGAGTTGATGGAGGTGGTTGCAGGGCGGTAGATGTTGATGGAAGCGAGCGCCGCCGCCGCTATTAATTACCGGAGAAGGGGGTTCCCCGACGGAGCCGTCTCCGCTCGCGGCCGCCGCTTTCGTCCCCGCGTCCCTCTGCTGCGTCTCCACCATCAGCACCGCCGCTTTACCCTCCTGGTAGCTCGTGAAATGTGCCATCGAGGGGAACGGGAATCAAAGGTCAGGCTAATCCGGGTTGGACCTAGACCCCATTCTGGTGTGTTGTTCTTTTTTTTCGGGAGTCCGGCTAGGCCAGCTAACGTGGACTCGCTCGCGCTCGCGCTCGGGGGAGGGAGGGGGGGGGGGGGGGGCTCGGGTTTCTCCCCCCGAAAACCGGCTTCGTTGTTCCCGTTATGAAGAAAGACAAAACTGCCCTCCTCCTCGCGGGTGGGTTTTCTTTTTCCGGAAGCGCGCGGACTTTTTTTCTTCTTCTTCTTTTTTTTAATCACGAAGTAAATCCCGCCGCGTGCAACATGACCGCGCTCGCGCTCCTATAATCGGGAGGATCTAGCTAGCTTCTCTCCCGCCTCCCCCCCCCACCCCCCTCCCCTTGTACACATCTCTACGGGGCCAGGGCACAAACAACACATGACCCGCTGCGTCACGCACCGAAACGAGGAGGAACAAAGAGGCGAGCGCGGGCTGTGATTGGCTGGTTCGTTTGAGTGGCGTGCCGCGGTGGGGGCGTCTCGGCCAATCGACGGCGAGACGTCAGCGCCTCGGCGGCGATAGACGTGGCCAATCACGGCGCGCAGAATCTCGTTGACGTTGAGGAATGGAGGCGGTGACGCTGTAGGGCTGATCTGGAGTCTTTTGTTAGGCTTTACTCGGCAACTGTTTAGACGTAGAGAGCTGATCCCAGAGCGGTAGACAAGCCACCGTCTGTGTAAACAGACAGTTGTCAAGTTTTATATATATATATAAAATAATAATGTAATTTATATATATATTTATTTATTACATATATATATAATAATTACATGTATATATCTATTTATATATTACATTATTTTAGACCTTATTATATTTATTAAACATGTAGCTATTGTATGACTCATTACACTGACATCAAATCCTAAAAATAATGCATTTATGAAAATACTGTATGCAAATTGTAAAAAAAAATACCTTTTTTATGATAACTAAAGCGTTATTGATACATCATATTTCATACACATAAAAAGACAGATGCTAAAAATGTAAGTATTTAAAACAAGAACAATTTTTTTTAAAGATACATAAATAAAACTATAAGTGAGGTAAAAATAGTAAAAACCTTTAGGTGATAGTTCGTTTTAAAAGGCATACAATCACTGCATTCCACATTATTTGAAAAGCTCTTAGTGCTCAGTGTGGAAGAACTAGTAGTAGAAATGTTAGCTAACCTGCAGGAAGTACTTCATGTAAAGGTCACCTGTGGCTGCAGAGTGACCTCTAACCAATGCGTCATGCTTCTTATGATCTTATCAATGTTGTGCATGCAAACATGCAAAGTGATGATGCAACGGTGTAACGTGGTCTTAAATACATCTAACCTGAAACATGTACGTTGATCGCTATGTGGAGGCTTTTCGCCTCTTCAGACTCGACACCCTGAAGCATCGGAGCTATTTGACAGGTTAAAATTAGACTTTAGATCTTTTCGCCGCACACTGAGGATGCAAACCGCTCCTCAGGGCCCGAGGCTGACTGACTCCCATCGCTCATCCAGCCTCCAGCCCAAAAAGCTGTATTTTATAGACACATGTATGTGTGTGTCACACGTTCTTAACCCTTAGCGCCGGCTACTTTTGCACTTTTGGCCTCTGAATCGAGACACAGGAGACTTGTACAGGTTCAGTTGGAGCGCAATAAGACTCATTTGGAGTAAATCAAAGGTTATCTTTATGTGTTTTGATGGAGCTAGCGGGCTCCGGTTGCGCTAAGCTTTAGCTAACGGTGTTTTTATCTTCTGTGTGAAGATATTTTACGGCGTCACTGAAGCAGCGTTTGCTGTTTGAGGAAAATCGTCCTAATTCACCCTCTCATTTGTTACTTTTTTTTCCCGCTATACAGCATTTATCAGAATCAGAATCTGCTTTATTGGCCATGTGTGTCTACACAGACATGGAATTTGACTCCGGTTTCGTACATATATACATATTATATACAATAAACAAGATAAATAGAGACAAAAAGACAATTAAGACAATTATACAAACAGGTAAAGCAATATAAAATATAAATAATGCACAGTTTATACAGAAAATACACACAAAAAACAAGCCACAGCCACCAGTTAGAGCAACCCAACTCTTCCTCTGGGAACCCAAAGCCCCGCCCCCTTCATCTCTGTTGCCTGAGATGAACTGGACTCGTGACCTTCAACCTTTCCCCTGGTTTCCTGTCTCGCTTTAAACATGAAGGGAGGAGCGTTTCAGATTTTTTGCCCCCCCCCCCCCCCCCCCCAAAAAAAACTCCAAACAACAACTCCTCATTGCAAACTAAAGGAAGGTCACTCCTTTAGTTTCTATGTAAAACTGATTTGTGACGACTTCACGATAACGAGGCTGATGAATGGGGGCGTTGCTGAGGTAACAAAGAGATGGTAGGTGTGTGTGTGTGTGTGTGTGTGTGTGTGTGTGTGTGTGTGTGTGTGTGTGTGTGTGCGTGTGTGTGTTTGCATGTGTGTGAGTCGGTCCACTTGAAGCTTGATGATGCAAATATCTACCGTCACTCTGAAGGCCGTTGGTCTGATCGCTGCAGGACGTTGATTGGTCGTCTGGGTCTGTTTCCAGGTGTGTGGATGGGATGCATTCA
>JBAMJR010000298.1:247500-260000 GCA_038501785.1 Myoxocephalus aenaeus | reverse complement strand
GAAATACTTCTTACCATGAAGTATATGTCCCTCATAGTTAGAGTTTAAGGAGAGGAAGACATTACAATAAATATGTTATCATATTATTTTTACCTATATTCACAGTTTTTTGTATATAATATGAAACTGAAAAAATATTAGAAATATACATATATACATGATATAAAAATTACATAATAAATAAATACATATATTTTAAAATATAAAACAGAAAAAGAATATATATATATATATATATATATTCTTACTGTTTTATATATGTCTACAAAAACTGTATATATGTAAATATATATATATATATGTAGACATATATAAAACAGTAAGAATTATAAAATAATATATTAAAAAAAGTATGTTTTTTATATATATATATATATATATAATACATACATATATATAATACATATATTTATATATGTATTATATATACTGTATATTTATATATATACATATATATATATATATATATATATATAAATATACAGTATATATATCCATATTCTCTAATCCCTTTGATCAATACATTCCTCTTCATTCTGTATCATATTTCATAATCTACACGATCTCTTTGCTGCCCCAACAAACGCCTCTAACGCCGGATAACAGCTTAAAGCCTCCGGTAAACTCAGCTGTAACCCCCCGTCTGTCTGCTGCAATGTGAACCACATACTGGGAGTTTACCAGTACCACCAGTAGACCACACATGCACTGTCTGGTGACAACGTTCAGATGCTCATGCAGATAAAAGCTCGTTTTCTGTCTCTAATATTTTGTTAAAAGTGATTCAAGCAGAGTTTAAACAGATAATAATATTACTGGATACATTAAAGCGTTAACAGCATAAAGAGTCCTTTATAATTTACAGTTGAACATAAACGTCAGGCTTCTACGTCTGATTCTATTCTTTTTAGACAAAATATCTTTAAAATCGCACTGCTTTTAAGCTGCAAACTAAATAAATACCTGTGAAATAAAAAGGGATTTAATACGAGACAATAATAACACGCATGGCAGAGTGGAGGAATGTGTATTCCATAAATTAAAACAGATATTAAAGAATTCAATAAAATAAAATGCACTCAAAAGAACACACCACACATTTTTTTTCATAAATGTGTATTTGTTTTGATCAATGTGTATTTCTTTTTAAATAAATGTGTATTATTTTATAAATGTGTATTTTTTTAAATGTGTATTTATTTTGATCAATGTGTATTTCTTTTTAAATAAATGTGTATTCTTTTTATAAATGTGCATTTTTTTAATAATAATAATAATAATAATAATAATAATAATAATAATAATAATAATAATAATAATAAATGTGTATTTTTTAATGAATGTGTATTCTTTTTATAAATGTATAATTTTTTTAATACATTTTTTTTATTTTTTTAAAATAAATGTCCCTTATATTTAAATGATTAAATCCACAACGTCTTCTTCTCCTGTCGGTATTTAAATCCCGAACAGGAAGTCGACCTCCAGCTCGTCCTGATGCAGCGCGTCATTGCTCAAAGGACCCGGATGTTCTGCTCCGTCTGGCCGCGGGTTGCGAGCCAGCAGGTTTTTCTGGACTTCTGACCCACAATGCTTTGCACCTCAGCAGATGTTTGAGCAAGAAGGTCAAAGTTCAAAACTGCAACGTGTTGATGAAGCAGTTTGTCCGGATAGAATGATCAACAGTACGTAGAGCAGCAGGAAGTAAATATATATATTAATATATAAATACATATATAAATATGTGATTTTAACTTTTGTCTTTGGAGCGACGTTTAAAACAGAAAATGCATTTAATAGTTTAGTTGTACAGGAAAAGTCATTTTAGGAGACAAGTGTTGTAAACAAACTGAATATATTAAGTAAAATTAGAAGAGATTAAATAATCTCGACCAGAATTACACAACGATGCGAAGAAATCTTAAAAAAACCCACTTTTATTTCGTTAATTAGGTGGATAAAAAATTTAATGAAATTATTCAAACTAAATAAATAAAAGACACACACACACACACACACACACACACACACACACACACACACACACACACACACACACACACACACACACACACACACACACACACACACACACAGTGAGGATCAGCAGGATAATCCTGCAGGACGCCATCTGTAGCTTCAGCTAAATTTATTTTCTGATGCGTCACTAGAGGGCGCTGTGGGTTTTTGTTTAGATAATCTCACACACACACACACACACGCACACACACACACACGCACACACACACACACACACACACAGAATTCAAGCGCCAAAAGTTGTATTGCGATGGTTACAAAAGTAAAGTAGATCTAAAACACGCATTTCAGACTAAAAGCACAAAATTAAAATAAATAATAATAAATAACGACCTGACATGAAGACGTTGTTGTTGTTTACATCCACACAAAGTACAAATATTTAAAAAAGAGCCACAAAATGATTCAAATGTCAAACAATATTGAAAGATGACACAATATTTTATTGTAGAAACATCACAGAAACCTTAAACTTTTGTTCTATTTTCTTGTTTCCCCGTCTCATCTCCTTGTCTCCTTTCCTCTCTTGTTTCCTCGTCTCCTTCCCGCTCAGTGCAGTGACATCACGGCGTTGCCGTCCTCCTCGGCCGCGTAGAGCTGCGTCACGACTCGGACGTGAGTGATCCTCCTCAGCGCCTTGTGGAACAGACGCTTCAGGTCCTTCAGCTCTTCTTTTGAGACGCTGAGAGAGGGAGGAGGGAGGGAGAGAGGAAGGGAGGAGGAAGGAGGAAAGAGGAAGGAAGGGAGGCGGAAAGAGGAAGGGAGGAGGAAACGATTAACGCAAGATGAGAAAGGAAAACTGCTCAATTAATCAATTAATCACTCTTAATTATAGTTCGTTATAACTATAACTCTCAGAAAGAAAGCAAACTGTCGAACTATTGCTTGAATTAGAATAAACGTCTTAACGTCATATGTTTGATATCTTATAGATCAAAATGACTGGAAATGCATTTTCCTTCAAAATTCCAGGAACACGTGTGAACTTTTACACGTGTCTTTTCAAAGGTTTTTCAGAATAAACCTCCGTCCTTAGAAAAAGATCGTAAAATACTTAGTTAGGTTTAATAAAAGAAAAGATCGTAAAATACTTAGTTAGGTTGAAAAAAAGATCGTGAAATACTTAGGTTTAAGAAAAGATCGTAAAATACTTAGTTAGGTTGAAGAAAAGATCGTGAAATAGTTAGGTTTAAGAAAAGATCGTAAAATACTTAGTTAGGTTGAAAAAAAGATCGTGAAATAGTTAGGTTTAAGAAAAGATCGTAAAAATACTTAGTTAGGTTTAAGAAAAGATCGTAAAATACTGAGTTAGGTTGAAGAAAAGATCGTGAAATAGTTAGGTTTAAGAAAAGATCGTAAAATACTTAGTTAGGTTTAAGAAAAGATCATAAAATATTTAGTTAGGTTGAAGAAAAGATCGTGAAATAGTTAGGTTTAAGAAAAGATCGTAAAAATACTTAGTTAGGTTTAAGAAAAGATCGTAAAATACTTAGGTTTAAGAAAAGATCGTAAAATAGTTAGGTTTAAGAAAAGATCGTAAAATACTTAGTTAGGTTGAAAAAAAGATCGTGAAATAGTTAGGTTTAAGAAAAGATCGTAAAAATACTTAGTTAGGTTTAAGAAAAGATCGTTCATGGGCTATCTACGAAATCGTAAACTTAACTTCCTGTGGAGACGGAAGTTTATTTTGAAAAGACACTATGCAAAAGTAATGGTATGTAGAGCGACCTAAAAAACTAAAAGACAGTAGTTTCACCAGTCAATTTAGTACAATTAAGGAAAAAAAAGTGTTATCCAAATAATTTAAACCCAGTCTCCTAAATAAATCTTCCACATCTAAATTTTAAATGTTAACATTTTAAAGTGGAATACAACACAAACACAGCAAAGCCGGTCCGGCTAATAGCTAGCGGTCTGTAAACTTACCTGTCGAGACTATAAGTTCACATTAAATAGCATCAACATGGAGAAAGTTACACATTTTCAAAACTTGTAAAGTAGAAGAACTTTTAGTTTAGTTATTGACCAACTCACCAAAAATGTTTTTTTCTCATTTCCATCTGACGAAAACAGTATAGTTTTTATTTTAAGGACAAAAGAATCCCCACTCTGAATGTCACATCTTCTGTTTGCATTTACTTGAATCTTGAATGAAACCAACTCAAAAACCTTTAGCAAGAAACATCTGGACAGGAACCAGGTCTGGTGGATTGATCCATTTTATTTTGAAATTACACCTGCAGTTTCAAGATGGATTGTCTAGTTTTCAAAATAAAAGCTTTTTTTTTTTTTTTTACCAGAACCCAACGTTTGACCAGCTGCTTCTCATTGCGGTAAAGTCATCAAGATGCAACTAAATGCAAACAACCTGCAGAGACACCTTGAGGCAGCCACAGAATGAGTCACGCTGCCAACCAAGCCAGTAATGTTATACATTTTGTTTTCACAATGCATAACATTACCTCAGTTTTTCTTCTTTGCAAGCAGTTCCTGCTGTTGCTTCTCAGCTTTCCGTTTCTTGTACTGGGCTATCTCGGCCATCTGCAAGCTCTGGGCCATTTTCCTGTTGGGACAAAGTGGACAGCGTGAACACAGCACACACACACACACACACACACATTTTTGGGGAACTTTATAATTTGGATTCTTTCTGAGAGTTATATTTCATGTTTGTGCGTTTTGCGTGGCGCTAGATTTGGGAGGCGATTGGCCTACGTTAGCATAAAGACTAGAAGCAGGTGGAAACCAGCCTAGTCTCATTCAGCGTTTGTAGCTAAACATATGAAAAATTATGTGCTGTAGTTCATAGATATCCAACAAAAGTATTTTGTATGTTATCCACGAGGAAGTATAAAGACCCGAGGTTGGGCGGCTGTGAGATAAAAAAAAAAAAGGGGAAATACTTACAGTATAAATATTTAAGTTGAGGCAACCAAAAGATTTGTTTTAGTTTACTAATTTTGGTACATTGGGGGTACCTTTGGTGTCTTTGGGTACCTTTGGACACCTTAGGTACCTTTGGTATCTTTGGATACATTAGGTACCTTTGGACACCTTAGGTATCTTTGGATACCTTTGGTACTTTTGGACACCTTAGGTATCTTTGGATACATTAGGTACCTTTGGACACCTTAGGTATCTTTGGATACATTAGGTACCTTTGGACACCTTGGGTATCTTTCGATGCCTTTGGTACCTTTGGACACCTTTGGTATCTTTGGATACATTAGGTACCTTTGGACACCTTTGGTATCTTTGGATACCTTTGGTACCTTTGGACACCTTAGGTATCTTTGGATACCTTTGGTACCTTTGGACACCTTAGGTATCTTTGGATATCTTTGGTACCTTTGGGCACCTTAGGTACCTATGGATACATTAGGTACCTTTGGACACCTTAGGTATCTTTGGATACATTATACATTTGGTACCTTTGGATACATTAGGTACCTTAGGTACCTTTGGGTACCTTTGGTACTTTTGGACACCTTTGGTATCTTTGGATACATTAGGTACCTTTGGACACCTTAGGTATCTTTGGATACCTTTGGTACCTTTGGACACCTTTGGTATCTTTGGATACATTAGGTACCTTTGGACACCTTAGGTATCTTTGGATACATTAGGTACCTTTGGACACCTTGGGTATCTTTCGATGCCTTTGGTACCTTTGGACACCTTTGGTATCTTTGGATACATTAGGTACCTTTGGACACCTTTGGTATCTTTGGATACCTTTGGTACCTTTGGACACCTTAGGTATCTTTGGATACATTAGGTACCTTTGGACACCTTAGGTATCTTTGGATACATTATACATTTGGTACCTTTGGATACATTAGGTACCTTAGGTACCTTTGGGTACCTTAGCATAGTGCATTTTTGCTATCTTTATACTGTTATTATAGTGTTCTTGTGTGTCCAAATTGCATCGACGCTGCACGTCCTCAGGACCCCATCTGCACACCCGCCAAGCATGAAGGAGATCGGATGAACGGTTTTCGAGATATGCGAAGGACACACGTACATGCAAAGAGACTTGCTTTATAGTGAGATCCTAGTTAGTTCGAGACTTTGCACCCAAAACCAGCAGGAATACCTTCTGGTCTTTTATCTAATCTTTTATCTAATAAAGGATTATTTTATCTTAAGTATAAACGCATTTGGTCTCTCTGGCTTTTCTTTTCGATGGATTTCTCCCAGGACTATTTCTGAGAGTCTGCGAACTGGGTGAAACATAGTCGAGGCGTTCGGGGAGCACAGATTAAAAAGAGGCAGAAAAATAAAGCAGAAAACCCAAAATTGTTCTTACGCGGATTTGACCTCCGGAGGAACAGGAAGAGGTTTGTTGAAGCCGTCTTTCCCTACGAGCCAGTAGGTCTCCTCTACTACTTTCCCCTGAGAAAGAGACACACATATGTATATATACATTATACGGCGGTGACAGACTGGACTTCAACCACATGCAGAAATCTCAAGTTATTTAAAAGCATTGCACCATGACTTCCTGCTTCCCTCTCAGCTCCACCTTGTAACCGAGTTTTAATTCCTGCAGGACTTTCACTGTACTCTCGTGAATGTGGATCCTGTAGGCTGCAGCGGGACAAGAACAATGGACAAAAATTATATTTTGCGGGTAGTTGAGAATAAATGTTAAAAAATATAATTAATTAGAGCAAGAAGGAAGAATGGTTGACGTCAAATTTACAAGAAGACATGCTTTCTATGGTTTCAGAGAAATTTACGAAGCAGGACCTAAAAAACTAAATTCCTAGTCTGATTATTTGATGCAGAAACGGTTATTTCTTTGTACTTACGCAGCCCGCTGGACTCCATACGAGAGGCGGTGGTCACTGTGTCTCCAAAGAGACAGTAGCGAGGCATGGTGAGGCCTACGACCCCAGCTACACATGGACCTGTAACAGTCAAACACACGCCACCATTTTGTCTGTTTGACTCTAAATAACCATAATTCACTAAATGAACATCATGCTGTATTGAAGAAGACTTGAAACTAGAGATTGAGACATAAACTCATGTTTACAATGTTTACTGAGGGAATACATCAAGAGAGAAGTATATAGACTTCTATACAAACAGAGGAGTCACCCCCTGGTGGTCAGGAGAGAGAATACAGCTTTAACACATGAAGCATAGACTTCTAAACTAGTGGACACTATAGAGAAACTTTGAGACTATTATTCATATAAAAGTGGAAAATACAGACTGTATTTTTAGTTTAGGCTCTGTTTCTACACATAAACTATATGTATACTTTGCATTCTGCTTTCTATTTATCTTATGGACTCGTTTTCAGGCAGGACGTTGCCGTGGGTATGATTGGAAACACAATAGTTGACCCGTTGATAGAGGGTGAGGTTTACCTGTGTGTAGTCCGATACGAATCCTGACCGGAACGTCGGGCATGTGTCTCATTTTGAAGGTTCCCACGGCGCTCAGGATGTCCAGCGCCATGTCGGCTATCGCTGCAGCGTGGCGGTTGCCGTTCGGGACGGGAACGCCCGACGCCACCATGTAGGCGTCACCGATGGTCTCCACCTGGAGCAGAACGGGACGGAGCGAACAGGTGTGAGCTAATGCGATCTACCGCCACAGTGCTCACATAAACAATAAGAGACGCAACCTTGTAGACGTCATGGTTTCCGATGATGGCGTCGAAGACCGTGTATAGGTCGTTGAGAAGGTCGACCACCTCGATGGGTTCGCTGTTGGCCGAGATGGTGGTGAAGCCGACGATGTCGCTGAAGTAAAGCGACACGCTGTCAAAGTGCTCCGGTTCGACCGTACCGCCCACCTTCAGAGCCTCGGCCACCGACCTGACGGGAGAAGACGGGACTGTTTTAATCTTCCAACAAAAAAAAAACATGGCGACACAACTTTCAGCCTCTTGTACCACAAAATATATCCAAGCAATCTAAATACTATTGTTATTTACCAGGTTGGAACCCCACAGTGTTCAATATCAAATAAATAATATGTAATTCTGTGAGTAAATTGTGTAAAATATATAAATGAATCTGCAACAACTTTGACTTTATGAAAAGTGGCATGCATTTTAAGTTTTATTGTGAAAAACACATTTGTAAATAAAATGTTCTATTATTCAAATTTGATTTTGAAAATACGAATGTTAATTTTTAATCATTTCTTTAATAATACATC
Source organism: Myoxocephalus aenaeus (assembly GCA_038501785.1). Classification (NCBI taxonomy): domain Eukaryota; kingdom Metazoa; phylum Chordata; class Actinopteri; order Perciformes; family Cottidae; genus Myoxocephalus; species Myoxocephalus aenaeus. The sequence continues at coordinate 251,777 of JBAMJR010000298.1, read as the reverse complement.
TACGTGGTTATTTATTTCCCATTATTTTATCTATTCATGTCATATTAAACACTTTGGGGATCCATATACAGATTCAATAACATATACATTTTCTGCACAATGGCTGCATGGTTGAGCCTGCAATGCATATTTAGCCAATATTGTAATTTGGCACCCATATGTGTGTCTGCATGGAGTTACTATCCTACTTTCTAAAATATAATCCCAAATCCAATGAAACAATCCCATTGGCTTTCTGTCGAGCTAACTTCCTGCTGGCCTCCAGACACACGTCCTCTCTTCTCCGACCCTCTCAGCGGGTTTCAATCTGCGTGGTTTTGTCAACGTTGGACTCACGGAGGAAGCATCTGAGTCAGCAGCTTCTCCGTCTTCTGCTTCTCGATCTCCAGCTCCTCCGTTCGCTCCCGGATCAGCTCCTCCAGGTTGGACGAGTACTGCTCCAGCATCCTCAGCATGGAGTCGATGATGTTGGTCTTCTTCCCCTTGTTGATGTTCTTAAACTGAAGGGAACGAAGGGCCGGACACACAGGAGGACAAATACAGAGAAGTACAAGAAGTTACTACCTCCGTCCAGTAGAAGCAACAGAACCCTTTAGGCGGTATCCTCTCACCTTCATACCATCAGAATGAATATATTTATGTTAATATATATAAGAAAGTAGCACTTTAATAGCACTTAAATGGCACTTACTTATAGCACTTTGTAGTTTAACTTTCTTGAAGAAATTGTACTTTCTTGATTCTTGTTGTTCTAAGTTTGTACTCATGGTTGAATGCACTTATTGTAAGTCGCTTTGGATAAAAACGTCAGCTAAATGAAATGTAATGTAATATTCCCAAATAATATTGGCTTCCAAAAAAAAAAAAAGACCAATTTAAATCCAATATGTTGGAAATTCCATGTAAAACCTTGTAAAAACAGCCTTTACACCATCAACAACACTAAAACTTCTTCTTAACAAATGGCGTTTTTAAAAATGTGAGCAGTTTACTGAAGAGGCAGTCGGTTGGTTTAGTGCTCCAGCACCAACAACTCAACACTGCTGGTTATATACCAGTTCAACACAGCTAACAGGGCATTGTGTAGCATTTAGAAGTAGATATTTAAGCCTAAAGTGTTTAAATCCTTGCATCCACCTGGTCAAAGATCTCCTCAAAACCCGGTCTCTTGTCCTGCTGCTCGTTCCAGCACTGCTTCATCAGCTGGATGCACTCCAGAGGAGCGTAGTCCGAACTGACCACCGGCCGAAACAGCGGAGGAGGCTTACGCAGCTTCTCCACTATTTCTGAAACGCAGAGAAAAAGTCAGCTGTCGTTTGTGAGAGAGAAGAAAAGCCTTGTAGCCAACACAACATTTAGGACGTGTGCGGATGAGCTATACGTTTGGTTGTGTAGTAGTTGTTGTGTCCTTGCCTGCGGCGGACATGTCCATCATGCAGTAGGGAGGCCCTCTCACCACCACCTCCTGCATGATGATGGCGAAGCTGTACACGTCTCCGGCCGGCGACCCGTGAGGCTCCGACTGCCCGCTCCTCAGGATCTCCGGAGCCGTCCACAGCAGCTCTGTGGCGGCAACACGGCGTTGCGTTAGCTAGCCACGACTCATACAGATGGTTCTCTACTCTGAGCTGCTTTCTCTCTTTCGCACTCACCTTCTGCAGGTTGCTCCTTGTGAGGGAACCGTTGGGCCTCCAGGACCTCGTTGTAGCCGAAGTCGGTGACCTTCAGGACAAAACGGCCGTCCACCACGCAGTTACGGGACTTGAGGCGAGTGTGGGACACGCCGCGGTGGTGGAGGTACTTCATACCCTGAGACCGAAGAAGCACTTCAGTACATCATTGAATTTGAGGTACTTGGACTTGTACCTTTCATTCCGCTTTCTACTTCCACTCCACAATTCATCTGAACAATTTAGTTAATTTACAACTCAAGATTCTTGCACTCAAAACAAAGAAAAGTACTTATTATTGAATGAAAGAAAATATATTGTCTATTATTGTGATAATTGCTTACAGCTTCTATAATTCTAGAATTTCTGCTTTTCCTTTGAATTATTTGAATGTAGTTTAAAGTGTGTAGGATTTGACGCCATCTAGTGGTGAGGTTGCAGATTGCGACCAACTGAAACTACAAAGGTCCACGCAATTTGTTTTGTCTTTTCAAAATAAACTTCACCGGAAACAACTTCGTTAGGTTTAGGCAACACAACTACACTTGGTTAGGTTTAGGAAAGTATTTCTATTTGGGTTAAAATAACTATGCAAGTGCTGTTACCTAAGTACGCAAATTGCGCAACAAATAAATCCCTGTTTACTTCAGCTGCGGCATCATGGGTAAAAGACCTGTCTCTATTTGGTGATCGCAACCGCAGAATCTTTACAAACCAAACAATCAATCAACTACGTGATATTCATACTTTCATTAAGCAATGGCGCTGTCCGTGGATCTGTAGTAGCAGACAGATGTGTATTTGTTTAACATGAACAGTTTGAACAGACCAATGTTGGGTTGCAGAAGGAGGGAAGGTTATACTGGGCATAAAGTATCTGCCCGCCACCCTCCTCCCTCACTGACCTTGATTAAATCCAGCAGCAGCGACGACTTGAACATCCAGTCCAGCTTGACTTCGTCGTTCAGCAGCAGGTCCTCCAGACTCCCTCTGGAGCAGAACTCCGTCACGATGGCGAACACGCCGCAGTCGTGGAAGAAGCCCAGGAAGAGGTTCACGTTCTCGTGGCGCATGTCCTTCATCTGAAGCCAGAAAGCCGTGTTTTATATATATACTGTATATACTTAAGCTGATGGATGCCGTCTTTGTCCCGTACCAGTTCAAACATGTGTCTGGTTTTGGGGTTGATGCTGCTAAACGACCCATCGGGAAGTCTCTTCAGCCACGCCCAGTCGCCCTGCGGGAGAGAAAACATCCAAACTTCAGCTTTCTCACTTTACTTCTTCTTCTTCTTTCTCTTGAACTGTCAATCAAAATATCAACAGCCTTTTGGACAAAACATAGACTGCATATAAAGACATTGTTGGGATGATGCAATCGACTTATGCTGTGTTTAAAAACTTGCATTCTCTCTCCTGACCACCCCCCTGGTGGTCAGGAGAGAGAATGCAAGTTTTTAGACACAGCGACTCCTCTGGTTATATAGAAGTATATGATTCATGTGTTAAAGCTGCATTCTCTCTACTGACCACCAGGGTGACTTCTCTGCTTGTATAGAAGTCTATGCTTCATGTGTTGAAGCTGCATTCTCTCTACTGACCACCAGGGGTGACTCCTCTGGTTGTATAGAAGTCTATACTTCATGTGTTAAAGCTGCATTCTCTCTCATGACCACCAGGGGGCGACTCCTCTGGTTGTATAGAAGTCTATGCTTCATGTGTTTAAGCTGCATTCTCTCTCCTAACCAACAGGGGGTGACTACTCTGGTTGTATAGAAGTATATGGGTTGTATAGAAGTCTATGCTTCATGTGTTGAAACTGCATTCTCTCTACTGACTACCAGGGGGTGACGTCTCTGGTTGTATAGAAGTCTATGCTTCATGTCTTAAAGTTGCATTCTCTCTACTGACCACCATGGGGCGACTCTTCTGGTTGTATAGAAGCATATGGGTTGTATAGAAGTCTATGCTTCATGTCTTAAAGCTGCATTCTCTCTCCTTTCTACCTCGAAGATGACGACGTTGGAGTTCTCGTAAGTGGCCGGTGATTGGGTGGAGACCGGCGACGTGCCGCCTGATAGGCTCCTCGTGCCGCTCGCCCGGCCGTCGTCCACACTCAGCTTCTATAAAGGAGATATTATTATTATTATTATTATTATTATTATTATTATTATTATTATTATTATTATTATTAATACAACAAAGGTTCAGGATGTGATAAAAACATTCTTTTCCATTAGTTTCTAGTTTGAACTAATTTTAACGGCAGTCTCGGCACAGTGGTGGAGGGAGTACTCAGATGACTTACTTATTAACAAATTAATAAATAAAATGGTCGAGATTTATTCAAGATTTAAATTAACTTAAATTAAATGAACTTAAATCAATTACATTTTAAATTAAAAAATAATATAATATTTAAATGATTTATTTAAGCATTTTATATGTTTTTTATATTTTGGATTATAAATATATTACTCTGAAAACGTTATTACAATTTAGCTTTTTTATATATATATTGTAAATATTGAGATATATGAATTAACTAATTATATTTATTGATGTATTAATGTGTTAATTCATGTATGTACTAACTGCTTTATATCTA
>JBAMJR010000298.1:215000-240000 GCA_038501785.1 Myoxocephalus aenaeus | reverse complement strand
CAACCAGAGACACAGAGGTCAAACAACCAGAGACACAGAGGTCAACAACCAGAGACACAGAGGTCAACATATTTTGGGTCTCGGCTTCAAAAGGTCAACCAAAGGTCAACCAATGTCTCCAGTTTGATCCAGTTTAATTCAGTTTAATTCAGTTTGATTCAGTTTGATCCGGTTTGATCCAGTTTAATTCAGTTTGATTCAGTTTGATCCAGATTGATTCAGTTTGATCCGGTTTGATTTAGTTTGATTCAGTTTGATCCAGAATGATTCAGTTTGATCCGGTTTGATCCAGTTTGATTCAGTTTAATTCAGTTTGATTTAGATTGATTCAGTTTGATTCAGTTTGATCCAGTTTGATCCAGATTGATTCAGTTTGATCCAGATTGATTCAGTTTGATTCAGTTTAATTCAGTTTGATTCAGTTTGATCCAGATTGATTCAGTTTGATCCGGTTTGATTCAGTTTGATTCACCTGCAGCACGGCGTAGTCGAAGGTGGCGCCGCGAGACAGCGCCGGGTCTTTGTTGATGCGGTTGACGGCGAGCTGCGCCGCCACGCTGGGCAGGGCCTTGGCGAAGAGGGGGTCGCATCCCCACGGGCCCACGACCCCGACCCGGAACCAGGAGGCCCGGGCCGGGGAGGCCAGGAGGACCAGGAGGACCAGGAGGAGGAGGAGGGACGATGGAGGAAGAGGAGGAGGTGAGGAGATGAAGGCACGTCGCTGTGGCGGCATCTCAAAGTCAAACGCCTCCAGAGGTCATGAAGGAGGAGGAGCCTCTTCCTGGAGGAACAACGGAGGATATGAGATCATTGGAATCACTCCACAAAGTTACGTTAGCTGAACACGTAGAAATAAAGTAAACACAACTTAGTTTACGTAACCTTTTTCAAGGCAATCGGTTAGATTTATTCAAGTGAGATGAACTTTTACAGATCCTACGAGCTACTGTGAAGAAGTTAGAAGTTAAAGTAAAACGTAAAAATCTTGCATTAAAAATCATACTTCAACTAAAAGATAGCGTTAGCTCAGTTTGGCTAAAAGTGTGAAAAGTAAAAGTACTCGTTTTGCAGCGAATAAATTACATGATGAATTCTTCAGATTAAATATTTTTTCTTGTTTACACATTCTCTGTAATCTTTGACTGTTGGATAATTCTGCTTCTCTGAGTCTCAAATAAGCCACCGGAGAGGGAAATGTCCCTTTGGTGGAACTGCTGACAAATCATCTGAAATGTGACAATTAACCCTTTAAAAACAGGGTTAAAAAAAAATAAAAAATCCCCCTACGCCTATTATCAGACAAAAAACAACAACATATTATCTCCGGAACCACATCGTTGTTTAACTTCATTTAAATTGCTACAAAACCGCAACCCTTGTGAGAAGAGACATCTGGTGTGAAACATAATTCAAGTATTTACGTAAACTCAATTTTTTAACCGAACGACACAGTTTTTTGACTGAAACCTCTTTGAACACCCAGATGCTGTGTTCTACTATGAATTGTGTTGCAGATTCCGATTGTTTAGATCCTACTCTTTCCAAAAAGGTGTGTTATTAGTATGTGGGCTGTTGTTAGGGCACCATAATACAGTTTGAAAAACTCGGTGACCGCTCAAGGAGGCATTTTTGGGAAATTTTGCTCATATCGTGCTGGATGTTCATAGAATATCTTTTAAAAGTGATTTTTTTTGCAGATATAAATTTTTTTCCCAAGACGTTGCTGAACAAATACATATAATAAACACAAGTATTGGAATTAATTTGGGGTTCCTACGACGACTCAAACACAGGGGAAAAGAAAAAAAAGTCTAGAACCGAAATTGGTTCTTCCGTGCTTAAAGGGACAGTTCACCCCAAAAAACTAAAAATACACATTTTCTTTCCCTCTTTCCTGTCGTGCTATTTATCTTTCCAGATTCCACAGTTAATGCACATTACTTTGTCATGATTTCTCAAATTATTATAATATTTTTTTGCCACTTTGCCACCTTGTCCCATTACACTGGAGAGAAGGAAGACTTCTCCCAAACAATCCAGATCCTTAAAAGGGACGACAGGTGAGAGGGTTTTTGGGGGTGAACTGTCCCTTTAAAATCCAGGTCTGGAGGGAAATATTGCTGCGTGTGTGTATTAATTAATCTTCTTCAGTCAGGTGGAAAATGAACGTCGTGCTAAAGGAAACCTTTCTGGGAACGCGTGAAGAGGAGATTGAATCTCAGCAGGAAGACGAGCTGATTTTACAAGTTTATAAAGTCATTTTAATGGAAACCAAAGTCTTCCAAGAGCACTTGAGCCTCATTATCTCTCTCAGTCAGCTCCAACAGGATTATCAATAACTCTCACACCTGATCATAATCCTCATAATCCAAGTGGCTCGGGCCCTAAAATAACTAAAAATGCAACATTTTAAGACACCAGAGCCTTAAAGGTACAGAGAGCGTTGCTGAAGCAATAAATATGCAACTTCACTCGTCCTTAAAACAGATAATATCTGGAGAATCACTTCTTAAACTCACTCACACTGCAATCATTCCACGCTCCTTTGTTCCTACACCCGTTGATTCATGATTATGTGTGTATTACATATATATTAAAGGATATTACGTATATATTAAAGGATATTAAAGGGCTCCTACCGTGCGGCTCCTCTTTGAGTCGACTCTTCTTCACCGAAGCGAAGCTTTCATCACTTCCCCTCGTTCTCCTGTCGTCCGACTCAGCAGCAAAGTGAGCGTGAGCCTCTGTGTGTGTGTGTGTGTGTGTGTGCGTGTGCGTGTGTGTGTGTGTATGTGAGCGACGACCTAGAACAAGTGTGTGTGACCCTGAACCTGTCAGATTATATTGAATCCAATCAGGACCTTTGTAGCTTTAAGCCTGAGATGAAGATGAAGACGATGATCAGTATTAATATTCTCATGAGCGTCTCTCTAGTCGGACATGTTTGGAAATGTTTAATTGACGTTGCACTGGTGTGAATCCACTGGGTTTAATGGGCACACACAATATCTTAAAGCCCTGATTTGCTATTTAACTTATACACAAAATCTATTTTTGGGGTGTTTTCAGCATTCTACGTCTTCCACAAGCTTCACTCGTGTTTCAGGAATAAATCATCACTTTTAATCATCTGTAAATAAATAAAAAATACATCAATAATTACTTTGCAAGCTCCAGATAACTTGGCGAGTCCTGCGCCCTGCATCGTGTCGGCACGAAAACAGAAGGAAATGTTGTGACGTGCATGATTATTGTGGATTAAGATGAATTGTATTATGGATTTAAGTGTTAGAGCATTGGAAAAAGTATTTTTGTTTGCTCGGAATTTACATTTTGGAAAGACAAAAAGAGGGTAAAGGATGGAAGAACAGCCGTTAAAGTGAAAAAAAATCACTTTAAAACCCTCCTTTCTGATAAAGTTGCAGCAAAAATGCAACATTTATTCAGCGAATGAAACCCTCGGTCTCGATACCTTTTCCCTCTTCCAATCTGTTCATGTTTCATTCATTAAGTGCAGCGCTAGAGGGCAGCGCGACACAGAAGCACCGGCTCCGTCTTCTCCCGGTCGGTAGAGAAAGCTGGAAGAGTCGTCTCACTGCTTCAGTGCAAGGAGGGTCTTAAAGAAAGGAGGAGGTTCAGAGAGGCGCTGCACAGTGTGCAAGAAAATTCTGCAGGGTAAAGGTCACTGTTTTCCTCTTTTCACTTTATCAGACTCCCCCTCCCCTCTGGGTTTTACTCGTTATATATATATATATATATATAGCATTTAACATCTTAAAAACAGAAGAGAGGTTAATGCGACGAGGAAAGGCCTCACGGCGTGTTTTACCTCAGAGGCCACGCGAGCATGAAGCTGTTGCCGGGTGGTTTATGGTGCGAGAGGTGAGGCCAAAGGCGACCGGATCGTTTCTGGATGGTTGAAGTTGTAACTTGACTCTGCCGACATTCTGTCAAAAGCAAAAGCAAATCGGTCCAGATGTGAAGTCCTGACCGGCCAGAGGAAAACCTCTCCCTGTGGAGCGCTGGAGTTCATGTTGCTGCTTTCAAAGACCCTTTAAAACTATTTGTCTTTTTCAATAAAGTGATTTTTGGTGTGGCAAAATATTTGATCCCACGAATTATATAAGATATAAGCGACTCCTCTGGTTGTATAGAAGTCTACGCTTCATGTGTTAAAGCTGCATTCTCTCTACTGACCACCAGGGGTGACTCCTCTGATTGTATAGAAGTATATGCTTCATGTGTTAAAGCTGCATTCTCTCTCCTGACCACCACGGGGCGACTCCTCTGGTTGTATAGAAGTATATGCTTCATGTGTTAAAGCTGCATTCTCTCTCCTGACCACCACGGGGCGACTCCTCTGGTTGTATAGAAGTCTATGCTTCATGTGTTAAAGCTGCATTCTCTCTCCTGACCACCACGGGGTGACTCCTCTGGTTGTATAGAAGTCTATATAAATGACTCTACTTCTCTCTTGATGTATTCCCTCAGTAAACATTGTAAACATGAGTTTATGTCTCAATCTCTAGTTTCAAGTCTTCTTCAATACAGCATGATGTTCATTTAGTAAATTATGGTCATTTAGAGTCAAACTGACCATAAAGCAGGGGACGCTTTAGGGGCGGGGCTACAAGGTGATTGACAGGTCGACACCAGAGTGTCTCTACGTTGCTTCTCCTCAGTCCAAATATAGTCATTTGCATGGGCAGTCGCTGGTCTTGTCCTGCGTGGAGACCCCCCTATACACCCCCCTCAAGAACCCCAAAGACCCCTGCGGCCCCTCCACCTCCGTGGTGCCGGCCAGTCTTGAGAATGAGGCGCCCCTCCGTCAGCGGCCGCTAAGTGGCCGTTTCATAAAGACGTGCGCCGTTCAGAAAAAGAAAGAGCTTGTGATCAATTCAAAGAGTCTGTCAACGCCTGGACATAAGGAGACGGTTTGGATCTGTACGTTAGCCGGTGGTTGAACTCTGCCTGAGGAACTACTAGAAACCTCCACTGACATCAAACAAAATGAGAGTTAGGAACCTTATATAATGTACTTATAAGCAGCCATGTGGTTGATGTTTAATGTCTCTACAATGGTAACGGTTCTCAACCTTTTTGGCTCTTGACCCCTTAAAATAACTCAATGGATTTATACCTCAATCAACCAAAAAGTAAAGTCAGTTATTTTAGTGATTTTGTATGTATCTATGTGTGTTTTATTCAGTCAACCATCGCATACAATACAATAAGTAAAGACACAATTTAATATACAAAAAAAGAAAGACTGAAAAGGTAAAGGTAGAAGCATAATGCTTATATATCATCCTAAATTCTTATCAAAAGTAATTTGATACAGCAAAGATTAAATTTCCCTTAAATTGGTTGTTTTTATGATTAAATCTTTAACATGATTGCCTTGGTGATGTTTTTTTGTGACTTTTTAAATCACATGTCATGTTTAATGATGATTTAAAAATGACATTAAACATGAATCATGGTGCCGCATTTAGCAGCAGCTAAACAACCAGATGTTTTCCGCGTTAGCTAAAATGGAGCTAAAAGGAAAGTTTTTTGGACTTGTACAGAAACACGGCTCGATAACCGTCAACTTTGTCAATATTGCACCGCTCAAAAATGACAAGTTTGAGCCAAACACAAGGCCAGTTTTTGCAACAAGCTCCAGGACGCAGTTCACGACTTAGTTTCCTACAGTTACAGTAGACCTACATAGTGTATTTAACAGCAGTCGATTCCACATTGACTTGTGTTGAAACATCCATTCAGTGGCTTTCCTTTCCTTTCTTTTCCTTTACCCGGGTCGGTCTACAAGTCTTCCTTATCTGATGGGGCCCGTAATTTGACCGCACATCAAAGGAGCAACGATGAAAAGTCAGAAATGCACACAAAAAAGCAACAAAATAAGAGCGAAAAGGTATTTAAAACCGAACCTCGCCACCCAGAACCACACAAACACACACACACACTCTTTCAATTTAAATCCATTGAAGGCAACATTAACAATGTCACAGTTCACTTGTGTGTTTGCAGGTTTTTCATTCCTGTAGTGTGACTTTTCTCCTGCTGTCTGCAGCTGAATCTCTCCATCAGCGCTGACTCGCACACCAGTGTTGCTGCGGTTGCTGTTTATATTCGTTATGGCAACCGCAGGATCCCTGAGATGTTTCCTCTAATCTCTCTCTCCTCCCCGTAGAGCTGCAGGGCGACGTTCAGCGTTTGCTTATGAAGGAAAGCACGGAGGCGTCGTGGAGGAGACGGCGTTGTCTGGAAGAGCTTTTTGAGTTGTGTGTTGAAGAGAGAAAACGTCACATTACAGACGAAAGATATGTTTATGATCATGAAACACACACTTGTTATCCAGGAGATGATATTTATATGACAACGTCTATAAATTCAGGTGATTATTGGGGGGGAAAAGCTTACAGGACTTAACTCAGGAGATACACCGTAAAAGTCGGGTTACGAGCCGCTACTACCTTCGGTCAGTGTCCCCGTTAGCTCCCTGCTGTAGCCAGCCGGGGCTCCTGCTAGCGCTACGTTACTTGCCCGCTAACTTCCGCTAGCTCCCCGAAAACCACCGAAGGTAGCGGGACCAGGCTCGACACCCGATTTGGGCAGAGGGGACGCGGGTAGTAGCAGCAGCAGCGCTAGCTAACAGCAGTGCTAGCTATCAGCAGCGCTAGCTAGCTAGCGCTGCTCCTAGCTTGCTACAGCGGGTACACTGACTGGAGGTAGGATCGGCTTGTAACCCGACTTTTACGGTAGCTACTTGGTTCTGTGCAAAAAACTACAAAATTAGCCTTCAGACCCTCTGAAGCTCACAAATTATCGCGTGTATTTCATCTTTACTAGAAGAGCCAGCCAGGCTAGCTGTTTCCACCCATTTCCAGTCTTTGTGCTAAGCTAGTTAGCATCTGCTGTAGCTGCATAGTTAGCGGGATCAAATAGGATGGCCCTCTTAAAGCCCCCTAAGTTGCATTAAAGAGTTGCTTATCTTGAAAGTGCTCCAGTGAGTTGCAGCAACACAGACTTTATGGTCATAAACATTTTGACCAATGGATTTCCATGACCAATGTTGTGAAATATGGGTGTAGACATGAAAAAGTGAGTAAATGTAGTATTTAAACTAACAATGAGAATACAAAGCATACAGTAAACCTTAAATGACACAAATGAATGAGACAATAGTTTGATTAAAAGAATAAACATTTATATAGATGCCTGTATGTATGCCTGCTTATATTTTGAGCGTCTTTCTTTTAAAAGCATATTCATTATTTCAAACTCAGCGTAAATGAACGACATGAACACATGAATATAACACATTTACATGACTTTTACAACACTTTTGGGATTTTTTTGATTTTTTCAATGACTTTTCCAGGCCTGGAAATAACGATTTTAAAACTCCATGACTTTTCCAGGTTTTCCTGAGCCTGTAAATCAGCATCTAATAAAACCATTAACTCATCTTGAAAAACTTAATGTGAGCCAAGACGAGGGGAGGAGAGACAAAAGGTTGACGATGAGCCGCTGATGAAGATATAAAGAGCAGAATTTCCACTTCAAAATCTGTGTGGAGAATCTGGTTTGAGTAAAGCCAAAAACTAGAACATCAAACCTGAGAGTCTCACGGCTAAACGGAGTTCCCACTGGGAGCTCTGCCGCCCAAAATAGAGATAACAAACCTCAAATATTGTTCATGTGTTAACTCCTAAAGGCCGAAACCCCCAATTTGTTTTAAGCTGTGCTAGAAGTCTGAACGGTTCCTGATGGTTCTTTAAATCTGATGATGCAATCAAAAGCTCCTAAATTGCCCTTCCGTTGAGATTAGTAACCCAAACAAACCACAATGATTGGTTCAGATGTCAAATCAGCAAGCAGTCACATGTATTATTGTGTAGGAAAGTGTTGACAATGTTCTGACAATAGGGGGCGCCAAAAAAAGTGACTTTCTTGTTGTTTCTTGACAATTTAATTGCAACATAAGTAATTATTTCAATCCTCTGATTGCCAAACATGAAAATACATTAAATGTGTAGCTTGAAATAACCATTGTAAGTTGAAATAGTGCCACCTAGAGGCTGATGTAAGTCTAAGTACTCAACAAGCACTGTTACTGGGTGCACATGCCGTGGAAAGTGTTTGTGAGATGTTTGCGCACGAGGTTCAGTTTAGTTAAGTTTAGTTAAGTTTAGTTTAGTTAAGTTTAGTTTAGTTAAGTTAACTGTTACTTCTGGGATGTTTATTTTGCTGTGTGTGGTTCAGATCATAATATCATAATCAGTATCGGGTTTATTGGCAAGTTGGTTTTCCAGGAATTTGCCTTGTTTCTGTGGGCGTAACTCTAAACACAGTAAGGGAACAAGAAAGTAGAACAAAAGTCAAGAAATAAATATGAAAAGGATTGAACAAATTTATAAATAGATATAAAAGATATATCCAATGTATCTGTTTTTAATGAAAGCTGTAAGTTATGTTGAGGGATTTGCAAAAATGTTGACCAGGAAATGTGCAACAATTTGAAGTTTTAGGTATAAATAATACGTGCGATCATAATGATAATCATTGAATATGAAGAGATCATGAAGGGGGGTCAACTCAGTTAATATTACAGCTTGTATTTGTGTTTTTTAAAGTTCCAGCTTTCACATTTTTGGGGGTTATATTGTTGTTTTCTTTACAGTTTCCCAAATTCTGATAATCAAAGTCTAATTAAAGCACAGAAAACGCCCACAACAAGTCTTCAGGCCTGAGTTCTGCAGCTCTGAACCTATGTCCTTCACAGCGGCGTCTGGCCTTCGTGCTGAAAGCTGCTCGTCGGTTTGTTTCACGCCTTCCCATGGAGCCGATAACCTTCTGGTTTTATCTCAGCAGCTCGTCTGTCTCTCCTCCTGCTTCTGTGTTTCTGTCTCTGTCAGCCTCTTAGGAGACATTATGATGCGTTTATTTTATGCTTATTTATGTTTTACTTCCTGATCTCCTAGATCATATTTTCTCTCTCATTCTTTCTGTCTCTCTTTCCCTTTTCTCTCTCCCTCTTTTCTCTTTCTCCCCTTTCTCTCTCTCACTCTCTCTCCATTTTCTCTCTCTATTTTCTCTCTCTCTCACACTCACTCTCCCCTTTCTCTCTATTTTATCTCTCACTCTCTCTCTCCCCTTTCGCTCTCTCTCTCTCCCTTTTCTCTCTCTTTTTTCTCTCTCTCACACTCTATCTCCCTTTTCTCTCTCTCTTTTCTCTCTCTCTTTTCTCTCTCTCCCCTTTCTCTCTCTCTCTCTCCCACTCTCCCCTTTCTCGCTCACTCTCTCTCTGCCTTTTCTCTCTCCATTTTCTCTCTCTCTTTTCTCTCTCTCTTTTCTCTCTCTCCCCTTTCTCTCTCTCTCTCTCCCACTATCCCCTTTCTCGCTCACTCTCTCTCTGCCTTTTCTCTCTCTCTTTTCTCTCTCTCACACACTCACTCCCCTTTCTCTCTCTCTCTTGGTTTGGGGTCTTGACTTCATCCCAGACGGGGCTTTAACTTCCTGCCGCCTCTTACAGATAACAGAATAATGCCTGACACACACACACACACACACACACACACACACACACACACACACACACACACACACACACACACACACACACACACACACACACACACACACACACACACACACACACACACACACACAGCTGGTTTACGTCCTCCACACTGCGTTGCTGATGAAGTGTTCGCTCACAGGAGCAGAGCCACATGTTTGGTTGCTCTTTCCTTTGTGAGTTTTTAAACTATGAAGTTTGATCGTTGTGCATTCAGTTAATTGCTCGTTAACTCGAGTGTTCTGAGCAACACACAGTTACATCATCAGCTAACAAGTATTTATGTAGCTCAACCCACAACGCTTATGATATTTCAACATTTTGTTCAGGAAGATAATCTAAACAGATTGAAGACCACTAAGCATGAATGAAAATATCTTCTGTTATATGGAAGTGATCGTAAACTCTGTGCAACGTTTCCTCATGCAATGATTCATATGATGTGTTATACCTTTAAGAAATAAAGTATTTACAGGAAACTATTTGGGTTGGTTCAGGAAAAGATTGTGAAATACTTTGTTAGGTTTAAGAAAAGATCGTAAAATACTTAATTAAGTTCAGGAAAATATAATGAAATACTTTGTTAAGTTTAGGAAAAGATCGTGAAATACTTCGTTAGTTTTAGAAAAACATCGTAAAATATTTAGCTAGGTTTAGGAAAGGAACGTCATTTGGGTTCAAATAACTACAGAAGTGCCGTAACTACATTATACAAGTTACGTGACAGTGACTTCTCTTTATGGTCTTTATACTTCCCCGTTCATGTTTATGTCGATAACACACTAAATAATCAGATATCTACGAGTTACAGCCCATCATTAGGTTTAGAGACCAGCTGCATGAGACCAGCCTCATGCTAACATTCCCGTTTACCAAAGATTTGTCACGATGAAGGTTTAAAGACGTATTTCTGTCTCATGATCGGAGGTTTCGGGCCTTTGTGAACCGTTTACGAGGTCTGGACTGCACCGAGTTAGATTAAGCTGCACAACTGGATATTCAAAGACAACGAGGATGTTATTTATTTTGAAACCGAACCCAGAAGTCTTTTCCCCTCTTACCGAAAAAGGGAACGCTGAGTTGAAGCTCCATTCTTCTAAATCTGGCCTCCTAAATGTCCCATTAACTCTTCATCCATCACGTTGAACCAACATTTAACGTCAATGCCGGAACAGATTGCTGGCTTTCTAAAGAGTAAAACAAAAATGAAGGAAATTGTCATTTATTCATTGGAGAATGCAGGAACACTCGGTCCAGAGGCGCACAGGAAGGAGCTCTTTAAGAGCGACATGGTGCGTTCATGTGGGAAGGAAAGTTGGGGAAAACACCAGAAGAAAATTGGGCTTAACCTTTCAAAAACCCACCTATTTTTAGGCCCTTTCCTCAAAAATTGCATACCCAAACTAAAAAGGGTGTATCTCTGCAACCACTAGGGCTATTTGAATAATGTTGGTGTTAGAGAAGGTACACATGTGAGATGTTGTTCATATGTGTAAATATCAGTCTATATGTTACTGGTTAAAAGTAAATGAAGATGACACACAGAAAAAAATGAAAAGGTTTCAGGTCCGCCGAGAAAAAAAAGCACTTTCAGGATGATTATTTCTTTGAAATGATGCAGCTGTAAGGTCCAACTCTAACCTGAATCATAGCACAATATGTGAACATTTTCTAACCCAAATCATAGCTCAATATGTGAACATTCTCTAACCCAAATCATAGCACAATATGTGAGCATTCTCTAACCCAAATCATAGCACAATATGTGAACATTCTCTAACCCAAATCATAGCTCAATATGTGAACATTCTCTAACCCAAATCATAGCTCAATATGTGAACATTCACTAACCCAAATCATAACACAATATGTGAACATTCTCTAACCCAAATCATAACACAATATGTGAACATTCTCTAACCCAAATCATAACACAATATGTGAACATTCTCTAACCCAAATCATAACACAATATGTGAACATTCTCTAACCCAAATCATAACACAATATGTGAACATTCTCTAACCCAAATCATAGCTCAATATGTGAACATTCTCTAACCCAAATCATAGCTCAATATGTGAACATTCTCTAACCCAAATCATAGCTCAATATGTGAACATTCACTAACCCAAATCATAACACAATATGTGAACATTCTCTAACCCAAATCATAACACAATATGTGAACATTCTCTAACCCAAATCATAACACAATATGTGAACATTCACTAACCCAAATCATAACACAATATGTGAACATTCTCTAACCCAAATCATAGCTCAATATGTGAACATTCACTAACCCAAATCATAGCACAATATGTGAACATTCTCTCTGCAAAGGTTGACTTTGATAAAGTGAAGCAGAACAAAGTTAGAGAGGGTTTTAGTTCAGAAAATTCAGGCGGGGACTCATTGGGGCCCATTGGGGCCCATTTGAATGCTATTTGAATTTTCACATGTACCAAACCATATGTTTCACTTGTATATTACTTATGGTGTTCAATACATCCAAATTGGGCTTTTTTTGTTTGTTGATAAAACAAGCTATGATTTACAGTTTTATATAACAATCGCTCAGTCTTCCCCCCTAGGGGATGATTGGATTTTAGTTGCTGGGAATCTCCATTTTTCACACGCATTATTTCTGTCTTGGCTCGATGCATGAAAACATCACCTCAGGTTTTTTGTTGTTGGTCTCGACACAAACAGCGAGCGAGACGGCGGCCTTAATCCCTCATGGAGCCCTGCTGCTTTTTTAAAAAAGGGCAAAGGGGTCAGAAAGGTCACCGGTCAGGGGTCAGCAGACAATTTTTTGGTGTGTGTGTGTTAAAAGGGTTTCGAGTGGCAGCTCAGTGACCGGGAAAGAAATTCCAGATGCTGAGGAATTTCGTCTTTACTGAGAATCCTGTGAGAGGTCATGAGAACGGCAGGAAAACACAAACACACATCCTTTTACATACTTTTCAAATCTTTATTTTATCAACTCCATCCACATGTTTTAGGATTTTGCAGTAAATTCTGTTCTTACTCTGCTGTTTTTCCCCCTGCAAACGGTTCAAATTCGATATCTCTTGATACCGAGAAGCTGTACGTCGTCCAGAAATTCCTTCTAGCTGAAAAGAAAAGGCCTCTGGAGCAACATTAAGTCACCTTCCTTTAAAAAAAGAATTAAACAAACAATAGAAATGAAATACTCCAGCTGCCTGCTGTTAAAGGTGCTTTCACACCTTGAGTTTGTGTTCTTCGGGCTGAGCGATGGAAAAGTTTACGTCACGATCATGGGGCTCGTAAAGGAAATCTAACCACCGGTCCTGTATAGCCAAACATTAATGGAGTTAAAACACACAAATGACAATATGGAAGTCTATAGCTGGCATTGTGGGAATTGTTCATAATTTTCCAGTTTTTTTGTGTGTGCATGTTGTGTCACAAAAAGTAAATTATACTCTAAAATGACATCCAATTTTCAATTTTAATGTTTGGAAAATAAAATGCAGGCCAAATAAAAAAGGTCATGATTTACAGTAAATCAGACAAATCAGTTTTATTTTTTTACATTTCGGCAGATAAAATTTCTTTTGATGCTACTTATTCCGTTTCAGTCTTTCTTTTTCTGTATATTAGATTGTGGTTCTACTTAAAAAATAAAACGCAAGAAAATGTGAAAATGCATGCAAGTTCTGAAGGTGTAAGGTATCCGGATATTATAAAAAAAATACATAATTTTCATAAAGAAATATCGAAAATTTGAAAATGTGAAAAAAGCAGTTTTACACAAAATATTATAATCATTGAGATTATACATAAATTCCACATGCATTATTATTTTGACAGTGATTATGGATTTCTTTTTAAATGTAACAATTTTAATTGGACTTTATATTCTACATTTTTATTTTGTCATACATTGTGCACAAAAGCAAAATACAATTCCAACTTCTTTTAAATGATTGTTATTTATTATTGGCGGCCATCGACTTCCATACCCATCAGACGTTTGTCCTCGCTTGGCTCCGCCTCCCTTCCGGCTGTCAAGCGTCAGCGTTTGTGTCGGTGTAAAGGTGAACGCTTGTGTTTTGAGGTCATTTCCTGTTTTGGTCCAGACTTCTTTATTAATAAGTCTGCAACACGGAGGCGTGCATTGCATTTATCTGAACTCTGGCGCTGTTCCCACATGGATTATTAACCCCTTCAGGCAAATAAAAGTTTGTTTAGTTAGTTATTTTGTTGCAGAGTAAATGAACCGGTGTTAAAAGATACAATGTCACAAACAACGATTTTCCTTCATTTAATTTTAAAGTCTTTGGCATTAAATTCACTTTTCATCCTGACGCATTGGAAGTGATTTTTGAGACTTCGCTGTGATTTTTGGTAAAAACACCAACGGCAACTTTTTTTGTCTCGCAGTCCATGACCACGAGCTCCGTCCCAAAAAACCACAGAAGAAGAAGAAGAAGAAGAAGAAGAAGCTCCGTTTGCTCCATTCGGTCTTCATTCCCACTTTTTAAACGCTTCGATCGATCGCTACAGAAACTTTTCATGCCGTTAACGGCTTGAGTTCTGGAACTTAAAAAAGTCTTCGATGTCGTTTCTTTTCTTCTTTTCTTCATCCTCCCATCAGAGGGTCGTGGACGACTTGCCTTTGGAGGAGAGCACCTGTCTGAACCTTCGCTTCAGCTCCTGCATGTTGGGGGATTTGGGCCGGGCCAGGTGGAGGCCTCCTCTCCGCTTCTCCCCGTTGCCGCCGCCCAGCGCCCGGATCACCTGCAACCCAGAGACCAGTCACCCACTGGGATGAAACCAGTAGGAAGCTTCGCATTTGTGTGACGTCTTTCTCTTGGAAGCTGCTTTAGACATAAATAAAGTCACTTAACTTGAGAGGAAAGTCAGAACCTTTTTTATTAAGAATAAAAATGGAGCCAAACAATTGAGTTAAATCTTAAAATTGTCAATGGAATATTAATAACGTAAAATTACCATACTATTCCACCTGATATCCTTTGTGTATATTATTGTGGATTTCACATTACTGCTTTATTATTCACAATAGGAATTATATAATTAATATATTGTTTTGTTCCAACTAATAAAAGATATATTCTTGAAGGAACGATACAAATAAATAAATAAATAAAAAAGTACATTTTAAAGCTGTATTGAAAGATTTTTTTAGATTAAACTTGTGCAAACACAACAACAACTAACATTTTCATTAATTAAGAGTAATTTTTGGCCATCAGATGAACATAAATCCAATTTTAAACTCCTTTTAGCTCTGTTTTTGGTCTCCTCCGACTCTCTTTAGCGGCTCATTGCTCCATTTAGTTCACCAGCTTTGTCTGTTTTCTGTTTGATGCTCACAATGTAGGGCTCAGTTGGCTTAGCTAACCTGTTTGTTGTTGTTGTTGTTGTTACTTAAATCTGTTAAAAACCTGATCCAGATAAACCCAAACGATGAGCTGAAAGATGCTAAAGAACTACGGGGAGCTGCACAATCGTTAATATCGATAATATTGATTATCGCAGCTTTTAAAGCACCAGATTACGTGAAGCGTGCTTGAAATTTAACACGACGAAGGTTTGAGAAAGAAAAACTCACAACAACACAAAGAGCCGGTGGGAAAAACCCTCACATCGCTCCACCAGTTAAACAAATACACAGATCGGACCAATATGGGCTGGCGAACCTCTTTCTGACCAAAAATACATATATTCCTTTCTCTGGGCACCAGCTGGGAAATAGACTCTGATTCCCACAGGAAGAAAAAAAATCCCTTAATTAAAGTTTGTTGAAATCTTGCCCACAATGCAACAGAAAGGTCTCACCTCCTGACATAGATGCAGGAAGGAGGCGTGGACTCCCTCGTGGTTCTCTCTGGCCGAGGCCTCGAAGTAAACGCCTCCTGTGGGCAGAGACGGTTTTATCTCTCAGATAACGCTCTGCATTCCTGGTTCATTAGGCAGCAGGCAGGATATACTTAACGTGTGTGTGTGTGTGTGTTATAATCGGCCAGTTTATACTGTGGGAAAAGTCAGTTTTAATGTGTTTTTAGCTGCATTTTTTTTTTTACAGTTTCCTGATCAGGTTTCTGCACAAGAACCAAACATCTTCAAACTTCTTTTGAATGTCATGGAGGAGAACGAAGGGAATACAACATACACAATACAAGCCAGAGGAAAATGTAAAAGAAGGAGAATAAAAAGTGGGAAAGGCAGAGTCACTGGCCTCGTGATGGAAAATGTTTCCAGATGTTTCTTATTACGCCTGAACGTGTCATTTAAGTACAATCATTTTACTCTGGAGACATTTTTTAAACGTTGAATTAGAACTCTACTCATGAGGTCTAACAACGGCTCCTACGTATCTCTGGCATCGGTGTATGCAGTAGTGGAAGAAGAGGAAGAGGAAGAGGAGCAACATTAATGTGGAAAAGGAAGTGGAAGAGGAAGAGGAGCAACATTAATGTGGAAAAGGAAGTGGAAGAGGAAGAGGAGCAACATTAATGTGGAAAAGGAAGTGGAAGAGGAAGAGGAGCAACATTAATGTGGAAAAGGAAGTGGAAGAGGAAGAAGAGCAACAACAAAGTGGAAAAGGAAGTGGAAAGAGGAAGAAGAGCAACAACAAAGTGGAAAAGGAAGTGGAAAGGAAGAACTGGAAAGGGAGAAGAAGAAGACCAACAACAACATGTAAAAGGAAGAGGAGCAACATTAATGTGGAAAGGAAGTGAAAGAAAGAACTGGAAGGGAAGAAGAAGAAGAGCAACAACAATGTGCAAAAGGAAGAAGAAGAAGAAGAAGAAGAAGAAGAAGAAGAAGAAGAAGAAGAAGAAGAAGAAGAAGAAGAAGAAGAAGAAGTGGAAGAAGTGGAAGAAGAAGAAGAAGAAGAAGAAGAATGTGGAAGTGGAAGAAAGAACTGGAAGGGAAGAAGAAGAAGAAGAAGAAGAAGAAGAAGAAGAAGAAGAAGAAGAAGAAGAAGAAGAAGAGCAACAACAATGTATAAAAGGAAGTGAAAAAGGAAGAAGAGCAACAACAATGTGCAAAAGGAAGAAGAAGAAGAAGAAGAAGAAGAAGAAGAAGAAGAAGAAGAAGAAGAAGAAGAAGAAAGTGGAAAAAGAAGTGGAAGAAAGAACTGGAAGGGAAGAAGAAGAAGACCAACAACAACGTGTAAAAGGAAGAGGAAGAGGAGCAACAATAATGTGGAAAAAGAAGTGGAAGAGGAAGGCAAGAGGAAGAGGAGAAAACGTATTGTGGAAGAGGAAGTGAGAGAGGAAGAAGAAGACGGGAAGAGGAGCTACATTAATGTTGAAAAGGAAGAGGAAGGCAAGAGGAAGAGGGATGATGAGGAAGAGGAAGTGAAAGAGGAAGAGGAGCAACATTAATGTGGAAGAGTAAGGGAAGAGGAAGAGGAGGGACGATGAGGAAGAGGAAGTGAAAGAGGAAGAGGAGTAACATTAATGTGAAAGAGTAAGGGAAGAGGAAGAAGAAGAGCAACAATAACGAGGAAAGGAAGAGGAAGAGGAAGAGGAGGGATGATGAGGAAGACGACGCCCCACCCAGAGAAGCCGCTAGCGTCTCTCCTTCGTCGGCCGGCACCTGTCTGGCTCTCAGCAGGTCGCTCTTGTTTCCGACCTGCAGCAGATTACAGATTACAGGATGAGATCCTGAGGGGATTAAGGTCAGAGGGTACCGACTCTAGAAATGGAGAGACTTAAGAAAGCTCATTTATAAATATATATATATATATATTTATATTCTACATATGTGATGTGCACACTAACCAGCATGACGGGGATGTTCCCAGAGGGGTGTATGCGGCGGACGTGCTGGTACAGCGGCTGGATGGTGCGGTAGCTGTTGTGGTCCGTGATGGAGAACACCAGTACGTACCCGTCCGCCCAGTAGATGGACCTGGGAGGACCAGTATCAACATGTTATCACAATGTGTTGCTTTTTATTGTGTAATTCGTATTTAAAGTAAATTTACCCGACCTGTTGATCTGCTCCTGGCAGTACAGGCCGTCAGCGTCGTCCTGGAAACCAAATAAATGGTCAGACAAGACAGATATTATGGGATGTAAATGTATGAAAAACATTTTCTACACGTTTAATCACTTTTTGTCGATAAAATGTAAACTAAATCAACATACTTGTGCTTTACCGTAAAAGTCGGGTTACAGGCCGCTACTACCTTCGGTCAGTGTCCCCGTTAGCTCCCCGCTGTAGCCAGCTGGGGCTCCTGCTAGCGCTCCGTTACTTCTCCGCTAACTTCCGCTAGCTAGCTCCCCGAAAACCACCGAAGGTAGCGGGACCAGGCTCGACACCCGACTCGGGCAGAGGGAACGCGGGCAGTAGCAGCAGCAGCGGCCGGTAGCAGCAGTAGCGCTAGCGAGCCGCAGCGCTAGCGAGCAGCAGCGCTAGCGAGCCGCAGCGCTAGCGAGCAGCAGCGCTAGCGAGCCGCAGCGCTAGCGAGCAGCAGCGCTAGCGAGCCGCAGCGCTAGCGAGCAGCAGCGCTAGCGAGCAGCAGCGCTAGCGAGCCGCAGCGCTAGCGAGCCGCAGCGCTCACCTACCGGAGGTAGGAGCAGCTTGTAACCCGACTTTTACGGTACTTTAGCCGTGTTTTTCCATTTTGTTCTACTTTTCCACGACAAATAAACTGGAAATATTGTGCTTACTTTTTTACATATAAAAAACACATGATATTATGCATTAAAATACTACTAATCTATTCGGTAAAGTATCTCAAATTAGGTCCACATTGACGAACTAGATGATGGAAATGCTCGTACATGTATTCATTGGTGATAAAAATGAATACTATTCTATAATAATGCAACACTTTGAAAAGAGCCATTACATAATGAGTACTTTTACTTTTGATACCGTGGTAATTCTACTCCAAAAACCCCAAATATGTAAAAAAAAGAAAAGAAAGGCAGAGCAGCTTAAAGTGAGTTAGCAGGTGGTGATTTTACTAAAAAGGCACATTGCCAAAACAAATGTTTATGGACACACACCAGCTGTTGGAATTTATGACCTCCGACCCACCAGACCACCCAGTCGTCAGTTGGGCAACGATTAGACTTCAGGTTGTGCAGATCCTTGAAAAACATATTTTTTCCCGCAATCAAGGAGGTGAAGATGAGTTTGATTGCTGCCGTTTAGGATTTAAAAAAAGTCCTAATATGCAGCTTCTAACGATCTTCCAGAAGCTCGGTAGCTTCTCGACCTCAAACACCAATTATTTCTGTCTATCTCCCTTATCTCCCCCCCAGACGAGGGAGGAAATGAGCAGCTCCTCTTGTTTTGTAAACAAGTGGCACGTTGCGCTCATTATACACGAGGAGACGGTCCTAAGGTCACTTCCTCCCGCAGCAAATACATTCCTGAAGTTGCTTTCAACATACAAAAAAAAGATCTTTGATGAGTTCAACTTTTAGATAAAGCTTTAAGCAACAACGTCCAACAAAGACCTCGACTTTATGAACGTTTTATCCTCCGTTTTGTAGAGTGAAGTCTATGCTTCATGTGTTAAAGCTGCATTCTCTCTCCTGACCACCAGGGGGCGACTCCTCTGGTTGTATAGAAGTCTATGCTTCATGTGTTAAAGCTGCATTCTCTCTACTGACCACCAGGGGGTGACTCCTCTGGTTGTATAGAAGTCTATGCTTCATGTGTTAAAGCTGCATTCTCTCTCCTGACCACCAGGGGGCGACTCCTCTGGTTGTATAGAAGTATATGCTTCATGTGTTAAAGCTGCATTCTCTCTCCTGACCACCAGGGGGCGACTCCTCTGATTATATAGAAGTATATGCTTCATGTGTTAAAGCTGCATTCTCTCTCCTGACCACCAGGGGGCGACTCCTCTGGTTGTATAGAAGTATATGCTTCATGTGTTAAAGCTGCATTCTCTCTCCTGACCACCAGGGGGCGACTCCTCTGGTTGTATAGAAGTCTATGCTTCATGTGTTAAAGCTGCATTCTCTCTCCTGACCACCAGGGGGCGACTCCTCTGGTTGTATAGAAGTATATTCTTCATGTGTTAAAGCTGCATTCTCTCTCCTGACCACCAGGGGTGACTCCTCTGGTTGTATAGAAGTCTATGCTTCATGTGTTAAAGCTGCATTCTCTCTCCTGACCACCAGGGGGCGACTCCTCTGGTTGTATAGAAGTATATGCTTCATGTGTTAAAGCTGCATTCTCTCTCCTGACCACCAGGGGCGACTCCTCTGGTTGTATAGAAGTATATGCTTCACGTGTTAAAGATGCATTCTCTCTCCTGACCACCAGGGGGTGACTCCTCTGGTTGTATAGAAGTATATACTTCATGTGTTAAAGCTGCATTCTCTCTCCTGACCACCAGGGTGATTTTTCGTGTTTTGCAGATATTTGTCGTGACTCGAGACACCCGGTTTGAATACCAAACAAACTGTGGCATCTGGTCACCATGTGGGAAACCGAAAATGCTCTGATTCAAAAGCAGATGCAGCTCAACATCTAAAATACATTTAGCTGTAATAATATGAAGCCTAAGAAGAAGAAGAAAACACACACAGATACACTCAACTTGTGCATCTTGACGGACAAAAAGAACTACGGTGGCCTGCAGGTATCTTTAGGAGCTGATCAACACTTCTTCTGCATGACTGAAGAATTGTAACACAAAAGCTTTTGGCTGATCGTTCGTGCTGTTCTTGTGCAAACAAAGCGGACGACTGATTTAGGTTTCACTTTCCTCTACATGTTCACAGATGCGTTGAGAAAGTATGCAGCTTTTGTACTCGCGATTATATTATATCGCACGTACAGTAACGAGCGTAGTAGCCGTCAAGTCGAGTGTCCTTCACTGCACCACAGCGTCTCTCTCTCTCTCTCTCCCTCCCTCCCCCCCTCCATCGGTTTACCTGGAGAGCGACACAGGGAGTGTCCTGGATCTGAAGCGACACTTCCTCCCCATCCAGTGTGACCTTTCTGGAGTAGAGCGCTCCTGGGGAGAATGAAAGGGACGAGATGAATGGATGAACGGATGAATGGATGACCGGATGAATGGATGAACGGATGAGAGGATCAATGGCGGTACGGACTCACCTGTGTTTGCCTCGTAGTCCCCGATGAACCTCTTGGTCAGAAACCTCACAATCAGAGCTGAAAAAGAGACAAACTCAAGATTGTTTTTGGCGAATTTCTAAATATTTGAAGTAAAAACAAACATCTAAATCCTCAAAGTTCTTGTATTTGGAATAAGTAAGACATATAAGAAACGTGCAACCTACTGACCTATAAGACTTAAACTGTTGCAGGGACTTTCTCTTTTTGTGTCACACATTTTGATGAGCCAAACAAACGGGCCCAAAGTCTGAGGAGAGGAAATGATTCACCAATACCCCGAAAAATGATGTCGCAATCCTCCGTGCGTCATGTTTGCATTGGTGGATGATTGTGTCACAAATCTCTTGTTTTTCTGAATGTTCCCCGACTTTTTGTGAAGCCAGTTTCATCTTTGGGGAGAAGTTTTTTGTTTTCCCCCATTTGTTTCCCAACGCTTTAAACACATTGAATTTTTGCGATTTTGTGAATATGGGAGACTCACAGGAGGCAGTTTAGAAGAAAGAAGCGTCACAATCGGGGCAGAAAAGGCTGAGATATCCTCACTTTTAGTCAAACTCCACAAAACGCAGAATCCTACATTTCCCATAATGCAACGTGGCACCTTCTTTCGGTAAAACTTTCTCTCCCTTCCACGTCTTTCTGACTTCACAACTCTGGTTTGTAATGCAGGGTTTTCCGCTGTGATAACCCCGATGACATCACTATGACATCACTATGACGTCATCGGGTTGTTTTCTAAGACTCCACAGTTTTTACAGCTAGATAAATCAAATTCCAGTACATTAAGTACAACTAATCCTTGTTTCTAGTTGGCTTTTTGGGATTTTCTTTCACAATCCCTTGATGTTTATTACAAATTGTAAACACCTCAGTTACCACTTTTTGTCTGTACTATTTGACCTTTAAAGGAAAAGTGAAATAATGTACTTTATACGCCTCTACAACGTCTTACTATTACAGTTAGGACTGAACATACATGTGATGAATTATATGAAATATGATTAGTGCTACAGATTAAACTACTTTAAAGAATACAAACATCTTAAAATATAGTATAATTATGTGAACAAATATCATGACACTCTGAAAAGTGTCCTTCTGCAAGCAAGTTTAAGTAATACAACAACATTTAAGTACATGTTAAAGAAGTAAAATGATGCATGCAGGACTTATATATATACATAATGAAGTAGTGTTACATTATTTGAATGCATCTGAATACTTCTTTGATCACTGATTATATTAATAAAAGCTAACAATTAAATGCAATATTTGAAAAAAAGACACGCTTATAATGAAGAATGTCGCCCCCTGTGGTTCAGGTTTGGTAAATTATTTCAAACATTCCACTACTTTCCTTATATATTCCTCCTCTAGCAGACAAGTATGTCACAAAGATGTATTCCTAACACATAACACAGCTGCGTTTTGAGTTGTGTTATTATTTGTTATATATCCGGTATTAGTGAGATGCATTAAATCCCAGCCACCCTTTCCTCATCTGTTATGTGTTTTAACTGTTGAATTTCAGTTTATGTGAGGAAAACATAACTAAAAACCTCCCTCACAGTTTAATTCCGCTATGTTCCCCATGTTCAGTCCTCCATTGTGAATAATAATCCGTACCGGTTTTGCCGACGTTGCTGGCCCCGAGCACCACGATCTTCACGGTCTTGTGGGTCACGCAGTCCGGCAGCGGGTACTCCGGGATGGGGACCAGCAGGAAGTTGGACCCGGACCCGCTGCTCATGGTGGCCGCTGCAGGGTCGCCAGAGAGCCGCATCGAGTTGCCCTCTGCACCGGCGAGATCAGCTGGAGGATAACGGGGGGGCGGAAAACCCTCCGCGCCGGGGGAAGATCACTGCAACGTTCCCATAGTGGTCCTGCAGAGCCGGCGCGTGCGGATCCTGATCCCGGACGTTATTCTGAGTGGGTCGAGATGCAGGAAGAAAAGAAGCTTCTGCAACATTCACCCAGTGGTTCCCAAACTACCACTTTTCCAAAGAAAAGACTCCTCCGGGAATCTTTCAGCACAAAACACAAAAAAACACAAAAAAATCACAACGCAGACAGTGTGATGTTAAAGTGTGAGATGCATTAATAATTGCATTTAAAAAAGAAGAAGAAGATGAAGAAGAAGAAGAAGAAAAAAAGAAGTAATCCGGTTCGCACCCGATTCCTGAGAACACTGACGGAGGACGGAGAGCAGAGAGGGGGGCTCTGATCCATCCCATAATATTCCCATGAGACCAGACTAAACTGAGCTCCTCTTTCCAGCGTGTTTATATTCCTCTTAACTTCAGTAGAGAGGGAATGAATAACGAGAATTATGAATGAAAGCTAATTCACGTCAGGAAAAAAAATAATAAAAGGATTATAAATATAAATGCTGATGACAACATTTGAGATAAGTGATTGATTTATATATAACATACATATAAACATGTATATGAACATGTATTTATATATATATATATATATATGACTATTTTAATCAACATTATTCAATATGATTATATATATATATATATATATATATATATATATAGGTTTTGTGATTCACAAAGTCAGGATAGTACATTCAATGTATAACATTGGCTATCATGTTATCTTATTAGTTTTTTCTGTGTGTTATTATTCACATACAGCACATGTGAATACATATCTTACAATAAAATGCATCATATAAATTAAGTATAGGTTACGGTTCTAAGAAAATAAACAAAACAATAAAGAAATAAGTACAAATGAGAAACAAGAGTAAAACAAAAGTAATAAACATAAATTAGTATTAGTATTAGCCTTTCATGAATACTACATAACAAGTAAATTCAGCAATAAACAAGTTACTTAAGTAAAAACACAAAAGAATCAGCGTAAAAATATACTTAAAGTAAACTACTTAACGTAAAATAACTCATTATGCAGAGTGGCCGTTGGTTCACCTTATTGTTGCAGCTGGTAGGGGCGGAGCTACTTTTATTTACTTTATATACCGCTGGGGAGCTCGTGCATTCCTCTATAAAGTTATTTGTTATCACGTGGTGGTTTATGAAGGATTCTCTCATGGCCACAAGGCAAAGTTTAGTGTAAAAATCAGATCGTGAGACCTAAATGTAGCTCAAAGCACCGCCCGCCGATTACATCCCCGGTGACCTGAATCGAACGAACCACAGTGCTCCTGATTTGAGCGTCGGCGACACGCCCTCTAAGCTTCCCTACGGGAGGAAGCTGGCGGATACGTTGAGTAACACCGGAAACCACGTGGTTTACTTTCAAAATAAGATAGAAACACAAATACTTGATTCACAAATATATGAATAAATAGGAACTTCTAAGTACATCTCTCAGACTTTATCAGAGGGAGTATTATATGCCTATTTAGGTACACATATGAGGTACTTGTACTAGTAGTTTCCATTCATATTTACATTTTATGCACATTTCTACTACACGTCAGAGGGAAATATTGTACATTTTACTCAGCTTTAGTTGCTAGTCACTTTCCAGATCTAGAACATTAATACAAATATATATATAAATTAACTAATGCATTCGGTATATTATTACAGGTTAATACAATTAAGTAGATAAAAGTAGCTCCTCATATTAATGCAACAATAACTGTAATCCAATAATCTAAAAGCTTTACATCTGAAATCGGCCGTTTTGCATTAAGAGTACTTTTTATTTAGTTTATTCTGTTGGCTGGAACATTTTTAACACGATTAAACGATTTTTTTTAATTCAGTGTGCGTATTATTCTGAAAAAACAGACCGGAAGTCGCGCGTGCTGCTCCGTAGCAGCACCGGGGCAGAGGCGGACAGAAGGCAGAAGGCTCTCCCGGAAAGCTGCAGCCGCATCGGCTCTGATAATTTTTCAACATCGGGGGGTTCGGTCCAACATGGCGGCTTACGGATGGAAATACTGATGACAGTCCGAAAGATCGCCTCGATTTGTACGATGGTAAGGAGCTGGCGATCGGCTTTTAAACTGCGGTAGTTCGCGCGCGCCGCCGCCGCCGCTGTCCGCGAGCCAGCTCTGCTAGCTTGGTTGTTAATAACACACGGGGTCTCCGGGAAGTTGTAGCTACACGGGTTTACTTTTAAACGGCTGTTATTACGCCTCAAAGAAGCAGTTTTATACCAAGAGCCATCTTGTTTGTTTGGGCGAGGAGAACAGGGTCGGAAACTAGCGAGAACCCGCAACTATTATTATTGTTATTATTACAACAGCTACTTTACAATAGAGAGTACAAAGCTAAACGTTTGCACGGTCAGTGAATGTAAACACCGCCGCCT
>JBAMJR010000298.1:150000-210000 GCA_038501785.1 Myoxocephalus aenaeus | reverse complement strand
AATGTGTATTACAATATATTTTAAATATATAGAAATATGTATATTTTAAATATAAAGAAAGCTGTGAAGCTGTAAGTGCTTTTAAATATATGGAAATATGTATTTAAAAATGTATTAAATATATTTTAAATATGTAGAAATATGTATTTAAATGTATATTTAAATATGTATTTAAATGCGTATTTACCAACGAGACGCGCCGCCTCAACTGTGAAGCTGTAAGTTAACTTTAACTTCTTTTCAAAACTTAATTCATAATGTGCTTAATCACATGACTCATTAAATATTAAAACATGTAGAACTGTAACGGGCAGAGAAGTGAAACCCCCCCCCCCCCCAAAAAAAAAAATAAAACAAGCAGGAAACGGACTTAAAGCAGATTTCCTTAAGCCCCTCCCACCAGATGAGCTGGCGTCAGCCAATAGGAAAATTAGAAACGTCTTTAAAATACAGCAACGTAAGAATATTGGTGTCACGGCGGAGCCAAACACACAAAAGAGGATAAATACTGCGCACGTAACCCCAGCATAGTGCACGTGACCCCAGCATAGTGCACGTGACCCCAGCATAGTGCACGTGACCCCAGCATAGTGGACGTGACCCCAGCATAGTGCACGTGGCCCCAGCATAGTGCACGTGGCCCCAGCATAGTGCACGTGACCCCAGCATAGTGCACGTGGCCCCAGCATAGTGCACGTGACCCCAGCATAGTGCACGTGGATGTAAACAATGCTGGGACTAACCCATCTGGACCCCGTCTCTTCGTGATGCGGGTTCCTCTTGAACGAGACGACCCCTGTGACCTTGATGGTCTTCTCTTTGACCTTGAGGGTCGTCTCTTTGACCTTGAGGGTCGTCTCTTTGACCTTGAGGGTCGTCTCTTTGACCTTGAGGGTCGTCTCTTTGACCTTGATGTTCTTCTCTTTGACCTTGAGGGTCGTCTCTTTGACCTTGAGGGTCGTCTCTTTGACCTTGAGGGTCTTTTCTTTGACCTTGATGTTCTTCTCTTTGACCTTGAGGGTCGTCTCTTTGACCTTGAGGGTCGTCTCTTTGACCTTGAGGGTCTTCTCTTTGACCTTGAGGGTCGTCTCTTTGACCTTGAGGGTCTTTTCTTTGACCTTGATGTTCTTCTCTTTGACCTTGAGGGTCTTCTCTTTGACCTTGAGTGTCGTCTCTTTGACCTTGAGGGTCGTCTCTTTGACCTTGAGGGTCTTCTCTTTGACCTTGAGGGTCGTCTCTTTGACCTTGACCTTCTTCTCTTGCGTTGCAGGTGAGCAGCAAAGACGAGGACTTCCTGGACCTCTCGGTGGACGTGGAGCAGAACACCTCCATCACGCACTGCCTCAGGTGAGGGAGCATCCAGGGAGAGAGCAGCCGGGGGGAGGGGTCATTAACACCAGGGGATCTCATTGTGTGTGTGTGTGTGTGTGTGTGTGTGTGTGTGTGTGTGTGTGTGTGTGTGTGTGTGTGTGTGTGTGTGTGTGTGTGTGTCAACAGGGGCTTCAGCAACACAGAGACGCTATGCAGTGAATACAAATACTACTGTGAGCAGTGTCGCAGCAAACAGGAAGCCCAGAAGAGGTGAGCGACATTATTTCCTGTTTTAGAATCATTTCTGTTTTTGACACAATAATATTATTATTATGTTAATATTATCTTTTTATCTGGAGCTGAAATAATGAAGGAATTGGTCGAGCAAGTGACGATTCATCACTAAATGTTCTTATTATTAATACATTATTTAAATTTATTTAAATATTCTTATAATTAATACATTATTTAAATGTATTTAATAGTTATTTTAAATTTATTTAAATATTCTTATAATTAATACATTATTTTAAGTTATTTAATAGTTGTTTTTAATGTATTTAAA
Organism: Myoxocephalus aenaeus; assembly: GCA_038501785.1. Taxonomy (NCBI): domain Eukaryota; kingdom Metazoa; phylum Chordata; class Actinopteri; order Perciformes; family Cottidae; genus Myoxocephalus; species Myoxocephalus aenaeus. The sequence continues at coordinate 208,124 of JBAMJR010000298.1, read as the reverse complement.
TATTCTTATAATTAATACATTATTTAAATGTATTTAATAGTTATTTTTAATGTATTTAAATATTCTTATAATCAATACATTATTTAAATGTATTTAATAGTTATTTTTAATGTATTTAAATATTCTTATAATTAATACATTATTTAAATGTATTTAATAGTTATTTTAAATTTATTTAAATATTCTTATAATTAATACATTATTTTTATTTATTTAAGAGTTATTTTTAATGTATTTAAATATTCTTATAATTAATACATTATTTCAATTAATTTTTATATTTAATTAATTTTTATATTTAATTAAATATTGAATATGTTATTACAAAATTATATTTAGAAAACTAAAAAAGAACATGTCAATACATGTTATTTTTTACATTTGTTGAATTCTTTCTTGAATATTAATTAATATAAATGTATATAACTTTTATTATTGAGATAACACAGTGAGTCAGTGCCATGAACATGTCGTCCTCTCGTGTGTGTGTGTGTGTGTGTGTGTGTGTGTGTGTGTGTGTGTGTGTGTGTGTGTGTGTGTGTGTGTGTGTGTGTGTGTGTGTGTGTGTGTGTGTGTGTGTGTGTGTGTGTGTGTGTGTTCTTCACAGGATGCGCGTGAAGAAGCTGCCCATGATCCTGGCGCTGCACCTGAAGCGCTTCAAGTACATGGACCAGCTGCACCGCTACACCAAGCTGTCGTACCGCGTCGTCTTCCCGCTGGAGCTCCGCCTCTTCAACACGTCCGGCGACGCCACCAACCCCGACCGCATGTACGACCTGGTGGCCGTCGTGGTGCACTGCGGCAGGTCGGTGCCTCCTTTTTTAGCTACGCTTTTATTTTGAAAAACCGCTCTGGAAAGAATGGAAAACCTTCTGCAAACATTTCATGAGAATTCAATTAGATATGTTGATATTAATCTGGTTTTAGGAGCGTGGAGGTCAGATGTGTGTGTGTGTGTGTGTGTGTGTGTGTGTGTTATGTTCACGGTGTGTGTGTCTTGTTCTCGTCAGCGGGCCGAACCGAGGACATTACATCACCATCGTCAAGAGCCACGGCTTCTGGCTGCTGTTTGACGACGACATCGTGGAGGTCAGAGATCAAGAGTTTCCTCTTTGTTTTACTCACTACGGGGTTTAGAGAAAACTACTAATAATACTACTAATGATATTACTACTACTACTACTACTACAACCTCCTCTTCTATGGCTTCTTCCTCTTCTTCTATGGCTTCTTCTACTGCTACTTCTTCCTCTTCTTCTACTTCCTCCTCTTCTTCTACTTCCTCCTCTTCTTCTACTCCCACATCTTTTACTACTTCTTCCTCTTCTTCTACTTCTACTTCCTCCACTTCTACTACTTCTACTGCTAGTACTTCTTCTAATTCCTCTTCTTCTACTACTTCTTCCTCCTCTTTTACTGCTACTACTTCCTCTTCTTCTACTGCTACTACTTCCTCTTCTTCTACTGCTACTACTTCCTGTTGTTCTACTTTTTTTCCTCTTCTTCTGCTACTTCTTCCAAACCTTTTAGTTATTTTACATTTTTAAATAAGCAGCTAACGATGTCAATCTTCCCCTCAAATGAGATTAAAATGTCCGTCCTCCTGCAGCTTCTGCTCTGAAACATGATCTTTCCTCTCTGACGTGGCTCAGAAACCACACAGTGACACCCTGCTAGCGTGTGATAGCACCCAGCTAACGGTCCCTGCTAGCGTGTGATAGCACCCAGCTAACGGTCCCTGCTAGCGTGTGATAGCACCCAGCTGTGACCCAGCTAACGGTCCCTGCTAGCGTGTGATAGCACCCAGCTAGCGTGTGATAGCACCCAGCTAACGGTCCCTGCTAGCGTGTGATAGCACCCAGCTAAATAAATAGATATTCATTTATTTATATATATTTATTCATTTATATATGTATTTATATATATTTACCTATTTATATATGTTTACACATTTATATCCATTTATTTATGTATACATCCATTTATTTATATATATTAAAAGTCAAAAGAAGTTTTAGATAAAATCCTCAGTTCTTTCCTCCGTGTTAGCATTTTATTTGCCAGCTCTGCATATTTCCTCTAGATTCCCTCGAGAGTTTCTTGGAAAGAACGACATCATTTTGTTCTCATTACACGGAATTAGGATCGCCTCGTTTAAGCTTCTCCGTCTACGTTGGATAAATGTTCCTTTTGTGCGTTTAGCCGACTGAAAGTCTCTCCATGCCAACAACAGATTGGAATGAATGAATTCTTATAAAGTATTTACCAATTCAACGCGGTTTCTATTCATATTTGTACCAAAATGACATCGTCCTTTCTTGTGATCATCCTAGGAAATGATTCTGAAGAAAAAGCTGCGATTAGTATCCCGAGACTTTTTAACCATAGTGTGGATCATGAACACTATATTCTGTTCCTCCTCTCTGATCGTGAAGATGTTCCAGTTGTATTTGACCTTTAATCCTTGCCGCTGTTAGAATCCAGAGGAAACCTCAGTCTGATGTTTTCATCCTAAAATCCTCCTCCAGTGTTTGTTTCCACTGACGGGACGGAGGCCAAACATCTGGTCCAGATTCTGCTGAGTTTGCAGAGCAGAAGCACACTCGTCTCTTTTTTAATGACGTGGAGGTTTACTCTGTCTCGCTGCTTTGTTTCCTAGCTTCCATTTGGCGTTTTACTCTTTATCGGTCTCCTATTTTTAATTGTTTGGTCTCTATTTTTAGACAAATAAAAAATAAAAAACAGTTGTCAGGGCCGACTCTCAAGATGTTCACCGCTCACTTGTCAACAAACTCACTTTTCAGTGAAAACCAAAAGCAGCTGGAGGAAAAGACTGAAGGACAAAAGATATGAAATATGATATTAATATTTTGCTGTTCACAAATTTACACATTTAACAGATTAATCAAAACAAACGAGTCCCTTTTCTTTCTTTGCCATGAAGACATTATTTTCACTTGAAGGTAGTTTTACTGAGTTGTCTTAAATAAAACTTTATTGTCAGACAGACAATACTTCCTCTTCTACTGCTACTACTTCCTCCTCTTCTACTACTCTTTCTTCTACTGCTACTACTTCTTCTTCTTCTACTGCTACTACTTCTTCTTCTTCTACTGCTACTACTTCTTCTTCTTCTACTGCTACTACTTCTTCTTCTTCTACTACTACTTCCACTTCCTTTCTTCTACTGCTACTACTTCCTCCTCTTCTACTACTCTTTCTTCTACTGCTACTACTTCTTCTTCTTCTACTGCTACTACTTCTTCTACTACTACTTCCACTTCCTTTCTTCTACTGCTACTACTTCCTTTCTTCTACTGCTACTACTTCCTCCTCTACTACTACTATTCCTTTCTTCTACTGCTACTACTTCTTCTTCTTCTACTACTACTTCCTCCTCTACTGCTACTACTTCTTCTTCTACTACTACTTCCTCCTCTACTGCTACTACTTCTTTTGCTACTACTTCCTCTTCTAATACTACTGCTTCCTCTTCTTCTGCTACTACGTCCTTTTTTCTACTGCTAGTACTTCCTCCTCTGCTACTACTACTACTCCCTCTTCTACTACTACTTCCTCTTCTTCTACTATTATACTACTACTTCCTTTCTTCTACTGCTACTTCTTCTTCTTCTACTACTTCCTCCTCTACTACTACTACTACTACTACTACTACTACTACTACTACTTCCTCCTCTACTACTGCTACTGCTTCCTCTTCTTCTGCTACTACGTCCTTTTTTCTACTGCTACCACTCCCTCTTCTTCTACTACTTCCTGTTCTACTACTACTACTACTTCCTCCTCTTCTACTACTACTTCCTCTTCTTCTACTGCTACTACTACGATGAGATGTTTAATCTCTTGTCCCTCATCACGTTCATCCTTTACATGGTTAAACGTCGGAGTCCACATAGCAGCTGTTGTTCTGGTCTGAAGGGGAAGTCCTTCTTTGTGTTGCTGGAACTCTAAAACAACGTTTTTTATCTTCTTCTCTTGTAGAAAATCGACGCCCAGGCGATCGAGGAGTTCTACGGCCTGACGTCGGACATTTCCAAGAACTCTGAGTCGGGGTACATCCTGTTCTACCAGTCCAGAGACTGAAGCCGCCGGCGGTGAACCCCCAACGAGACTGTCCGCCCAAACAGAAGGGGGAGGGGCTTCATGGCCGCCACTGGCTCCGCCCCCCCCCCCTCCGCCTTCCTCTACGCTCACATAAGTACCCGGGTTTTATTTCCTGCAGGCGGAGCTTCTGCGCTGCTGGAGCGCCACTCGGACCGGGTCGGTGGCCAGCCTCCTGGGTGACGCCGCAACAAAAAAAATCAAAAAGCACCTTAAAAAGAAAATGCGGCGCGGGGGCGTCAGCCGGCGGGAGGCCGAGCTCCACCAATCCAAGAGCACAGAGGGCCGTTGTTTTGGGGTGGAGGTAAAAGCAGTTTGGGACGATGCAGAGAAACCAATCAACTGTTTCCCCCCCCCCCCCGTGTGTGTATAATATACCGCGCTAAATTACGCTAACACACAGATACCGAGAGTTCACCCCCCCAAATATATATATATATATATAATCTACCCGGAGACGGAGAAACTAATATCTGACAGCCTTGTTTAAGAAGTCCCACCTTTCATAACAAAACTTTAGTGATGGAATAAGTTGAACTGATTTGCAGTGTTTGAATCATGAAGTCATGGCATAAAGTATCATAAAAATAAATAAATAAAAATGGCCACCAGAGACGTTGGCGAATCTAAAAAGATTATTATTTTAGATTTTATTTTTGACGAAGAATTTATCTCAAATTAGTGCCGTGCCCCGTCGAAAGTCATCGACAAATATGGAATTTTTTTAATTTTTTTTTACAAAAATTGGTAAACAAAAAAACGGCGAAAGAGTGTTTTACGTTAAACGACACAAGCGACGTGTTTTTTTTTTTTTTTTTTTATCGTTCTTCTCGCGGTTTCAGTTTTGCTTTCCGACACCAACATTTCATATTTCCTTTTGAGTCGGTTCTGACATCCGAGAGAGCTTTTATTCCTGGACATCTGGCTCTCCACACACACACACACACACACACACACACACACACACTCAGACACACACACAGTATTTGTGCTGGCGTTCCTCTGCAGCTGTGGCTCTGGCAGCCGGTCCGACGTTACGCAACACGCTCTCCTCCAGAATCCTAAATGGTGTTCCGTCTCTCGGCGGGTTGCAAGCGGATTTCCTTTCTCCTCTGTTCATCTTGTTAGAATCTACTTCATTACTTCATCAGAGTTCAGGGCGACGACCAACCTCCGATTTTAAAGCTTTCCGAGACGCAACTTCCGTCTTTTTTTCCACCTCCGATGTTTTCTTTTTAACGCACAAACAAACCAAATGTAGTTTATTATTTAGACTTGTTGTTCTTTCTTTCTTATTTCTTTCTTACGAGTCTCCTCCCGACTGGGCCGTCCCGCATCAACGAAACGAGCGCACCCCGTCGGCGTCTTCGCCGCAGCAGATGGCCGAGTGAATGGAAACGTGCTCTCCAGGTGTTTATGTTGCGCAGCAGCAGACGGGCCGGGCAGCAGCTCAAGTATTATCTGAATGTTCAAATGTACAAATAAAAAATAAAAAACATGGCTGCTGCTGCTGCTCGACCTGTAAAATACATTTTTAGAGTCACGTTGAAATAATCTGAAGCTGCTCTCTTTACTGCCCACACGAGAAAAGCACTTTTAACACAAATACTTATTGTTTCTTCTTCTTTCGAGTCTTTTTTTAATATTTTTTTTTTATTAATCAGTCTATATCCAAAACTATCCTATTTAAATTTTTATTATTTTATTTATTTAGCCTGTTACAGTCCGGCTACATTCACAACAAGAAAGTGCCGAAAAAGTGCCGACAACGGACACGCCCACAACGGACACGCCCACAACGGACACGCTCACAACAGACACGCTCACATCAAACACGCTCACATCAAACACGCCCACATCAAACACGCTCACATCAAACACGCCCACATCAAACACGCTCACATCAAACACGCCCACATCAAACACGCTCACATCAAACACGCCCACATCAAACACGCTCACATCAAACACGCCCACATCAAACACGCCCACATCAAACACGCTCACATCAAACACGCCCACATCAAACACGCTCACATCAAACACGCCCACATCAAACACGCCCACATCAAACACGCTCACATCAAACACGCCCACATCAAACACGCCCACACCGGACACGCCCACATCAAACACGCCCACACCGGACACGCTCACATCAAACGCGCCCACATCAAACACGCCCACATCAAACACGCCCACAACGGACACGCCCACATCAAACACGCCCACATCAAACACGCCCACATCAAACACGCCCACACCGGACACGCTCACATCAAACACGGCCACATCAAACACGCTCACAAAACAAACACGCCCACATCAAACACGCTCACAAAACGAACACGCCCACAACGGACACGCTCACATCAAACACGCCCACATCAAACACGCCCACATCAAACACGCCCACATCAAACACGCCCACAACGGACACGCCCACATCAAACACGCCCACATCAAACACGCCCACATCAAACACGCCCCCACCTGACACGCCCCCACCTGACACGCCCACATCAAACACGCCCCCACCTGACACGCCCACATCAAACACGCCCACATCAAACACGCCCACATCAAACACGCCCCCACCTGACACGCCCACATCAAACACGCCCACATCAAACACGCCCACATCAAACACGCCCCCACCTGACACGCCCACATCAAACACGCTCACATCAAACACGCCCACATCAAACACGCCCACATCAAACACGCCCCCACCTGACACGCCCACATCAAACACGCCCACATCAAACACGCCCACATCAAACACGGCCACATCAAACACGCCCACAACGGACACGCCCACAACGGACACGCCCCCACCGGACACGCCCACATCAAACACGCCCACATCAAACACGCTCACAAAACAAACACGCCCACATCAAACACGCTCACAAAACGAACACGCCCACAACGGACACGCTCACATCAAACACGGCCACATCAAACACGCCCACATCAAACACGCCCACATCAAACACGCCCACAACGGACACGCCCACATCAAACACGCCCACATCAAACACGCCCACATCAAACACGCCCCCACCTGACACGCCCACATCAAACACGCCCACATCAAACACGCCCCCACCTGACACGCCCACATCAAACACGCCCACATCAAACACGCCCACATCAAACACGCCCCCACCTGACACGCCCACATCAAACACGCCCACATCAAACACGCCCACATCAAACACGCCCCCACCTGACACGCCCACATCAAACACGCTCACATCAAACACGCCCACATCAAACACGCCCACATCAAACACGCCCCCACCTGACACGCCCACATCAAACACGCCCACATCAAACACGCCCACATCAAACACGGCCACATCAAACACGCCCACAACGGACACGCCCACAACGGACACGCCCCCACCGGACACGCCCACATCAAACACGCCCACATCAAACACGCTCACAAAACAAACACGCCCACATCAAACACGCTCACAAAACGAACACGCCCACAACCGTCGCTAATCGCCGAAACGCCTGATTTGGTGAGACTGCAGCGTGCGCTGAAGTCCTTTAACGCCTCACTTGGTTTCTTTGGTTCAGGAAAGGGGAGTGGCTTCAGATGAGGCGTTCAAAGTCAACACTGTCTGTTTTAATTTTTTTCTGTCTTTTGCTGCTCTGGATTCGACTCATCGACATGAAGGAAGATGTTTTTTGGGGGTTTATTTTGGGTTTATCTCCAGGCACCGACAGAATCTGTGGACTCCTATAGAGTTACCAAATGATGTGTTCACTTTTTAAGGAAAACGTTCCCACTTCCTCATCGTGTGAGTGAACAGAAATAAGCACAAATGCTCGTTAATCGTGGGGATTAAAGTCCACAGATTGAGTTTCGAGCTGGGTTTGATTAAATGTCGGTTGAAGTTTTTTTTTTTGGGCTCGACGAAGCGTTGGAAACCTAACCTTTTATAATTTAAATACTATAAATATTATTATTAATGTTTGTTATCTTCTTTTTCTTAGATGTCTCACTTGTTTTTGATATGTTTCACTAATTTTACGAGTCGTTGGATATTTGAAGGTTATGAGAACTTGACGTGTACATAAATACAGATGTTATTATTATTGGAATATTAATAATTGCTTCCTTGAAATAAATTGGCAGACCTAGATCCCCAAAAAATATTAGTGGAAGTTATGCCTCGAAATACTTTTTATTGTGTTAATGAATCGATGGGCCCGGCGCTCAAAACGCAACAAGCCCCACCCGCCTGGCGTGCCGGGTGACATAAATCAAACAGCCCCAAAGTAAATTAGCTCATATGGATTCTGTCACACTATTAATAAATAAACAGGCAGATTTCGTTAAACTACAAATTAAACTACTGTGCAGAAGGTGACCAGAACGTGTCCTGTGTATTACTTTGTTAAAGGAAGTATCCACTTAAAGTACATGAAGTTTTGTTGGAGATGACATTTTGTTAATAATCACAATGTTGAAGAGGACTGACATATTTTATTGGCCTCACAAAACAATTAATGTAGGTATGTTTCAGTATTAGAAAGTGTCTTCAATAGAGTTTTAAAATATATATATATAACAGTTATGTGTATAAAATTGTTTTCTAACTGTTGTACTCATACCTTGGCCACTAGAGGGCAATGAGGGCACTGAATATTTGTATTAAATGTCTTATTTTTGGACAATTAATTAAAATTATGAAAATTAATTCCAAGTATTACAGTTAATAAAATGAACCAAAATAGAACCAAAAATTATGAAAATGTGGTCCAAGAAATATGAAAATGGCGGTGAATAGAAACAAGCATTCAACTTTAAGTGTGAGTCCTTTATTCTGGTCTTCAGCGTTGTGATTATTCTGGAGGGAATTGTTTCCTGTTGATTTTATTTGGGATATACAATAGGGTGTCGTCTGCATGGAGGAGGATTTTCTCCACCTTCATTAACCGAATAACACCGGAAGAAATCCAGGATGGATTCTTGTCTAAGAGTTTTTTTTAATTAAATTTAAAGCAGAAGCACAAACATTTTCTCACAAAATAAAATATCATTAAATAACGAAAAGCTTACGTCTGCAGGTGGATATTTCCTTTAGCAGTTTTATATATTCTGTCCTCTGAAATGTCCCTTCTGGGCTTCGGTCGTCCTCCCTGTTCTTTTTCCGGACTCACCAGGAATGTAAACGTTCTGAATCCAGGAAGTGACTGAATGTGTCGTCATGAGCACGCTGATGTATTTACTGAGGTGTGAGAAGTGACAGAACACGACCAACAACGAACCTAATTATTGATTAAATTATCAAAAGAGTCAGAAAAGATTCAAAAGTTCATCTTCAATTTATATAAAATACTTGGTTGATTCTTTCATGAAAGGTCTGCTCTAATGTTGACACTATCCTCAAACACAGAAGTTGTTTTGTGTGTGTATGTGTGTGTGTGTGTGTGTGTGTATATATATATATATATATATATATATATATATATATATATATATATATATATATATATATACACATTTAATTGTCTTGTGGAGCTGCTGCTGCCGTCTGGAGTTCCTCCTGAATATTTGGAGATGATGAAGTTTTGGGCTTGACGGCTGGTTCTCGTGATAAAGTGTCCAAACTGAAATAAAACACAAACTGGTTTTTAAAATGGAACGATTTCACCCGTCTTCAGTGTCTTCTTTTAGTTTTATATGAGAGTGTTTATTTCAATTTAGCTTTCAGGGAATAATGTGTCTTTAAATGATTTATTTTCACGATTTAGATCTGAACAATACTTTTTGGGGCGATTATTGTAGGTAATTTGATGTCATTTTTTGTGTGAAAAAAGGCTGTAAACGTTAAATAGATTTAAAGAGACAAAAAAAATTGAAGTTAAAAGCAGGACGTGTGAGCTTATCTTTATTATATATAATAATTATATTTATTCACATTATTGCTTTTCAGATGCTTCTCGCTTTGCCAAAGGTTTGACCAGAAACTCCCAGAAACCCTTAAAACGTGTTTTTCTGTTTAGTTCACCAACTCAGAAAAGAGGACAGTTTGGTTCTCGTCCCCAAACTTGAGACATTGTATCTAAACACTTGACCAACGCCACCCTGAGTCTCTACGGCAGGAAAAGCAATGAGGTGAATGTCGCCCTCTTGTGGTGAAAACGTTTAAATGTTTCCCTCTACATTTGCTTTCTTTAACATTTCATTTCATTTCTTGGGAAAAACCAAATGGGTTAATGCTGCGTTCAAGTTGCGTGGGAGAAATGGAAACAATGTCCATGTGAAGAGCTTGCTTGCTTTTTACAAGATGAAAACTGTTCTGGTAGGAAGTGAATGCAGCATCCAACCTTTAAGAAAGGGGGTAAATATGCTTTTAGCATCTGATTCATGGTATTTAACATTTTCTCAAAACTTCGAGGGAAACTTCTTGGTGTTAAAAGTTATCGTTGATTCTCATAGTCTTCAACCAATCAGATCTTTAGTTTGACATGCTGGGCGTATTCTTTGACGTGCCGGCGGCAGCATGCTGGCCCTGGACGTATGATTGGTCAGTGGGCCAGCGTGACCATTAACGTGCGCTGTGATTGGTCAGTGGGCCAGCGTGACTTTAGTCAACAGAAAGCTAGCTAGCTGCTAGCAGAACTCAGTAGTATAGGGTGACCAGACGTCCGGATTTAGGCCGGACAGTCCAGATTTTTTTTTCGAGAATCTACGTCGCCGTTGGATGACAAAATCTCCGCTGCTGAGCTGTGTAAGGTTTACCATGCTGTAAAGCCCCACCAGTCGTACCGGGGTGTAGACTGCGGCGTGAATTCCTGTCATATTCATTGAATGTGCTGTAACTACGCTATTCATTCTGGCCACATGACATCTATTGCTTCTGTCCATCCGGGGAGAGGGATCCTCCTCTGTTGCTCTCCCTCAGGTTTCTTCCCTTTTTTCCCTGTGAAAGGGTTTTTACTATCTTTCTAGGGGAGTTTTTCCTGATCCGATGTGAGGTCCCGGGACAGGGATGTTATGTGTACAGATTGTAAAGCCCTCCGAGGCAAACTTGTATTTGTGATGTTGGGCTATATAAAATAAACTGAACTGAATTGAATTGAAGGTGGACCGAGAGATTTTTTGTGATTCTTCCATAGCTAAGGGGATGATGTGTGGCCGAACTAAAGCCCAGGCTTTGTGTGCTAATGTCCTAGCGCCCTATTCTGTACAGCTACATACAGATTACATCAAAACAAACAATTTGCCCTTTTCAGTGGCAACCGACGCATCAAACAAAGGAACTCCTCACTTTGAGGAAGGTGTACAAAATGCCCTGTTGGATTTTTACAGTGACAGCAACGAAACTTCAGAGGCTATAACAAACCAGCTGCTGGCTAAACTGGAGACGTCTGGTCTAGATGTGAAATGCATGTCAACGCCAGTGTCAACTATGGAAAACACAACAGTGTTTATCAGAAGTTGAAACTCACTCAGAAGGGTGTGCTACCTGCAAACTGTTTAGCCCATATTCTGCACAATGCAACACGATATGCAGCAGGCAGCCTGGATTTTGATGTTGAAAATGCCGTGCTCAAGGTTCACAGCCATTTTAGCATCTCAGCAAGCAGAACAGCACAGTTGAAGGAATTCTGTGAGTTTGTGGAAGCGGAAGAATGCAATCTGCTGCGGCATGTCGTCACAAGGTGGTTGTCCCTGCTTCCTGGTTCCATCTATTGACAGAATGCTGAAGTATTGGAAGCCACTGACCAGCTACTTTCAGAGTGAAGGTGAGGAGGAATGCACCAAGATGTTGTGGAAATGTTTTGGAGAGGAAAGCGCTGAAGTGTCTGAGACATATTTTCTTTTCCTCAGTCACATTCTAAAGGTGTTTTCAGACAGCATTGAGGCCAAATCATTCAGCATTACATCTGTGTTTAAGGTAATGACTGAATTGAAACAGAAACTTGAGAGAAGACTGAAGGACAGGTTCTTTGGCTTTACTGTGAACAGCAAACTCAAGCAGCAACCAGCTTACCTTGCAAAGAAATGTGAGACAGATGTTCTTGGTTTCTATGAAAGAGCAAACAAATACATAAGTGACAGATACGACTTCTCTGAGACCAGCTTTCATAGCAAAGTGGCAAAGCTTGGCCTCACAACTGCTGTGCCATATGAAGAACACGGTGATGCTATCCAGGCCTGCAATCTGAAAGACATTGATATGGATGGACTGTATGAGGAATATGCCATGGTGGAAGCTTCCTTCAGCTCCCCAGAAATGGAAGGTTGCCACAGTTGAGGAGCGATATCTGAAACTGTTTTCCAAAGCAGATGTACCACTCGTGAATCTCAGGAAGGTCAGCGCCTACATGTTCTCCATCCCATGCAGCAATGCACACACAGAACGAGTCTTTTCAACGATGACATCTGCATGGAGAAACGAGAGGAATCGGCTGGAGGTGGACAGTGTCAAGGCTGAGCTGCAAGTGTGTGTCAATTTCACCTTTCCCTGCACAGACGTGTACAAGAAGTTCCTTGGAGACAAAAAACTCTTGGAGGCAGCCAGGAAAAATCTGAAGTATTGCAAATAGAGAATCAACTATTTGGTGAGTACACTAGTCTTATGTTTTATTTCCCAAACAGACATACAATATGATAATATTGTGTCAGTGGCATCCACTTGATATGATGCAGTTTGTTTGCTGTGTATTTAATTGAGCAAATATAGGCTACTAATTTCCTGTAGGAAGCTCTTAAGCCAAATTGATTTATAATGCAGCATTTTGATTTTATGAATGGGCTACATAGAATATGAATATTCATTGGGTTTAAAAAAATACAGATTTTTTAAAGCTGATAACAGTATTGTTGCTATGTTGTTATGTGTCCCTGCAGGAGATGAACAGGCCCAGGCGCAGTGGGGGCTTGGCGACCATGATGACAGAGGTGCTGTTGTCTCTTGAGCTTCTGCAGAGGGTGAAGGTGGAGTTTGCTTGAATACAGGTGGACTGCTGCACACATACAGGGATGAAGACACGGCACACAAGTCCCCAATAGACCGAATCACTTTAGAAATTCTTTACTTTTTGAGCCGTTAAATGTTAACCAAATTTGTTTGGTTTTCTTTATGCTTTTAAGACATTCATTTATCTGTTTATTATTTATGTGACCTGTGATTTAATTTGTACATTTAAGTCCACAAATGTTATGCTTTGTGGCACTCTGCACTTTAAAAGATTCATCTCAGTGGTCAGTTTTTGGACACCACAATGTATTGAATAAATACAAATACTGTGAACAAACACTTTTTGACTCTTCAAGACTTTTTTCTTATTCTGTTACAGATACATCATGTAGCAATCACACAAAGTTGTATTGTAGAGGGGAGCACGCCAGAGTCCTATGCAATTATTCACAGCCTCACAAAATACTGCATAGTGTCCTCCTTTTTGGTGTTATGGATATGGTCACCCTACAGTAGTAGCAAGAAGAGTTGAAGAAGCCTGTTTTCCATTGCGCCTCCTCTGGTGAGCGTGGCGGCGAATTTTACGGTATTTAATGTCGTTCCTTCTGGCTCGGTTTCTTGTGTGCAGTGTTTTAGTGCCGCACTTTTGTTGGATTGTTTTGTCATGTTTTGTTACTGGTTCTTGTTGATGTGGACAACATGCATTGTCCGTTAATGACGCCGCATCCCGTCATGCACGTATTTATGTAAACTATATCAGACGGCACACAAGGCCCAGGTAGAAAATGCACTGCCCGCCACTGCAAGAAGCAAAATTGGCAAGTCATCCCTGGTTATGGAATATACGTCTGACGAAGAAAAAAGAAGCAAATGTCAGCTTGGACAAAACTGATTAATTTAAAGTTTTTCTTAAGTCATGTGACGTGGTGGCAGAATAGCTGACGTTAATAAAACAGAAGTAAATGTGGTTCTTATTTAAACGTGTAGGCCATAATGACATATATACACACATGTATACACACGCACACACACACACACACATATATACATATATATAGTGACGTAAATGCCGTTGAAATAAAAGCATGAAACCAAGAAACACAAATGTAGTTCAGCAAAGTTCAGGTTCTAATATTGTAGTTTATTTATTTTCCGCTGACATGTGTAATAACATGTGTAATAACATGTGTAATCTCTCAATGCTGGACTGTGATTATATTTACAGGTAATGCAGTTTATTGCAGATTACTGGAAAGCAACAGAACCCCAAAGGGAGTCCGGTGTGTAATATGAGAAGTGTGCGTAGAGTCCATGCAGCTACACAACGTTGTGTACTTGTGTACTACGTATTCAGGGTTGTGTGTAAAATTACATCATGTACACATTATTTACATCTCAGTTATTACTGCATCCACTTTTATTTCATCTCATAAACAGAGTTATTTTTTCTCTTTGATGTCTGAGTTTTGTCCGACACAAATCCAAAAAGTCTTGTTGTGTATTTATGTGACCTTTCTTCTCCTCCTCTTCCTCCTCCATCTTCTTCCCAACTACACATGCTGCGTTCCAGGGATGATGGAAAAGGTGGGAAATTCCAAATCTACAATTTCTGTAGGTGTGAAATATAGGATTCAGGATTTCTTAACATCGGGTTGTGTTTGTAGTTCTGCAGAATAATAATTTGATTGTTTATGATCTTATAAAGACATTTAATGTCTATGTTTTTACATGTAACAGGACTTTGGGCCCATTTTCGGGGGCAACACACACGCCTCTCCGTCATGTTTCCTCGGCCTCCGTCATACCATCGTCTCCGAGCCCGACCCTTTCCCGGTGAAGAAGTCCCAGAAGTTGGAGGCCGGCGTCGGCTTCCCGTCGTCCGGCGCCGGCTGCCTGACCCAGACGCTGCTCTCCGTGGAGCCGGAGCCGCCGGTGCCGCCGCCCGGCGAGAAGCCCGGCGGGGCGTCCGGGTCCTGGCCGAGTCTGGAGGCGGAGCCTGAGGGCGGCTGGGCCAGGCTGAGCAGGTTGTGGTGCGAGTGGAACTGACGCATGTGGTGGATGGATTTACCTGCAGGGGCCTCACCTGGAGGACGGGAACGATAACACATAAAACAACTTGTTTAGCCACTTTTCATGGAAGGTTTTCACCTTTTACTATAACATTTAAAAAAAACGTTGATTTTAAGATTAAACGTTCCCCAAATTCTAATAATAAAACTTAAATAAAAGCTGCAGGAACCTATTAAAAAAGACCTGTGGCATTCATTTATTTACTCTTCTTCTGCCTGTGTATGTTTTGTGGGCTAGAACTCATAAAAAAAAAAAAAAGGAGAATTATCTTATTATTCAAAATACTTCATGCTAACGGCCCGTCACCACTAGATGGCGCTGCAGCCACGTGTTTCATCCAGACACTCGAAACACAAGAGATTCAACATAAACATGCATTGTAATAAACATGCTTTCATGGACTCTAGTGTGCTGCAGAAAAGGGGATTCAGCTTCAGCATTTTAGAAATTATATTTGCTTACATTTTATTTCAAATGGAGCAGAAAATTCCTCTTAAACCAAAAAAAAAAAAGTGTCTCAAAGGTTTTCCTCCACTTTTTGGAGTACTTGAAAGCTAAAAATGCATTAACCTGTTTTATTTCATATTCTTTTGATTTATCTCATAATTTCGACTTTCTATCTCATTATTATGACTTTTTATCTCATATATCATTTTTTTTGGCGGAAACGGGCTTCTAACATTGGTAAATATATATTTTTCTTGGCCTGATAAAAGTTCATTTTAAAGTCACACAGTCCCCCCGCAAAAAAAGACAGTACCGAATCTGGTTTCCTGGCGCTTCCGGTTCTGGTTCAGCTTGAGCACGTTGAGGAAGACCTCGCTGGTCAGGCCGCCCTCGCCGCCGTAGCCGTCGGGCGGGAACAGCGGCGACGGCGGCTCCAGCGGGGACAGACTGCCGCTGGAGGCGCCGACGGAGTCCAGCGACGCGCCCGTGTCCCGGCGCGCCCCCGGCTCACCGGCGCTGTCCGCCGGCACGTGGCTGCCGCTGGGTGGAGGGGCGAAGACATGATCACACATGTTGAGAAATTAAAAATGAAATGATAAAAAGTAGCCTATACTCTTGGGGACGTGTCGTGGTTACCCGAGTTTCCTCCGCAGCAGGTAGTCGATGATGTCCGGGTCGGTCTGGATCAGACTCATCAGGACCTCCTGCTGCAGCTCTGCAGACACCTGGGAACCAGAGAGGGTCTGGGTTCAATCCCGAGGACATCATGTATGTGCATTGAACACATGTAATAATAAAAAGCCCTTTTCTGTGTAAAATAAAGCCAAAAAACTATTAAAAATGTGAATAAAATTTAAGAAACTGTCATTAAATCTGAAAAGATGCACCCAATATTGAAGTTTTGTATTCATTTTTTTTTATCTTAAATTTGAAGTAAAAAGTATTTTCTGCATTTATGTTTTGTCCTTTTTTCTCGTCAATTAACATTCAACATTTTATTTAAAATGTTAATATTCATAAATAAGCATAGACATACAGGATGTACAAAATAAATCTCTTTTATTGGGTAAATCCAGAGTTCCAAAAAGCATTATTTAAATTACTTTTCTATAAAGACCTTGAGTTTTGTAAACACCTAAATGTCATACATCTCCATTTAATTAAGGTCAAGAGGTCAATATCTCAAAGCCTCTGCTCGAGGAGACACCAACACCTGCTGAACTGATCCTTTAATACGACAACTTATTTTCCAGGTTTAAAAACCGGGGTCATTGAGGCTGTGAGGTCACGTGACCCGGTGAGGTCACGTGACCCGTGTGGCGCACCGTGAAGAGCCGCTTGTAGTTCTGCACCAGCACGAGCGTGGCGCTGATGACCGCCGTGCTGTCCTCGATGACGGTCGCTTGGATGCTGGCGTCTCCTCCGCGCTCCCGCTGCAGCAGGTTGGGCCCGAAGATCACCGCCAGGTTGGCCGCCGTCATCTTGTTCCCGGGGATCTTGGGGGGCGGGGGGTAATTAAAATGAATTAGAGACACAAAGACCACAAAGCGTCACAACGTGTAACAAAGCGTCACAACGTCTCACTAAGCGTCACAACGTGTCACAACGCGTAAAAAAGTATCACGTGTCAAAACGGGTCAAAACGCACCACAACACGCCACAAAGTGCCACAACGTGTAACAAAGCGTAACAAAGCGTCACAAAGCGTCACAACGTCTCACTAAGCATCACAACGTGTCACAACCCGTCAAAACGCGCCGCGTCACAAAGCGCGTCTCAAAGTGTCTCAAAGTGTCACAACGCGTGACGTGTCACAAAGTGTCATAACGCGCCAAAAAGTATCACAACGTGTAACAAAGCGCCACAACGCGTCACAACGTGTGTCTCAAAGTGTCTCAAAGTGTCTCAACGCATCAAAAAGTATCACAACGCATCACTAAGCATCACAACGTGTCAAAACACGTCACAAAGCGTGTCTCAAAGTGTCACAACACGTCAAAAGGTATCACAACGTGTCACGTTTCACAACGTGTCACAAAGTGTCTCAAAGTGTCTCAACGCATCAAAAAGTATCACAACGCATCACTAAGCATCACAACGTGTCAAAACACGTCACAAAGCGTGTCTCAAAGTGTCACAACACGTCAAAAGGTATCACAACGTGTCACGTTTCACAACGTGTCACAAAGTGTCTCAAAGTGTCACAACGTGTCAAAAGGTATCACAACGTGTCACGTTTCACAACGTGTCACAAAGTGTCACAAAGTGTCATAAAGTATCACAAAGTGTCTCAAAGTGTCATAAAGTATCACAAAGTGTCACAACATGTTTCAAAGAAGTGTCGCAACGTGTCACAAAGTATCACAAAGTGTCACAACGTGTTTCAAAGTGTCACAAAGTGTCTGAAAGTGTCACAACGCGTCACAACGCATCAAAACACGTCAAAACACGTCACAAAGCGTGTCTCAAAGTGTCACAACGTGTCACAACGCGTCAAAAGGTATCACAACGTTTCACAACGTGTCACAAAGTGTCTCAAAGTGTCACAAAGTGTCACAACGTGTCTCAAAGTGTCACAACGTGTCTCAAAGTGTCATAAAGTATCACAAAGTGTCACAACATGTTTCAAAGAAGTGTCGCAACGTGTCACAAAGTATCACAAAGTGTCTCAAAGTGTCACAACGCATCAAAAAGTATCACAGCGTGTCAAAACACGTCAAAACACGTCACAAAGCTTGTCTCAAAGTGTCACAACGTGTCACAACGCGTCAAAAGGTATCACAGCGTGTCACTAAGCATCACAAAGTGTCACAAAGTGTCTCAAAGTATCACAAAGTATCACAACAGGTGACAAAGAAGTGTCGCAACGTGTCACAAAGCGTCACAAAGTGTCTCAAAGCGTCGGGGACGTCCTGCCATGTCCTCCTCTGCAGGGTGACCCACCTCCTCCTCGTCGGTGCCCACGCTGTCCTGGGAGAAGCTCTGCACGGTGTGCAGCAGGCTGAGGAGGCGCAGCAGAGTGTCACAGTTACAGGGAGGCAGCAGGTAGAGGAGGTGCTGCAGGTACTGCAGCTGGTCTGCTGCCCGCAGAGCTGCAGGGAGAGGGAGCCAGGTTACAGGTGAGTGTGTGTGTGTGTGTCTGGTGTGTGTCTGGTGTGTCTCTCTCCTCACAGTTGGCGTGCAGGAAGGCCGGGTACAGCTCTCTTGGCAGCAGCGGGTCAGGAATCTTTCTCAGGAACTCTTTGAGCAGCGCCGCCACGTCGTGCACGCTGTGCTCCTCGTCCAGCTGCACGTCCACGCCTCTGTCGAAGTCCTCCAGCAGCTGAGGAGAGAGGACACATGTAGCATGAAGAAAGAACACACACGTTGGAACACACACACAGGACAGGAACACACACACACAGGACAGGAACACACACACACAGGACAGGAACACACACACACACACACACACACACACACACACACACACAGGACAGGAACACACACACACAGGACCACACACACACACACACACACACACACACACAGGACAGGAACACACACACATAGGACAGGAACACACACACATAGGACAGGAACACACACACATAGGACAGGAACACACACACTTTGGAACACACACACACACACACTTTGGAACACACACACATAGGACAGGAACACACACACATAGGACAGGAACACACACACATAGGACAGGAACACACACGTAGGACAGGAACACACACGTAGGACAGGAACACACACGTAGGACAGGAACACACACGTAGGACAGGAACACACACGTAGGACAGGAACACACACGTAGGACAGGAACACACACGTAGGACAGGAACACACACATAGGACAGGAACACACACGTAGGACAGGAACACACACGTAGGACAGGAACACACACGTAGGACAGGAACACACACATAGGACAGGAACACACACGTAGGACAGGAACACACACGTAGGACAGGAACACACACATAGGACAGGAACACACACATAGGACAGGAACACACACATAGGACAGGAACACACACATAGGACAGGAACACACACGTAGGACAGGAACACACACGTAGGACAGGAACACACACATAGGACAGGAACACACACATAGGACAGGAACACACACATAGGACAGGAACACACACGTAGGACAGGAACACACACGTAGGACAGGAACACACACATAGGACAGGAACACACACATAGGACAGGAACACACACGTAGGACAGGAACACACACGTAGGACAGGAACACACACGTAGGACAGGAACACACACATAGGACAGGAACACACACATAGGACAGGAACACACACGTAGGACAGGAACACACACGTAGGACAGGAACACACACGTAGGACAGGAACACACACGTAGGACAGGAACACACACATAGGACAGGAACACACACATAGGACAGGAACACACACATAGGACAGGAACACACACGTAGGACAGGAACACACACGTAGGACAGGAACACACACATAGGACAGGAACACACACATAGGACAGGAACACACACATAGGACAGGAACACACACATAAGACAGAAACACACACATAGGACAGGAACACACACGTAGGACAGGAACACACACATAGGACAGGAACACACACACGGGGGTCAAACTGGAGTCACTGTCACAAATTCTCCAAAAACAGGATTTCACACATGGTCAGCTTTCCCCTTGAAGACTATTGTCATATTCCAGTCCGACAGGAAGCTGAATCAAAGTAGGACTCACACGTGACTCTTATTATGTGGTCGCACAATCATAACACAACTATGAGTAGCGGAGTGAGGAGGAAGTTTCAGGGAAAGAATGTTCAGAAATATTTACCTGCTTTAACTTATTATGTTTAAGTGCGTTCATCTTGTGACACGTTTAATTTGTTCACGCATGACATGTTGTCTTATATTTTTATTTTAGTTATGCATGAATGACTTTACGACAGATTCAAATCCAGCCGGAGCGATAAGATCAATTAAAAGTGAAATAAATAAATAAAAGAAACTGTAAACACAGGGACATTTCAAACGCTTATAAAAGGCCTTCATGATTATTGTTTATTTTTTAAGATGAAGCAGAAGTCAGTGATGTTTATGGCAAAATGTTCTTCATATTTATTCTGATTATTATTTACCCAAAAGACAGTGTTTTGGTATATTTTGTAAAAAGAACAAAAAAAAAACAAGCGGTAAAAATATAAGTTGTATTAATTGGTTATTTGAAGTAAATCGTTTTTCAGAAGAGAAATCGTCCTCACCTGTCTCACTCTCTTCTTAGAGCTTCCAACTCTGAAAATCCCCACCGTCTGCAGACCTGGGGACACCAAATGGTGCAACACCAAACAAACAGTCTCATCAAGTTCCACTCTTTAAAAAACAAAAGGAGAAGAAAAAGGAAAATAATACTTCCGTCCGTGTGACCATTTAATATGAAAGTGCATGAAACCAAACTTTTGGAGTTTGGGGACGCCGAATGGCGCGAGCGTAGCGGCGGCGGCGCCTCACCGTGGGACTCGATGTGGCTGCAGCACCTCTCCAGCACCCGGGGCACCTGCTTGTAGATGGGGTTGAGGCTCAGCTTGGTCTGCGTCCGGCCCTCCGACGAGCCGCCCGGCGACCTCATCAGCTCCAGCTCGGCCGGGTGAGAGAGCTGCAGCGCCTCCAGCAGGCGGGACTGACTCTCCACCAGGTCGGAGATGGAGTCCACCGACAGGCCGCCCTGCAGGGGGGAGTTTATTTTGAAAGAGCCGAATATATACGTAGATATGGAAGGGGGGAGTTTATTTTGAAAGGGCCGAATGCACGTAGCTATGCAAGCCCCATTTCTGACTGTAAAATATTTTTTACAAAATGAACATTTTGCTGTGATAATAAAAATACAAATATAATATTTTTTGCTTTTCTTCTTACTGTTATCTGCGCTTTATTGTATGGAAAATAACAGGGGGGAAAAACAGCGCCACTGAAGCGCATGCATACTTACTATCTCATAATTTCGACTTTCTATCTCATAATTTTGACTTACCATGGGGATATTTTTATTATCATGGATACATTTTCATCATTTTTTTTTTTTTACTGGCGGAAATGGGCTTCCATACAGGAAATGCACGAAAAACGAGGAGTAACTTTTCATAAGAAACCATACAAACTGTTGTATGATGATATATTGGAAGTACCAATACCATTTTGAAGTATATATACACTTCCACATTTTTACTTCTACTTCACTAAATTTCAGCAGGAACATATTGTAGTTTTTAATTCCACTTAATTTATTTGACAGCCGAAGTTATTCGGTAAAGAAATTATCTATATATTATAATAAATAAATTGAAGAACACACACTTGATAACTGCAGAGTGCTTGAATGCTGATGAAAGGATTTCAAATTTACAATGGCAGATTTTATACCTGCTTATGATTAATAAGTAAAGTTGAAAGCACTCCTCTACCTCCATCAATCCTCACCCAAAGTGAAGGAGGTCTGGCTCTGATCGGAGAGAAACTAAATATATTACAATAATTCAAAATGTCCTCCATCCATCTTGTTCCAGCCATTAATTTCAACCTTTACTCTCTCTTAGTGTGTCTGTCTGCACGGGACACGACGCAGAGACACCGCCGCCACAGCCAAGTGTGTGTGTGTGTGTGTGTGTGTGTGTGTGTGTGTGGTCAGACATGTAAACAGTGAGCTGCTACAGTGCAGACAGCTGTAAGAGGGTTGAGGAGGATGGGAGAACTCGTTATCTTCCTCCAGAAACACTTCTGTTCTCTGAAGAATCGCTCCAGAGAAATATTTATTTAAACTAGATTTTGTAATACTTGTTGTAAATGTCTTAAGTTTAGATTTTTTTCTTCTTAAAAAAATTAAAATAAAAAACAGCCTCTCGACAGCGTTGCCATAAATTCTGCCTTTAAATAGTTTATAATGTCTTTGCTAAGTATAGTTACTATTAATACAAAATATAATACATTATAAAGTATTATTGTGTGTGTGTGTGTGTGTGTGTGTGTGTGTGTGTGTGTGTGTGTGTGTGTGTGTGTGTACGTCAGCTGCACTTGATGGCCGGTTCGATTACTGAGCTGTAATGATGCTCTTTACGGGCTTAACATAACGACTGCTCCCAGATCAGCGCCGAGAGGATTACAGGGTGTGACGCCTCAAGCAGACATGATGAACACACACACACACACACACGCCCACACACCAAATACTTTGTGTTGTCCATCACAGTTCCACAAAACAGAATTTGTAAAACGATGACACACGGAGTTCGTGAGACGAGACGACCTCCGGAGTCCGGAGTTTGTCAAACGACCTCTGGATTTCGTGAGATGACCCCCGGAGTTCGTCAAACCACCTCTGGAGTTCGTCAAACCACCTCTGGAGTTCGTCAAACCACCTCTGGAGTTTGTCAAACCACCTCTGGAGTTTGTCAAACCACCTCTGGAGTTCGTCGAACGACCTCTGGAGTTCGTCAAACCACCCCTGAAGTTCGTGAGATGACCCCCGGAGTTCGTCAAACCACCTCTGGAGTTTGTCAAACCACCCCTGGAGTTCGTCAAACAACCCCCGGAGTTCGTCAAACCACCCCTGAAGTTCGTGAGATGACCCCCGGAGTTCGTCAAACCACCTCTGGAGTTTGTCAAACCACCTCTGGAGTTCGTCAAACAACCCCCGGAGTTCGTCAAACCACCCCTGAAGTTCGTGAGATGACCCCCGGAGTTCGTCAAACCACCTCTGGAGTTCGTCAAACAACCCCCGGAGTTCGTCAAACCACCCCCGGAGTTCGTCAAACCACCCCTGGAGTTAGTCAAGCAACCTCTGGAGTTCTTGAAACAACCCTTGAAGTTCGTGAAACGATCCCCGGCCTCATTTTCTAGCCAGATGTAACACCCATAATTAAGGTATTTGAGCCGCCTCACCCTCCTCTGTCCTCGCCCCGTGTTGTCCAGAAACGTGGGTGACAGCGGTTTGCTCTGGGTCCCAAAGAAGGGCGCCGGTGCCACGGAGTTGGCGGACGGCGAGCCAGGTCCTCCGCCTGCGATGGAGGAGGAGCCGACCAGCGGCTTGCTCCCGTTGAAGAACTGCCTCTTCTCGGCCCTGAAGAGCAGCACGCTGGCCTCCAGGTCCAGGCAGTCCCGCCGGCTCTCCTTCAGGGCGTCCTGCCGCAGCTTGTAGGCCCTGTCGTGGGCGATGACCTGGGACAGCGGGATGCCGAACGCCTTGGGGTTCGATTCTGGTGGAGGGGAGGACGGGAAAGACGAGTTAGCTCAACATTTAGAAGGCACACAGGGAATCGAGAACTCCAAGTTGAACGGTAGAAATAACAACGGTAGAAATAACGGTAGCGTTAACGGTAGAAATAACGATAGAAGTAACGGTAGAAATAACGGTAGAAGTAACGGGAGAAATAACGGTAGAAATAACAGTAGAAATAATAACAGTAGAAATGACGGTAGAAATAACAGTAGCAATAACGGTAGAAATAACGGTAGAAATAAGTAATTTAGCTGCACAAATCTTTGTGTTCAGTACGTTGCACATTATTTGACTTGGTGAAAGATGCATAACAATGAACAAAACATTTAAATAAATACATAATACAATTACAAAAATATATTAAAAAATATATTAAAAAAAAGAATTAAAAAATATTACTACTATATATATATATATATATATATATATATATATATATATATATATATATATATATATATATTTTTTTTTTTATTAGAAAATGATCAAATTCAAATATAAAAAAAAATATATTTCACTCAGGGTGTACATCTTTCTACAACATCTATGATAGATCTGAATGTTAATGCAAACATGAAGGCTTTAGAAATCCTGGAAACTAAATCCAATTCCAGCGATTCTTCAAAATTGAAAAGCGCACGGTAAATTATCAAGAGATGTTTTGAAGTATTTCAGTTCCCAGTATAAAGAGGTTAACAGGGCATCATGCTTAATTTGACATTCCAGAGAGCTGTGATTGCAAACTTTCGATTCATCTGATTCATTTGGTGTTATAACAACTCAAAACTGTGCACTTTTTTTTGTGCAGAATTGTGCGTCTGCAATACCAAAAAATGTCTGGTGTTGGCTCACGGGAGAGAGACATTACATCTGTAATGGAAAAACAAACGTGTTCCTCTTTCTTTAATTAAGGACATTTAACAGCTGAGCAAAGCTTTCAAACCTCCTACGTGTTTGTCTGCCTCATAAAACAGTTCTGCAGGTAAATTAATCTTGTCTGGACACGGCGATGTTGTAAATCCGCCGTTGGAGAACTGGAACTGGCAGTCCTGACTTTTATTTAGAGAGCGCATTCCTTTCGGCTGATCGCATCTGGACTCCAAACAGGAAGAGGCTTTGTCTTTAAACTTCAGAGGGTGCAACGAAATAATGGAACTTCAAAAAAGAACAATCTTGACATTTGACATAATGGTGTTGGAGAACAGCTCGTGCGTCTCAGTCGCCACACGGGAGAGAGATTGGAGTTCAAGTAGTCGAGCGGTGTAAGAATAGACGGAGTGGAGGAGAGCGAGCAGGTGAGAGGGGGATGAACAGGTAATCCTGTCAGAGGCCACAAACCAGACAAACTCGCACTCAGACCGATACCGGCTGCCGTCATCCTGGAGTCAGCTGCTCGGCCGCTAAAGCTAAAGCTGCGTCACATGACCACGACGGCGGAGCAAAGACTCCGATCTGGCACAAGATCCCGTTAGAGGACCTTGTGGGAGTCCAGGACACCGACAACAGAAACCGTGGCTTTGGATTAAAGAGCGACGGAGCAGCCGAACAAATTAAGAGAGTCGATTCGATGTTATGGAACAAATTATCTCCATCTATGCTTTAAGCTGTCCGGGCATTTCCATGTTTTTGAGCAAGAGAAAGCAGCACATCATCTGCAAAAAGTTGGCACACTGCCGACTCAAAAGTTTGTGAAACGACACTCGATAGAAGCAAGGAAATTAAAAACAAAAGATGAACAATTATTTTGGGGGGTGTAATACAACTTAAAAGCCCTATGAGTCAAAATTCAAACACAAAAAGTCAACGTTCAGTCAATTCCCAAGTGACGTACTGGGTAATATTTCAACTATATCCTTGCATGGTAATTAGAGTTCGGTTAAGGTAAGGCAGTGGTTCTCAAATGTTTTTTGTCACGGCCCACTTTGGAAGAAGCCCCACCTGTAATACCTCCACACCCCACTAGAGGGTCGCGCCCCACAGTTTGAGAACCACTGAGTAAGGTAACATTTGTGTAAAAAAAATCCAACAGGGATTTGGACCTTTCGAGGTATTAAGGTCTAAACGTCTGTGTGGAATGAGAACATTGGGGTGGAAATAACCAGCTTTCCAGGAAACAGAACACTACAAATACGGCGTTGCTGTTCTCTTTCCTCCAGCTGGAGAATAAATAAATTCTTCAAGGAGGCTGTTTCCCAGTCTGATTGTCTCGTTAACGCATGCCGCCGATAAGTCCCGCCCACATCGGGAAACACGGCAAAAACATCACTGGTGCAATCACATTTTAGGACCCGAACGCAGGTCTGCTGGTTGACAGTCCTGTATTGGTAAGCCCCGCCCACCCCACGAACAGAGAGATTTGAACATTTCCTGTAGTGGTTCTCAAACTGTGGGGCGCGGAGGTATTACATGTGGGGCGAGGAGGCGATTCTTTTTTCTTGAATAATTTTTTGGGAATACATTTTTTAGAATCCTTTATTAATCCCAGAGTGGGGGAATTATTCACACATATCTTAACTCATTTTGTTTTGTTTGGCACAGTTGAATGTTATTGTTATTATCTTATAGTCAGTGCAAAACAGGTTAATTTCAGCCACAATAGGCCATTTTTTTGGCCAATATTAGTTACATGTTTTGCACAGACAGAACTTTATTTGAATTGTTCTGACACAGTGATTGCATGTGTTATTAGTTTTTGTCTGATGGAGCGATCTGGTTTACTTGAGAATGATTTCAATCTTCTTTATTCTATTATTTGAAAAAGCACGGATGGAAAAGTCACCAAAAAATGTGGGCCATTTTGTTGAACATTTTTCTTCCTCCAAAGTGGGGCGTGACAGAAAAAGTTTGAGAACCACAGCTGAAAACCAACATTAAAGGCTATTTTACACTGATTCTGCATATTTTAATGAACATTAATCCTGCTCGTCGCTCGTGAAGGAAGAATCTCACACTTCATTAGGATGGACACGTCGTCTTGAAGCCATCCTGCGTAAACCGGGACGTGTCAAACAAACACGGCGCCCCCCGCCAACAGGAATGAGCTCATCCCTTTAATGAGACGTTCCTGTACTTTACGGCGAGCTCGTGCTCATTGCTCAGCGTTGACGTCGGCTTCGCAGGAACAGCCGGTTGGCATCCAGTGAGGCGGCTACAGCGGCGTCAGCTGCTCGGGCCGAAGGTGTTCAAAGTAAATAATAATGCCTTAAAATAAACACTTGAGGGAATTAATAGTTGGCTAATGGCGGCTTGGAAGTCTTTGGACACTACACGCAGTCAGTCCACCGGGCTGATGGGGCGTTCAGGCGACCGAGAGATCCTCGGCTTTCTGCACGTTTCTGGGATTTGGGTTTTTAAAATCAACACGAAAAAAGAGTTTGAATTCACAATTAATAGTTGTTTTAACATGATTTTTGACTGGTTTTGTCATATTTTTCAAGCAGTGGTGTCTCTGGTTGCAACATCTTACGGGACAAACCTTTTTAGTTTTTAACTTTTCTTCGTACGAGGCAGGTTTGAAACGTGTAAGAACATAAAAATTTATATTTTACTATGTTTAAACATAGAAACATCGGGCGGACCGGCTCAAGTAATGTACCCCAAACACTAATGATTTTAGCAATATATATATATATATATATATATATATATATATATATATATATATATATATATATACGGAGGTGATATATTCAGTTAATCATCAATTTTCATTTTTGTTGTGTTAAATAAAAATAAAAAAGGAAATAATTAAGAAAACAACATTTGTATCTATATACTTGTTTGTTCATAAATACATTTTTCTGAGTCAATACTTGACTGTTTGTTGGCTAAACATTTCAAATAAAAGGGATTTTTAAACCTTAAAAAAATAATAAAGGGATTTTCCAAGTTGAGGATTTTATTCTATACCTGAAAAAAGAAAATTCCTGAAAAGAATAAATCTTTCAAATTACAAAGTAGACATAATACAAAAATAAAATGTACATAAAAAATACATTTTGACATTTTGAATAAATATCTACAGTATTATTTGTTGATTTAAATCATTTATATGTTTGACTTCTTCTGATAATCTTTCACTTTCTTTTGTAAATACTAGGGGTGGGAATCACCAGAGGTCCCACAATACGATATTATCACGATACTTAAGTCCCGATACAATATCATCACGATACTGCGATATTATCACGATACTGCGATATATTGAGTATTACGATATATTACCTTTTTTTCAATCGCAGATTGACCCAGGACCTCTGATGACCTCACCAGAAAACAACACAGTACCATATAGTGGTAAAAAGCATTTGATTTTATTATACTAGGACCAAAAAGTTTATAATTGATTAAATAAAAGATTGATAATTGGCTTCCGTGTATCAATACAATATCACCACGCAAAATACCGCGATACTATGCTGAATCGAGTTTTCCCCCCTCCCCTAGTAAATACACGTTTTGGGTTCCATAACCTGAGTTGGGGAATTTGGACTCATTAGCTCTTCATTTATTATTTAAAAAAAAATTACATTATTTATATAATCACGAAATTCCCTCAGAAGGCCTTCAAATCTATACAACATCCTCTGTCCTTGGACCCTCGCATTGGATTTGGAAAAATTCCCCAAAACAAGCAGACGAGGGATTCCCTTTTAGCTGAAATAAATCAGGACTCTGATGAGACCCCTCGGGGTTCAAAGTAAAACAAACACTAAAAACCCAGACAGGGAAGCGGATGTCTGGTAAAAAGGCTTATTGTTTGTCAATTTCACCGCTTTCATTCTTCAGTATTTCTGGTCCTGAGGTCATCGACTGTTCCTGGAAGACTGAAGGAGATATATTTATATATTTAGAGGGTGCTCAGTACTCGCTACTATTCCTCTGTCACCAGCAGCAGCAGCAGCTGCCTGCGCGATAACATCGGTCCTCGGGGCATTGAGCAAAGGGAATGTAAAAAACTGTGTTTATTTAACACAGGATGTCCTCTGTGTAAACCCTGTGAAGCACATACACCAACACAGAGGCATATATAGGAAGCTTAGTATAGCTCGACCTTTTCCTTAAAAAAATTACAATGTTTTTGCAATCAGTGTTGGATGCGTGACGCCGTTTACGTCTCTGGTGTCGACCTGTCAATCACCTTGTAGCCCCGCCCTAAAGCGTCCCCTGATTTATGGGATGTTTGACTCTAAATGACCATAATTTACTAAATGAACATCATGCTGTATTGAAGAAGACTTGAAACTACAGATTGAGACATAAACTCATGTTTACAATGTTTACTGAGGGAATACATCAAGAGAGAAGTAGAGTCATTTATATAGACTTCTATACAACCAGAGGAGTCTCCCCCTGGTGGTCAGGAGAGAGAATGCAGCTTTAACACATGAAGCACAGACTTCTATACAACCAGAGGAGTCACCCCCCTGGTGGTCAGGAGAGAGAATGCAGCTTTAACACATGAAGCACAGACTTCTATACAACCAGAGGAGTCACCCCCCTGGTGGTCAGGAGAGAGAATGCAGCTTTAACACATGAAGCATAGACTTCTTTACAACCAGAGGAGTCGCCCCATCCGCTGTGATGTTATGCAACAGGGAAGTTATTGCGTGTCCGCATCAAATCAAGGAAAACCACAAACAACATTGTGGCTTTTCCCATCACTCACATTGTCTCACTCATTATCATTCCTCTCACAATAACTCTACAGCCGCCATTTAATAATCCCGCTTCCTGTAATCCGCGACCTCCCGAGCCCTGAAGGCCACACGGTCGTGATCTGAGAAGTATCGGGGCAGCAGGATCGCTGCCAGGTCCCGATGTTCCGTGTTTTGATTAGCAGCGTTAGCTTCAGCTAAATCCTCCTGTGTAAGAGGCTGGAGGCGGGATTTAAGACCTGCGCAGACAGCCTGGGAATGTGTGTGTGCGTGTGTGTGTGTGTGTGTGTGTGTGTGTGTGTGTGTGTGTTTTGGCTCGTATCTCTGCACTGCCGAGATAATCACCTAAGAATAGAGAACATCTCTTCATGAGAGGTTGGAGTCACATTGATCACTGAGGCTTAGCGGGAGAGAGGAAGAGGAGGAGGAGGAAGAGTGGAAATGTGGCAAACTGAAAGCAGTTGAGGTGGCTGGAGGTGTTTACATGTGCTATTATCAATAATATGGCCGCCATAGAGACATTAAATGTGTTTTAATCACGTCATTTTTCACGCTTATGGACTTGCAAAGCAAGCAGGTGTATGAAGTATTCATGGAACCAATATTTGATGAACGCATCAACGTATGCATCTCCCAGATCACATTGTGGTTCAGTCTGGTCAGAGGCTCAGACCAGTGGATGACCAGTTAGTGCAGATTCTGCAGATGGCGAGCGAGCACAAAGGCGCCTATGCTCCTTGCATTATTCTTCAAAACACCAGAGAACGCACACACACAACACACTGTGAAGACGCAAGAAGACCACGAGTGTGAACGGCAAAACGCCTTAAACCAACCTCCATAGTACAGAGGAGGAATGTATTGCCTAAACCTGACTGTTGATGATTTTGTTGACTCAACCTAACTGTTGATGGTTTTGTTGACTCAACCTAACTGTTGGTGGTTTAGTTGCTTCAACCTAACTGTTGATGGTTTAGTTGACTCAACCTGACTGTTGATGGTTTAGTT
Source organism: Myoxocephalus aenaeus (assembly GCA_038501785.1). NCBI lineage: Eukaryota > Metazoa > Chordata > Actinopteri > Perciformes > Cottidae > Myoxocephalus > Myoxocephalus aenaeus. Next base: position 177,583 of record JBAMJR010000298.1, on the reverse strand, counting down.
GACTCAACCTAACTGTTGATGGTTTAGTTGACTCAACCTAACTGTCGGTGGTTTTATTGCCTAAACCTGACTGTTGGTGGTTTTGTTGCCTAAACTTAACTATTGATGGTTTTGTTGACTCAACCTTATTATTGATGGTTGTGTTGACTCAACCTAACTTTTGGTGGTTTTGTTGACTCAACTTAACTGTTGATGGTTTTGTTGGCTCAACTTGACTGTTGGTGGTTTTTATTGCCTAAACCTGACTGTTGATGGTTTTGTTGCCTCAACCTAACTTTTGATGGTTTTGTTGACTCAACCTAACTTTTGATGGTTTTGTTGACTCAACCTAACTGTTGATGGTTTTGTTGGCTCAACTTGACTGTTGGTGGTTTTTATTGCCTAAACCTGACTGTTGATGGTTTTGTTGCCTCAACCTAACTATTGATGGTTTTGTTGCCTCAACCTAACTTTTGGTGCTGTTGTTGCCTAAACCTAACTTTTGATGGTTTTGTTGACTCAACCTAACTTTTGATGGTTTTGTTGACTCAACCTAACTGTTGGTGGTTTTGTTGCCTGAATCTAACTGTTGATGGTTTTGTTACCAAAACCAAACTGTTGATGGTTTAGTGGCCTAAACCAAACTGTTGATGATTGTGTTGCCGAAACCTAACTGGTGGTGGTTTGGATGAAAAACAATTTAGCAAGTAATGAGATAAAACTGCCTTAGTGAGTTAATTCAAGACGTATCAAATCTGAGACATGAGCAGCCACAAATATTACAGTAACCAAAGTGTTTTTATGGTGACACAGCAGGACTGTGGAGGGCGTTTGTGTTGTCGTCAATCTGTTTATGTCGTAACAATGCAGGACGGACGCAGAGCCACAAAGAGTCCCTGAACGCTCCATCAGTCTGCAACCCTGAGCCACTTGTGCTTTATAAACACAGTATTTCAAGTATGCGAGCAGTGCATTAGCGGTGAAAGCCAGAGGACGTCACTGTAGCGATGCTTCACGCTCTGAAGGGGACATCGTGGTTTGATGACCATATTTACTGTAAGCAGTGTGTGGGCGGCGGGAGACAAACTGTTTTTATGTGAAACCACATGTGACAGTGTTTGTGTGATGGACTGACCTCGCTCTTTCTTTTCCTTTGAGAAGGAGTCGAACTTCCTGCGTAGGGACTTTCGTCGTTTGTGTATTTCTGAGAAAGAGAGAAAACAAAAGACACTGTGAACAAAGAACGTGTGAACAGAGAGAAGACTGTGTTGTGTTCAAGGACGTCTGTGTTTCATTCATTCAATACGTGTGCGTTTCCGTGAGAATCACAGCACAAAACGCTCATCTGTACACGAAATAAGCTCGTCTTTTATCGGCCCTAAAATAACTGAATACACTCCATCATCACTTCTTTCCCCTCAAAAACAAACACGCCCTCGTTGTGACCTTCCTCCCTTTCCTCGCCTCTTTCCCTTGTTATCTTTTCCTCCTGAACACTTGTACCTCGTCCTACGACAATGGAGCGGACCCTCAATAGAGCTGCTGGTTTGTTTGTTCATGACTTCACAGACATGTGTGGATGTGTGTTTTCACCAGTAAGCTACTGTAAAACGTACAGTTTTTTTTACTGTATCAAAAGACTACAGCAACCTACTGTCATCAAAGCATTCAGTAATTTGCTGTAATAAGTAAAAAGTGACAATATCTTACTGGCAGCAGTTTCACCAGCAAGATTCGGTACAATTTATAGGATCTCTACTGTATCGGAGAATTACGGTAAACTACTGTAATCTAAATGTACAGTAATGTGTCAGCAATAAAAGAAACACAACTGCTTTTGATATCATGGGAGGAAGCATTGTCTCCCAGAATGCATTGCACTTTTAGCAATATACAGTATAAGCAGTATTTCACCGTAAATTGAAGTGTTACAGTATGAAAGAAAACAAATCCACATTTTAAACACTTAAAGTACAACTGAAATCACTATTTGCACAGAAATCTATGTCCAAATTATTCTCAAATGTATTGTAAACAAATGTATTGTAAACAATTATGATGTATCTATGAAAAACAAAGCAAACTTTATCTCCTTAGAAGTCCAGGAGATGTGGTTAAAGAGCTGATTAGTAAACCTTTTCTTTTCTTCGACAAAGTATTGTTAGCTTTTACTTTCAGGAGACAAAAAAAGCGACTTATACAACTTACACAATTATTATATTTCATGCAAAGTTCTTACGAAAAACGTCTCTGTTATCTGAGCACAGACACAAGAGGACGACATGAAACCAAAAGATGTGAAAATAGAAACTTTCCCCTTCTGCATGTTGAGCTTTCCTGCAGTTTGTTCTCTAAATTCCTGCAGATCACGAGCCAAACATTGACATGAGTTACGGAGAGAACTCCGTGTGTGTGTTCTACACGGTGTGCGTTTCTGTTTTACGACCTCCTCGACCTCCGACGGCGTCCATGTAGTAGGAGCCATTGTTTGGGTTTCTCAAGCCGGTGTTTAGAAATCACTAATTCAACATCGGGGTCTTTTCCCTTTTAGGGAACGAGCGGAGTTCCCTGCATCGCAAATAAGAATATGCGGGACTCCCTTTGCTCGTTTCCCTCCTCATCGCATGGAAACACTAGAAAGTTAGATAGTATTTCTGTGTGTGTGTGTGTGTGTGTGTGTGTGTGTGTGTGTGTGTGTTCATGTCAGGATTAAAAGGGTCAATTTCCCATGACTACAGGAAATTAAAGTTTATTTCCAAAGCGCACGGCCCCTCCCTCACACACAAGCCACCTCCAGCTAAGGCTAATCCCTTGGCGTGTGCGTGTGTTTGTGCGTGTCTGTGTGTGTGTGTGTGTTTGTGCGTGTCTGTGTGTGTGTTTGTGCGTGCACATGCATGCACTCACATTGTATGATTACATAAAGCACTGAGACGAACACCGAGACGAACTTGAACCGATTTGTATAGTTTCCTGCGGTTATGAGTCATTATTTTTTGTCCTTGGCGGAAAGTTCCGGTAAAATGCATCATGTCCGGATCACAGATCAGGATGAATTTGGCACTTTTGGACGCAGTAACTGTAACTTAGGCTATGATGCACGCAAGGGTCATATTGTTTGAAGACGTGCGACAGTTGAAATGCGAGTTAATTAATTGCATGATTAATGATCTGAGAGAGATGTGATGCTGCTGATGTTAAGGGGACATTTTAGAATCGTTGGGTCTCATTAATGTGTTGTTTTAGATCATCCTTTGTTTGATCCTTTATGGAGGTTTTAGGTCGTTAAATGTATTCATGGTCACATCTGGTTTCAATCTGATCTGACATGTTGGTAACATGCCACCTTTCTCTTGTTCAAGACTACATCTCAAGCCAAACTATCAGGTACCGCAAGTCCTTCCTTCCTGCTGCTGTCAGGCTGCACAACCAGCTGAGCTCACAGTAGACCACAAACAAAATGAACACTTCAATCACTTTAACCACCTCAACTGTGCTATATAAATACATTTTATTCTGTCTGTATATATGATATTGTTATTGTGTATTCTTTATAGTTTTTATTACTGTTTTACTGTTTAATTTTAATACTTGGGTTAGGGTTAGGGCTCTTTACTATATGTGCACTTTACCCATTTGCTGCTGTAATCCTGCAAATGTCCCCACTGCTGGACTAATAAAGGAATTCTAATCTAATCTAAGATTTATGGTTTTATTATTAATGAATCCCTCAATTATTTTTTGTCCGACATCTTTAAATTGCTTGTTTAAAAAAAATCCAATCTACAGTCAAACATTTTCAATTTACAGCGATATAAGAAAGTAAAAAAAAGCCGGAAATAGTGGGAGAGAGAGAGAGGGAGAGAGTGGGAGAGAGAGAGAGGGAGAGAGGGGGAGAGAGAGAGAGAGAGAGAGAGAGAGAGAGAGAGAGAGAGAGAGAGAGAGAGAGAGAGAGAGAGGGGGGCATGAGAACCAACACCAAACCAAACATAAACACACCAAATAAGAGCAAATCTGTCCCACAACCGCTGACACGCTCCATAAAGAATCCCCCGGGTCCTGCCAACGAAACCAAACACGCTCGTGCACGGAGACGCACACATGCATGCACACGTGCACACGCTTACGGAGGAAGTACTCGGATCCTTGGCTTCAGTAAAAGTACTACAAATACTGGTACTATTTTACCTCTAAACTACTTACTACGGTGTTGTTTTTACAGTGCATATATGAACGTGCTAATTCATTTTCATATCATTTATAGCCGAATAAATGTCCTTTTTGTCTCTGTATTACACATTTATTCTGTGTATTCCCATTATGCATTCACTTGTTTATTAAGTTGCCCACATTTTCCCAGAATACTTCACATCCAGTGGAAACAGGCAGCGTGTGCCTGTTTCTTTTCTTGTATTTTTACGAGCTCTTTGTGGAGTTTACGTGCGTTGAAGGCATTGTTTTGGTAAGCTGGTGTTTACAAATAATTAATCCAGGCCAGGTATTTCTCCCAAACAGGGAACACATGGCGACAGCACAAACAGCCCAGATGTGGAGATATTTCGGGGACTTCTATTTGCCTGAATTTAAAAAGACAAAAGGAAAGACAAAGCAGGGATTTCATTGTCTTTTCCCATGAATCCCAGTGGGATTGAACCCCGACCTGATGGGAAAAAATGATAGAAAAAAAGATACCCCCCCCCCAAAAATGAAAATGAAGATAGTGAGAGAGGAAAATAGGAACATTTCCCGAAAGTGAGGAGAAGGCGAGTGGAGTCTCACAGGATGTAAGTTGCTCTGAGTCGCTTCAGAGGAGAATCATCTACTTACATTTATTCCTTTGAGACCGTTGTGAGGTTTTATTTATGCGGCTGCGTCAACTGATTTATGTCCCGTCACGACATGAGTTATAACAGGACCACCAGAGACAAGATGGTCTGGTTCTAGAGAGTTCTTCTTAAAGCTCCTCATTGGAGCCACCGGGTCAGATTCTGGTGAAACCAGATGACATCATGCAGCTTTACCAGAACCTCCTTCAGCTCAGACTCCAGCAGAGACCAGTCCACCGTGGACAGACCCAGAACCAGGATTGAGAGGATCACACTGCAGTAAAATGAGAGGTTTTCTAAAGGGACTGGTGCTTAGAGACACTACCTCATTAGTCCACAGGGGGCGCCAGAACCAACACAACATGAAAGTTCCTCGTAGTAACTTCAAGGATAATCCAACCTTCACCAATAAATTAGATCCGCCTGTAAGCATCTTCAGTGGAACCCAGGGCAACAAAAACATTCCTGAGAAACATCATTAAACTTATTGCTTTGGATACTTTGCAATAACTGGATGTTACCTGGAGAGACTTTAGAAAGGAAATGAATCTAGAACAAGGGGGAGGGGGGGGGTGGACTAGATATTGAAAAGAAAAGGACATATTTTCACGGAAATCGTGAGAAATTCAAAGTGATTCTTAAATGTGATTGTAATCTGCAAAAAGGCTGAAGACTAAATGTGCAACAAGGACTCCGTTCACTGCCTTCTGGGACACTGAAGTCGTCTTGTGTGGTTTCCTCGCTTTTAGCCAACTCATATTATGTCTAAAAAATAACTCAAATGTATTTTGGCTGCAGTTCCCCTGCAGATTATTTGTTGTATCCACGGGAGGCCGAGAGCCAAAACCGAGGAGCCTTTTCAAAGCAGAAAAACAACATTGTTCTTTTTTTTCTTTGTTTTCAAGCGTTTTAAAAAAGGCCAGTTTTGGCTTTCAGACAGATCAGATATCTCACTCATTTTTTCCTCGGCACCATTATCCTTTCATCCTGACCGGCACTCAAAGTGACCGGCAGTATTTGAGATACGTAGAAGAATGAACAAACCGTGCAGCACCCGTTGCCCTTTTTTTGAGCCGGATTGCCGACAGATGACGAGAATGTTTTCTTTCGTTCACCAGATTGACGTAGGACTCGTCCTCATTTCTGAGATTCACTGGCGGACTCTTTTGGCTCCCTCAAGGACGGTTCAACCTCGGTCACTCTTACCGCCAGAAAACATCGGCAGTCCATCGAGAAGCATCGAGCGGTCGGGACTCATCGTTCCTCCACAATGTGAGAAATCACAAGCTTTTGCATTTCCCCTCTTGACCTTTTTTAAGATTGATCCAAATTCATTTTGAGATGATGCGAAAGTCCTGAGACACGCTCGTGTGCTCCAAAATCCAATGTTTCAAGAAAGTAATTGGTGAAATCTTTTATTCACAAACTAGACACGAACATACAGAATACTTATATTATATGTTGAGGGCTTTTATTGTGAAAGGTAAGAACAGAAGGAGTGGACCTGGTCCGAGTTGCCTTCGTCGAGGTTGAAAAGAGTAATAAAGTTAGTTTGAACTACAGACCCTCCAAGCAATTTGTTACAACTCAACCCATTTGGCACAACATGATTGGCCGATGACTTTTCTCATGGTGCAAAAGCTCAGAGGTAATATTCAATGTGTGTGAAAATACTCATGACAAAAACAAGAAAAATATATTGATGTGTAAAGGACATTACCAAACTTGTTTCTTGCATTGATGAGCAAACTAACTTTGAAAGAAATATCAGCTTTCTTTCAAAGAGTTAGATGAGAAGATGTCTCTAAATGTGAAGCTACAGCTGGTAGCTAGTTAGCTTAGCGTAGCATAAATACTTGAAACTGGGGGAAACAGCTAGCTAGTTAATTTAAAAGGGGAGGAATCCACCTCCACGCATCTCTGAAGCTCACCAAATAACACAAAATGTCTTGTTTGTTTGATCCGTTTGTAAACAGAACAAATAAACACAGTGAGTTGTGCATTTTTTTAAAAAGGCGGGAAAACTCATCCAGCTCATAATAAACCCTGTGAAACCACTAATTATTGTTTCTACATAGTAAATCATATTTGAGGAGCTTTAAGAGTTGCTGGTAGGTTTAATTAAATTATTATTTGTTTTACTTTAGACAGATACAGGCTAGATGTTTCCCTCTGCTCCCAGTCTTTATGCTAAGCTAATTGAGTCCCAGCCCTAGCATACAGGAAAGACAGAAGTTCAAATAAAAAATAATAATAACTAGTCTGAGCACAGGAAGAGGAAGCGCTTGTCGTACCTCTCGGGATGCTGATCTTGAAGTCCAGGTCTCTCTCCTCCAGGTGGTACAGCGCCACTTCCTGTAGCCGGGCTCTTTCCAGCTCCGACAGGCTCTGGATCGGCACCGGCTGCAACCGCACACTCTGACCCAACATGGTCGCCCACGTGTGGTCCCCCTGCAGCCAGGAGAGACACAATTAAATTAAATAAAAATAAAAAAGGTCCTTAATTTAACCCAAAGCTTTGGGGAGGAAGTGGAAATCTCTAAATATTGTAATCAGTGAACGTTACCAATAGACCATCAGGTTTTAGCTTAAACATCCGAGCTAACATGTTGAAATTTAATTTATTGTTATTACAATCTGTTTATTTTTACTTAGTTAGTAGCCATCTTTGTCTGTAATGCTAATTTAAGTCTCTTTCTCTACAGCCACATATTTATTATAAAAAAGAGTGAAATTCCACAGATTCAACACAATCAGCTTCGTCTATATAAATATTTCACTGATCAAAGCAATAAAAACACGGAGCAGGATTTTAAATCCTGCTCCGTCAGATTCAATTATAGACGCTTCAGATGTTGGAGGTCTGAAAAGTCTACATACGAGTAAATATTTTGAAGGATATTCCACCTTTGTTCCTTGATGATGGATTTCATATTTTATTGTATAAAAGGTAACAAATTAGTTCATTAATATGATATATTAGTTTACAGTCAATTACAATCCCTCCTCTGCAGTAAAAGGCTTTACTTTGTAGAAAATATAAATACTACCACTGTGCCTACTATTACTTCTAATACTGCTACAAATACCAATACTTATTGTAATGCTACTACAAATAATACTATAATATTGCTACTACTAATATGACTAATACTAATAATACCAATACTTATATATAATAATAACAGCAGTATTAGCAGTATACTATTATTACTACTAATACTGCTATTGTTGTAGTTGTTTGTTGTTATTATTATTATTAGATATAATAATTATTAGATAAATCATAAATAAGTCTATTAGTCAAATGCCATTTCTCAAACCTATCTTAAAATGGGAGATTTGCAGCATTTCCTTTTACTAATGTTAATAATATATTAGTAATATAATATATTAGTAATAATAATGTTGAGGTTTGGACTAAATTGACATTAATCGATTAATGTATAAAATCAGCAGATTAACCACCACAACAATAAAATCATACTTATACAACACGAGTAACAACCTCATGATATGGAATATAATACCGCAGCAGGACCGTGACATTGTGGTTTTAGTCCGAATACTGAAACCCGGCGCTGATGGAGGGAGAAGGACAGACAGGAAGTAGTAAAGAGGACCAGGAGAAACCCTACGAGAGGCTCAGAGACGGGAAAGCTAACAAGAACCAGACGACGCAGCTCCATCTCAACCCTTCAGACACAGATGTGTTTTCACTTTAGTTTGTGTTTGAGAGTTTAAACCCGCCGAGAAACCGTGAAAGCACGGAGGCCGAGGAATGTCACAAGGGAGTCAATCAGAGAGGAACAGGGAGACGGTGCTCTTTTCCTTCCTTACTTCCTTTCCTATGTTTTCCTTTTTCTTTTTCCTTTGTTCTTTTTCCTTTTTATCCTTCATCTTTTCCTTCTTTCATTCCTTTTTCCATTCCTTTCGGTTTCCTGCCCTTCTTTCTTTTCTTTCTTTATATCTCTTTCATCCTTCCTCCCCTACCTCCTTCCTTTCCTTCCTTTCCTTCTCTTTTCATCCCTGCCTTCCTTCCCTTTTCGTTCCTTTTATTTTCTCTCTTCCCTCCTTCCTCTTTTACTTCCTTCCTCCTCCTCCTTCCTCCCTTCAAAAAGTAAAAAAGGTCAAAGTGCTTTATTCCTTTGTTCTCTTTTCTTTTCATCCCCTCATTCCATCTTTTTCTTCCTTCCCTTTTCCATTCCTTCCTTCCTTTCATTACTTCCCTCCTTCCTGTTTTATTTCCTCCCTCCTCTCTCCCTCATTCCTTCCTCTTTTGCATCATTCCTCCCACTTCCAGTTCTCCTTTTCCTCATCCCTCCCCATTTATTTTCCTTCAATCCTTCCCTGTTCCTTTTCTAATCCCTTCATTACTTTTGGTCTCCTCCTTCCTTCCTTCCTTCCTTTCATTGTATCCCTTCCCTCCTTCCTCTTGTACTTCCTCCCTCCTCTCTCTTCATTCCTCCCCCTCTTCCTTTCCCATCTATTTTCCTTCCATCCTTCTCTGTCCCTTTTCAAATCCCTTTTCCTTCCTTCTGTTTTCTCCTCACATTCCTTTCAATTTCTCATGACACAGTTTTTGGTAATTTAACTAAACATTGGACAAATGGTGGACCTACATGAAAATAATTGGATCTCTAAAGTCCTGAGGATTCTCTGGAATCCATTCATATCACAGTTGTGTTTTTTCCTCCCCAGAAGATATGTAATATCTCCTTAAAGCATTGAGAGAGCTCCTACCTCCTACCTTTAGATGACGCGTCACACATACCGCTCATGCCTTTGGGTTTTATAAATCCCTCTTTTGTAAACACTTGTCCTCGAGCCTCATCTTGACCTTTAAAGCAGCGAGACTTAAACACGGTGACCTTTCACAGCGGTTTGCAGTGACAGCCTCCCTCTGTGTGGGTCTGTATACATTATCACACTTCCACATGTGCCTCACGTCCCTCAGCGGACCTCGGCGCGGTGTGATCGGAGTAAATTGCCGTCGGGGAAACCAGACCGGTCGACCGCGGCTCGGTGGAGAACAACGCTACGAGAACGTCGGTTTACCGCCTCAAATGTCAAAGGAAAGAAGCGACATTTAGGATGAAGTGTCATGATGATACGCACGTTTTTGTGTCGAGCAAAAATAAAACAGTCGCCTCAAGAGGGGGTTGCAAGATGGGGGTCATCCCTATACGTCTCTTGATGTAAACCAGTGGTTCTCAAACTTTTTAGTTCATGCCCCAACAAAAAGCCGATATCCGTAAGATAGGCTTTTCTGCTGTTTTAGTTTTGGCAAAACGCCAATAATCAAGATTAATAAAGGATAATTAAAAAGAGAAGAAAGAAAAAAAAAGAAAAAAAACACCTGTAATACCTCCGCGCCCCACTAGAGGGTCGCGCCCCACAGTTTGAGAACCACTGATGTAAACGTACATTGTAAGAGATCCGTGAGGGCGATCTTCGCAGTTTCGATTGGAAAATAGCGAAATAGAGAAGGAGCTTTGAAATGCAGTCTGAATGGTTGCCAATGCGAAGATGTGAATGTCTGAAGTCAAGGGAAGAGTCTGCACCACACAGTTAAAGGGTTTCAGGGAGTCCAACGTCAACAGGTTTGATCCAGTTTTGTTGCCGTTAAACTCGGCCGCCCCATTTACTTCAAATCATCCAGACTTTTCTCTGTTTTTTCTTCTTTTTTTTTTTATTCCTTGTACTCAACGTTTCCTTCAGGAATTCAAGGCGACACAAGCGGTCATTGTGTCGAGTCGCTCCGATACGCCGGATTCCCGTCGCTCATGTGCAGATTAACGTGTCCGGGGAATGTTTTGCTTCTTTTGTTTTGTTCAATTTTGCGGTGAACATATGAAACCAAAACTGGGAAATGCAATGAAGTGGTTAGCAGCGTAAAGGTGTTGATTAATATCAAAGAAAAACGACAAAGAAGACCTAAAAAGATTAAACTCAAGGACAAACCACCAGAGACGTGTTGCAGGTTTTGACCACTTTGAGAAGGTCACATAAAGTTGGTGGCCATCTTGCCAGAGAGTCAACAGTTGAAGCTCCTTTTGGGGGATTGTTCTGTCCAACTGTGGCTTCAGTTAAAAGAAACCATTCAAACTAATGGAAACCATTCAAACCACACGACAGACGAACCATACAGGAAGACAGAGAAGAGGACAATGAACCACAACTGAATAGAAGTCTACCATTACTAGACCATGTGAGAGGTTCATCGGCCATCTTTATGGTAAAACTACCAAACAAGAGGAGAACTGGATGGACCATTCATAAATATATGAAGACCATTTGTTAAAGTTACAGTAAACACAGGAAGCAGTTCAATGATATTGTTCCAATCAGGGACTCAACGTACGAGGCAGCACCTGCTGAAACGTTCGTATTCCTGCACATTTCTGCAGCTTTTAATGAAGCAAAAATGTTCGCTAAAAGGCCCAAAAAAACGTGTGTTTGTTTACACAAGATGTGTGTGTGTGTGTGTGTGTGTGTGTGTGTGTTTCTACCTTTCGCATGATGAAGTGATAAAGTAAAAGCAATGTGCTCTGATAGCTAACAGATGCTTCACTTTCTTTCATTTTTTTTTTTTACCTTTCCCTCTTTTCTCCACCACCAGACCCCCCCCCCCCCCCCCCTCATGTACAATGGTCTCTCCCGTGCTCTCTCCATCATCGACCCCGTTCTTTCATCCTGCCCTCTCCTCTCGGCGAGAACGGATCAAACGAGACAGAGATTGATACGCCGGCTCGTTCGCCTTCATTAGCTGGAGGCCGGAGAGGTGTTTTCATTTCTCCCAAATTACTGGAAAACTTAAACTGTTGCCGTTGACGTTAACAAAATAAATACACTTTGTGGGGAACATGTAGCATTCCTTCCTAACTGGATCCTCACAGTGTGTCTTCATCGTAGAGAGGAACAATACATCATGCAGAGAACTAAACTTCTCATCTAGTTTATGTTTGCTTTGTGTGGTATTTTAGATCCAGCAGGGAGAACATGTATGATTTGATCCACACTCAGTCCATCATGTAAGACCAATAATAGAGTTTAAGTACTTGCAGAGAGGTTTGTGGATGTTTTGAAGCCTTGAGTTCAACGATTTGTCCGTCGCCATCTTGGCTTTTTTTGCAACCGATAAACAGAAGTGACCATATTTGTAAAGACGTAAAGGCGGCGTATACGTCTCTGGTGTCGACCTGTCAATCACCTTGTAGTCCCGCCCCTAAAGCGTCCCCTGCTTTATGGTCTGTTTGACTCTAAATGACCATAATTTACTAAATGAACATCATGCTGTATTGAAGAAGACTTGAAACTAGAGATTGAGACATAAACTCATGTTTACAATGTTTACTGAGGGAATACATCAAGAGAGAAGTAGAGTCATTTATATAGACTTCTATACAACCAGAGGAGTCACCCCCTGGTGGTCAGTAGAGAGAATGCAGCTTTAACACATGAATACTTCTATACAACCAGAGGAGTCACCCCCTGGTGGTCAGGAGAGATAATGCAGCTTTAACACATGAAGCATAGACTTCTATACAACCAGAGGAGTCACCCCCTGGTGGTCAGGAGAGAGAATGCAGCTTTAACACATGAAGCATAGACTTCTATACAACCAGAGGAGTCACCCCCTGGTGGTCAGGAGAGATAATGCAGCTTTAACACATGAAGCATATACTTCTATACAACCAGAGGAGTCACCCCCTGGTGGTCAGGAGAGAGAATGCAGCTTTAACACATGAAGCATAGACTTCTATACAACCAGAGGAGTCGCCCCCTGGTGGTCAGTAGTTTATAAAAAGGTCATTGTTTGGAGTCATTTTAGGCCCTTAAGAGGCCGATATTGTTTGGTGTTATCCCGGCATAAGATGTACAATACATCTATATTGTACATGCAAAACATAAAAAAAGTGAATGAAACATTTATTACAACCTTATAAAATGTTTTTTTTTTAAACTATTACAACCACAGGATTGGTTGTAAGTATTTTGTAAAAAAATTCCAACTCAAAAGAAACTTTAAATTAAATTGTTCTCTCCGTTCTCCTTCATAACGCTTGGTGGGTCGTGTTCTCCGTGTGAATGGGTTCCCGGTTCTCCGTAGTACCTTCGTCTCCTCCCTGCAGCTCTTCGCCGCTTCGCTTGTGACGTACAATAAGTTGTCGGTCGGCTCTTTCTGCTCTGCATTAGACTAAAAATAAAGCACCGGTGCAGAAACTGTGACCTGCTTCTCTTTCACTCCCCATCACCAGAGCTCTCAGGTCGCGTGTGATATATATATAAGTACAAATGAATAATGCATAACGTGGTACATAGTTTCACCACAAAAACATGGCTCGAGATAAACTTTTACAGTTTAAACATTCAATTTAAAGCTTCTTTTCCCCCCAGTATTGCTGGTTAATAATGTGCTTGTTAGTGATTCTCTCTAATGAGGGAACATCGTCTTCACATCGTGTTCTCATCAGGAGACTCTCAGGAAAAAACATCACTGTGCATGAATTAGTATGCAAAGGTGCTTACTCAGTCACACACACACACACACACACACACACACACACACACACACACACACACACACACACACACACACACACACACACACACACACACACACACACACGTAAACAGACTGGAAGCACTAATAGGCCCCTTGGCTGCGCTAAAGACTTAAAGAAATATGTCTTCTGTCGACACAGCAGCCCCACTGTGTCAGTCCATGACTAAACTGGCATGGCTGACACACACACACACACACACACACACACACACACACACACACACACACACACACACACACACACACACACACACACACACACACACACACACACACACGCCTGGATTTCAACATCAGGTCAGTAGACAAATACTAATAGAAGTGGATTAGTGGGATGATGCCAAAAAAACCTGTTTATGTACGTGCAAGTGTGTGTGTGTGTGCGTGTGCGTGTGCGTGTGCGTGTGCGTGTGCGTGTGTGTGTGTGTGTGTGTGTGGCATTACAGTGTACGCTGCATAATGAAAACATTTAGGACTAAATTAGAAGATTAGTGGGACTTTCATTGGTTGTTTTTCTACATGTGGACTTCACACACATTCTACTTTTTGATGTAGAGATCCAAGAGTTATGAACAGCTTGACCTCATTTTGGGGAATTCATTTAATTAACCGTGCTCTTGTGTTTACTACAACAGAGTTTATGGTGTTTACAAAGTTGTGGACCTACAGAATCTTCTCAGACAAAAGATTTTAAAAGGCTTCTAGACTGCAGCGAGGCAAAAAAAGGGTTTTGACTCAAATTGTCCTAAAAAAAGGCTTTAAATACAAAGAGATTTAGCAGCGTATATCATACATGTCACTCAAGTATTCTCTCTCACACACACACACACACACACACACACACACACACAGTACCTGTATCGGGGTGTCACCGTCTCAATTAAAATCCCCTGCAGGTCTCTAAGCCCCGTTTATCCAGACTTCGTTCAGACACTCAAACGCATCTCTGAGCGCTGAGCCGAGTCGACCGGCAGCTCTGAGTCAAAGTGGCAAGTGAGGGAGGGAGGAAAGGAGGGAGGAAAGGAGGGAGGGTTGAGAAGGGAGGTAGATTAATCGAGGAGGAGGAGGAGGAGGAGCAAACTGACTTGACTTCCAGGAGCTGAGAACATAAACACACATCAGAGAGGGAGGAGAAAGGAGGGAGGGAGGAGAAAGGAGGGAGGGAGGAACAAGGTGGAGGATGAGGAGCGGGAGAATGAATTAAGGAGGGAGAGGAGGAGGTGAGGATGGATCATTAGGAGGAAGAAAGGGGAGAGAGGTGTCGAGAAAAAGGAGGCAAGAATGGAAGAGGAGGAGAGAAGGCCGTGAGGAAACGAGGGGTCAAGGAGGGAGAGGAAGAGAGGAGGGAGTAAAAAAAAGAGGTTGGGAAATGTAAAGCAGCAGATCAGGTAAGGAAGAGAGGGAAGGTGAGTAGGAGGTATAGGGAAGGAAAGAGAGGTCACGAAAAGGAGATATTAGAAGGTATATGGGAAGGTAGAAAAGAAAGAGCTAGGAAAGGAAGGAGGAGGTGAAAAATGAAATAAGACTGGAATTAAAGGAGGAAGGAAAAACAGGAGGAGGGAGAACATTAGAAAAGAAAGAAGTATTAGTGGGAAAAGTGAGGCAGAAAAAGGTTTAATGAAGGAAATAAAGAGGTCAAAAATGGGGAAGAAGGAGGTAGGGAAGGAAGGAAGGAAGGAAAGAAGGGAAGACAAGGCGCTAAAGGGGGAGTAGAGCGAAGGAGGTGGAAGGAAAGAAAATAGAGAGGTAAGGAGCAAGAAAATAAACTAATGCAGGAGACAAGGAGGTCAGAAGGGAATATAGGAAGCAAGAATAAGGAGGAAGGAAAGGAGAAGAGCAAGAAGAGGAGTTAAAATGGGAGAGGAGGTAGGAAGTAAGATAAAAAAAGGTAGCATAAACCATAAAAAAGAGGACTGAAAGATAAAAGAGGGAAAGGAAACGTTCCCTCTTGTCTTTCTGATCCATTTGTATGTTTTAGGAGGTAGGGAAGCAGATAAGGAAGAAAGGAAGGACACAAGGGACATATACAAGGTAAAACAGGGAGTTAGGAAGGAAAGAAGGAGACACAAGGGAGAATGGATGGAAAGATAGGAGTTAGGAAAGAAGGAGATGAAGAGGTAAAGTAGGAGGTAAAGAACAATAATGAGGAGAAGGAGGCAGGGGAGAGAAAGGGGGAAGGAGGGGAAGGAAGGAAGCTTAAACTAGGAAGGAAATGCAGGTAAAGAGTGGAAGGAGGAGGGAGATTTAAATGAGACATGAGGAAGGAGAGAAAGGGATAAGGAGTTGAAACAAAAGAGATGGGAAGGAAGAGAAGGAGGGATTAGAGAATGAAGGAGAGGAGGAAATGTGATTAAAACAACGGATAAAAGCTCTATAAGAAGGAGAAGAGGAAACACAAGACTGAGGGAGAAGATGTTTAATGGAGGAGGAAGAAGAGGAGGAGGAGGAGGAGGAGGAGCATCTCTCTCTCTCTCTCCTGAGTAACTAGTGAGTACATCCACCTTTTAAATTCCTTTTAAAGTTGCTTCTGACTCTCAACTCAACGGCCATTTAAATTTCTGTTCTGAACGTGAAACAGAAAAACAGACACAACAAATAACTCATGAATCCAAATTATCAATCGGAAAAAAAAAAATACAAAACCAAACGATGTATATATAAAATATATATATATATATATATATATATATATTACAAAAATAACTTTAAAGCAGAATTAATTGTTTTAATTATATTTTTCCCTGCATTACACTGGCCTGCAAAATGTAACTTGACGGAAACGTACCGACTCGAAAAGACACAAAAAAGACACAAAAAACTAAAGAATATACAAAATTACAGACACAACGCGACAAAAAGCAGACAACAACGCTACTCCAAAGAAACACAAAAAGAATTACAAAGACGTGAAAAGACAAAACAAATACCCAAAAAAAACAATGAGACTACAAAGAAACACGAATCACTACAAATAGAAACATTAAGACAAAAAAAAGACAAAATGACCACAAAGAGACAAAAGAACTACACAAAGACACACACAGAACTACACAAAGACACACACATAACTACACAAAGACACACACAGAACACAACTTCCTCCTCACCGAACCGTCCAGCAGCTCGTCTTCCTGGAAATGTGCTCATTACAGTAGAAATGGACTTGACCTTTGACCCCGAGGCCTTTTCCATTGATCTCATGGATATCACACGCCGGTCGTTGCGTGTGTGTGTGTGTGTGTGTGTGTGTGTGTTCCCATCATCTCTGATCCTCCTCACTTCCTGTGTGTGCCATACATTTCCAGGTCAAAAGGTCACGGGTGACATTAGATGTCCCTAAAACTGTGTGCTGACTCGGACTGTCCACTCAAAAACAGGATGGACGAGAACACACACACACACACACACACACACACACACACACACACACACACACACACACACACACACACACACACACACACACACACACACACACAGTTACATTGACTACACCGCCACCTGCAGTCCAAAAGTACAACTGCAAGAAAAACTAACTGATAAAGACTGTACTACAAAGTAAAAAGTAAAAAGTACAATATGTACCTCTGAGGTGTAATATATATATATATATATATATATATATATATATATATATATATATATATATATATATATATACATATATACACATATATATATATATATATATATATATATATATATATATATATATATACATATATACACATACACATATATATATATATATATATATATATATATATATATATATATATATATATATATATATATATATATATAGCAGCAATACACACCTTACAGAGTTACCAGCCCAGTAGTGAAGAGCCTACTTTAAGGACTCTTATTATCTGGATTGGCTTCATCTTCGGAGTGATCATTTATTTTGGATAATAAAAAAATACAAATAAAAGATACTTGGGCTCAAAGTGCACAATCAGTATCTGATTTCCTGTCATTAGTTCTTTTCTCTTTATGAGTCACAAAGTCCTTCTTTATGAGCAGATAGTCGGGAGCATCAAGAGGCCACGAGAGACACAGTTATATTATAAAAGAAGAGTCTGACTGTACAGGGACAAAGGATCAATAATGTCTGATACTATTTCCCCCAATCAGACAATATTTGTTACTTATAACAATTTCCAACCTTCTCATTGGAGCAGATGTTTCTATTCTCTATTTATTTATGTTCAATTAGAGTCAAAAAGAAATACGTTTAGGCTTTTAATCAACATAACAGTCCAGACGTTAGAATTAAATTGACTTTTGCACGTTCCATATTAATGTTAGTATAATTGAAAATGTAATATTTTAAATGTTTTACAATCTACACTATACAGTACTACAGTTTGGGTGATGTTTTATTCCAGTGTCTTTTTTAGGAGATTATCAACTGTAAATGAAAAATATAGATTATTAATATTATTATGATTTTCTTTATATAACATTTTTATCAACTGCTATCTTTCCTTTGTCGAGATGATTGTAGCTGGACGTGAAAGTTTAGAGAGATTTTAATCCAACTGAAACGTAATTTTTTTTAATATTTTCTCCCGGATTACGTCCAGGCATCAGATTTGTGTGGATGTCATAAAACACGGGACTTTCGTTTTAATTGACATCGGTAACTTAAAAAAGGTAATAATTGTACTTATTTCAAGCCAAACCGTGATGTTTTATTAAACCTGACCCGAGAAGCTTCGTTGCCCAAACGTAAACAAGTAACTTTGTGAAATGTTTCAATTTAAAAACATTAACCAAGTGTTTAAAACTCTCACTGTAATCTGGGAGAAAATAATGAATCAACCCCAAATGTAATAAAGCTATATAGTGTAATAAAAAAGTGAATTTGACAGACAGAGATCTTCTCTTCCCATTATGCCTCTGGTTTCTCTCCTCCACCACCAACAGCTTATTTGGGTCTCTCCCACTAGAATATCACCACATTGTATTTTCCAACCTTCCCATCATGCACTGGTGTCTCTTTCTCTCCCTCTCTCCCTCCAATTGTTTCCCCGAGGGGATTTTTGGGAAAAGGAGAAGCGGAAATGCCAACGCCGATAGAGGAAACAAGATTCTAGCGAGGATATCGATAACGGGTCGTTCTCTCTCTCCGTCTCTCTCTCCCTCTCTCTCCCTCTCTCTCTCTCTTCTCTAAACAGGACATTCACATCCACACCCATCATCATCATCATCATCATCACCACCATCACCGTCTGACAGCTTCCACCCTCCTCAAAAACATCCTCCCATCTTATGTTATACTCTGTGTTTTGCTGCTTTAGCGGCGAGTAAAGAGCAAGGATACGAAAGAGGAAAGAGGAAATTGTTGATTAAAGCACAACACAAACAGAGACAGAGTTAAGAGAGTTTAGACCAAGACCTTCAGGGCTTGAGACCAACTCAAGATCAAGACCAAGACCTTCAGGGTTTGAGACCAACTCAAGACCAAGACCTCAAGGGTTTGAGACCGAGTCAAGATCAAGTCAAGACCAAACCCTCAAGGGTTTAACCAAGTCAAGATCAGGACCTCAAGGGTTTGAGACCAACTCAAGACCAAGACCTCAAGGGTTTGAGACCGAGTCAAGATCAAGTCAAGACCAAACCCTCAAGGGTTTAACCAAGTCAAGATCAGGACCTCAAGGGTTTGAGACCAAGTCAAGATCTTCAGGGTTTGAGACCAAGTCAAGATCAAGACCAAGACCTTAAGGGTTTGAGACACAGTCAAGACCAATACCAAGTCAGGACCAAGACCTCAAGGGTTTCATACCAAGTCAAGACCAAGTCAGAACCAAGACCTTCAGGGGTTTAAACCAAGTCAAGATCAACCCAAATACCATAAGGGTTTTAGGCCAAGTCAAGATCAAGTCCTAAGGGTTTGAGACCCTTAAGAGTCAAGACCAAGTCAGGACCAAGACCTCAAGGGTTTGAGACCAAGTCAACAAGACCTTAAGAGTTTGATACCAAGCCAAGATCAAGACAGTAAGGGTATGAGACCAAGTCCAGAGATCAAGGGTTTAACCAAGTCAAGATCAAGACCTTCAGGGTTTGAGACCAGGTCAAGATCAAGAGCAAGACCTTAAGGGTTTGAAACCAAGTCAAGATCAAGACCTAAGGGTTTGAGACAAAGTCAAGACCAAGACCTTAGGGTTTTATACCAAGTCAGGACCAAGACCTTCAGGATTTTAGACCAAGTCAAGATCAAGACAAATACCATAAGGGTTTGAGACCCTTAGGAGTCAAGACAAAGTCAGGACCAATACCTCAAGGGTTTGAGACCAAGTCAACAACAAGACCTTAAGAGTTTGATACCAAGTCAAGACCAAGACCTTAAGGGTTTGAGAGCATATCAAGATCAAGACCTCAAGGGTTTGAGACCAAGTCAGGACCAAGACCTTACGGGTTTCAGAACAAGTCTTAGAGGGGATGAGACCGAGTCAAGGCCAAGACCAAGGCAGGTTAAGACAGAGTCAAGACCAAGACTTTGAGGTGTTGAGATCAAGTTAAATGTGATTGTTATCATCTGGGAGCCATGAAGGTCATATACAAAAACGTGGATCAATCGGTGCAGTAGCTGTGAAGATATTGCTCTGAATAAATAAAAACATATGGTGGAGGATTAGGGACCACATCCTCTGAGGAGTTTCAAAACCCGTATATTAAATTTAATTCCAATCCATGCGGCAGTTGTTGAGACATTTCAGTCATAAAACCCAAAATGCTGGCACTAGAAGAAAGGTCATAGGATCCCGAAGCCTTCAGGGAACCACGAAGGTCTGCGCAACTTTTCTAGGCAATCAATCTCAGCCCGACATTAAGGTTCCTAAAAAGCAGAGACGATTCTTTTCAAAAGGACTACAGGATCTTGTCCTCCCGGCCAATACTCACTTCCTGTTTCTATGATGACTTGCTCTTATCTTCCTTTGCTCGTTTCCTACCTCACTCCAAGTTCAAGATGTATCAGGACGGAAAAGAGAACATCTAAAACTTGTGTTCTCCACCTCCTGCAAGTCGTTGTTCCTAAAATCAAGTCTGCAAATTAAAAAAGAACAAAGTGAAGCTCTTATTTTGAAGATCACTTTGGGGAATATGGGGCGGGGAAATACTTCTTCAGCGTTTCATCCCAGAGAGAAAAGGGAACGCTTTCTTTTTGTGTTTTAATTCGAAATAATAATGCATGTCGAGTTCATCTCAGTCCTGCTAAGAAGAGTCTTTGTTCCTAAAATATGTCAAAAATCCTCTTTTTGGAATACACAGAATATACATTCAATGCAACAATGCACTCTACTTTAAAAAGACGCTGTTAAAACTCACAGACTGTTTACATGAAATATAGCCATTGAGTCATTTTATTGAGTAATACTCACCAGGGCCTAATAGAATAACAACAAAAGTAAAATACATTTAGCAAAAATAACTAACCTAAATGTGCATTATATTGAATATTAAGGGGACAGCTCAGGCAAAAATAATATAGTTTTTCATGCACTGATACTTCTTTAGATTTTGGTCTATTTCACTTTCAGTGGACATAAAATCCAAAAGTCACATTTAGATGTTGAATCTATCACTTTGTCTATCTGTGTCTGTGGATTTCTCCTAATTTTACCAAAAGTTAAGATAATGCTACATTTACGTACATATTTAAACATAAAATCTCAGAAAACATGTAATAATTTAAAAAAAAAGTATAGGTTTTCTTAATATTAATAGTTAAAGTAATCACCTGTGGAGATCCTCCAAAGTAATATTGCACATGAAATTAAAAGTATTACAATATTGAAATACTGTGAACAACATTTCTCATAAATTGTTACTCCCTTGTTCCCCATCGTCTTGTTTTTAATTACCATTAAGTACTTTAATTGTACCTGATTCATACAAAGAAGACACACTGTGATCTCTATTATGAAGTGTTTCCAATTTTTTTTTATTAACCATTATATAATATACCGTAAAAGTCGGGTTACAAGCCGCTTCTACCTCCGGTCAGTGTCCCCGCTGTAGCAAGCTAGGAGCAGCGCTAGCTAGCGCTGATGCTAGCTAGCGCTGATGCTGCTACTGCCCGCGTCCCCTCTGCCCAAGTCGGGTGTCGAGCCTGGTCCCGCTACCTTCGGTGGTTTTCGGGGAGCTAGCGGAAGTTAGCGGGGAAGTAACGGAGCGCTAGCAGGAGCCCCAGCTGGCTACAGCGGGGAGCTAACGGGGACACTGACCGAAGGTAGTAACGGCTCGTAACCCAACTTTTACGGTAAATATTAATGTATTGATGCTTTTTAATTCAATTCAATTCAGTTTATTTTATATAGCCCAACATCACAAATACAAGTTTGCCTCGGAGGGCTTTACAATCTGTACACATAACATCCCTGTCCCGGGACCTCACATCGGATCAGGAAAACCTTTTTAATGTCAGAGAGGACAGCCATCATTCCACCAGAGGACAGTTTCTGAACAGTCACCCTGAAAGTCAAAAAAGATAAAAGGACCCGCCGGCGTGGTGACAGCTCGGACCCCGCCGGCTTCGGGTCGCGACCCTCCATGTGAGGATGAGAGCGGCGGTGGATTCCTCTCCAGGGAAGAGAGACAGGAAATGTGGGAAAAATGCCAACTGGGCTTTTTGAAGCGTTATGGAACAACTGTCATGTGACACCTTCAAATTTATGGAACTCACGACTGTTTTTTTCATGTATGTTTTTGCTCGGAGGTGCAATCATTTCCCACAATGCATTTAGAGAATAACCTCTCCACCGCGTGTCTCAGAATAAACTCCGCCGCTTGTGTAATAACACTGAGTTGTATTAAGAAAGATTTCTTTTCTTTTTTTGGACAGATATCATTAACTTGAAATGACTGCGGCCGCTGCGAATCCTCTTATTAAAAGCAGAGTTCAGGGAGCAGCGTGAAGAGGGATTTAAACACACGAGGCCGCGGAGCGAGAGCAAATCATGTCGCACGTCAAAATGTATGAGAAACAGAACATTAAGCTTGATTCCTGCACTTAATTTGTGTTAAACCTTCATCAACCCGCGAAAAAACTGATCCTTTTTATTCTCTCGTTGGAGTTTAGCCTTTTAAAAATAGAATATAAATTTAAACATAGTGTCAAAATATGAATCCAAATCCAAATGTGTCTTAAAGCCGCAGACGTGGACTTTAATATGAATTACTTTATTTGCTCCAGCTGTCACTGCGTCCAGACGGTGGAACATGAGACGCATAATCTGCTCATAAATCAGGTTATTATTCTCCGAAAGATTGCGCCGCACCGGAGGAGAATCGACCAATCAGAGTCCAGGAGTCTCTTCACGCAGCTGTCAATCACGGCTGGAGAACGCCTCCCAAACCGTCTGTTTCTGAGATGTTTATTTATAGATTTATAGTTTATAGACACCCACTGTTATTATTATTAGTGACATTTCTGTTACTATTACCAATAAGGATTTTATTATCATTATTATAATATTAAAAATACTTCATTGCAAGTAGAACATGTCTAATTTAATTGTAGAATATGTAAATGAATATGTTTAATATCAACAGCAGCAAAAACAAAAAGTGGATACAATGTTATATATTGTATAAGCTTAAAGGATGAGACAAATAAACAACATTAACAATAATTAATGCAGAATACTTCCCTCTGAATATTAATCAAATTAATTTTGTGGATTTATTTTAAACACGAGCAGAAAAAAACGAGTGGGAACTTTATTTTTTAGAAAACTTTACTAAAACTGGAAGAAACGGTGTATTTGTTGGGGACTATTTGTTGCAGCTCAAATAAAAAAGTGAAGGAAAGGAATAAAATAAATGTACACCAAAACAAACTAAATTTAAAGTGACACGTCCAGAGTGAAGTTCACTGACAGTCGGTCAACAGGACTCCTGCAGCTGGAGGCGCTGTTATATAACTGATGGCAGATTACACGCTGTGTGTGAGGACACCCTGAAGGCACCGGCCCTTGTTGCCAAACCACTGCACCACACACACACACACCAGATGCACGGAAACCTTGAATGCACCGCCAGAGTGCAGCGAGAAGAGAACTGATTTGCTGCGTGAAATTATGGAAGCCTGGTGGAGATTTACGACGACGCAGCCGGGAATCGAACCCACGACCTCAGACCGCGACCACGACGCCCTGGACAGCAAACCCTGAGCGTGTGCCATCCCATTGAAACAAGACAATACAACTCAAATTTTTCAAAATCACATTTGCTCTATTATTTTTTAAATCAAAAACACTTAACATGAATATTTGTGTCCAATTCTAAAAAGCAAACGTTGACGTTTTGTCACTGCAGACAAAATATGAACCAAAACCCTCAGGAGACCAGCAGGAGACCGCCGATGGAGCCATAAACCTTCAGATTTACAACAGATGTATGAATTTCCTTCTTTTAAATTCCCTCTGAAGACTTTTCCAGGCAGCTGGAAGCAGAAAACTGAATCAAGTCAGAGATTGTTTTACAAAAAGACGGTTTGGTCGAGGTTCAATCCCCGAAATCCATTTGAACGCCACACGGGTGCTGAAAATACCCTGAACGCCACACGGGTGCTGAAAATACCCTGAACGCCACACGGGTGCTGAAAATACCCTGAATGCAACACAGGTGCTGAAAATACCCTGAACGCCACACGGGTGCTGAAAATACTGAACGCAACATGGGTGCTGAAAATACCCTGAACGCAACATGGGTGCTGAAAATACCCTGAATGCAACACGGGTGCTGAAAATACCCTGAATGCCACGCGGGTGCTGAAAATACCCTGAATGCCACACGGGTGCTGAAAATACCCTGAATGCCACACGGGTGCTGAAAATACCCTGAACGCAACATGGGTGCTGAAAATACCCTGAATGCAACACGGGTGCTGAAAATACCCTGAAGCCACGCGGGTGCTGAAAATACCCTGAATGCAACACGGGTGCTGAAAATACCCTGAATGCAACACGGGTGCTGAAAATACCCTGAATGCCACGCGGGTGCTGAAAATACCCTGAATGCCACACGGGTGCTGAAAATACCCTGAATGCCACACGGGTGCTGAAAATACCCTGAACGCAACATGGGTGCTGAAAATACCCTGAATGCAACACGGGTGCTGAAAATACCCTGAAGCCACGCGGGTGCTGAAAATACCCTGAATGCAACACGGGTGCTGAAAATACCCTGAATGCAACACGGGTGCTGAAAACACCCTGAACGCAACACGGGTGCTGAAAATACCCTGAATGCAACACGGGTGCTGAAAAGACCCTGAACGCCACGCGGGTGCTGAAAAGACCCTGTATGCAACACGGGTGCTGAAAATACCCTGAACGCCACACAGGTGCTGAAAACACCCTGAAGGCCACACGGGTGCTTCCAACTGCAACGTCAATAAATAAAAAATGTCTTCTCTTGCAGCTCAATATATAAAAAACACATTTATAATGAATATAATATATAATAATAATATAATGAAGTGCACAAAGTGAGTCCTATGAAAGACAGACATTCATTGTGCCACAAAATATTGAAGTCTTTCCCAAGAAAGTAAACTGATGAATAGTTTCATGGTTTCCACTTCATGCATTCACATTTATCTTCCCTGTTGAATAAATATGGCTCTCACTTTTAGGCGTATCATCCAAGATGTTACGCAACATCCTCACCGGCTGAAGGATGTTTCCACAGACGATCATTGGACTTAACAAACAAAACAAGAATGTGTTTAGTCAAATATCTCAAACAGCAGCAGCTCAGCCAGAAGCAGATTCCATGCAATCAAGTATAAAAATACTCCTGATGCATTTATGCCTTAAAAAATACTTGTGTTTAGAGTAAAAAATACTCCATGATCCATTTAGACAAAAAAAAAAATACTCCGAATGCAATTATGCCTTACAATAATCCTTCCTGGTGCATTTAGAGTTAAATAAAATATTCTTTCCTGATGCTTTTGGTGTTAAAAATACTACTTACTTATATATTTAGAGTTAAAAACACTCCTCCCTGATGCAATTATGCCTTAAAATACTCCTTCCTGATGTATTTAGAGTTAAAAAATACTCCTTATTCGCGCATTTATAAAAAAAAAATATAAAAAATAAACCGCAACTCGTCATTCCAGAAACAAAAAGTTAAATAAAATCATAAATTTTTTAAATTGGGAGTATTTTCTTTTGGAAAGTAGTTCCTGTTAAATCTGCAATCAACATCAGCTGAAACATGTGTTTAATTATTTTTTTGGAACATTTTAGTTAGCCTAATTAAATAATTAATCAGTCGTAGAAGACAATGATACAACTTTAATAACTACAATTACAGTCAAACTAAAACACCTGGATAAATGAAACTAAACCATAATATCGATGGTAAATGGAAATATTTTGGTAATTTGGCTGAACTGACCCTCTTTTCAGTTTGTCTTGTGGCTCTGAGGCCGACAAAGTGCAGTTCACTCTTCAGTCTAGAAAACCCTTCGCCTTCATCTTCACCTTCACCTTCATCAGCATCTTCCTCACCATCAGCATGCAAACATACACATATATAACTCAAAGAGCCGCTGCATCAGCTCCAAGAAGTTCAGACAGGGAGCTTTTTAATGTGCTTTGGAGAGGAAGACAGTTCCAGACTCACCAAAAGACAGACGAGGGGGAGACAGATGGGGTGATGAGAGAGAGAGAGAGAGAGAGAGAGATAGATAGAGAGAGAGAGAGAGAGAGAGAGAGAGAATCTGCTGAGAGCAAAACAAGAGATGACAGATGGGCAGATGCAGAAATAATAGTTTGAGAGAAAAGTGATGCAGCTGTCTGGTGATGTCTGAGAGGAAGGAAAGAGAGAGAGAGAGAGAGAGAGAGAGAGAGAGATGGCCAAGTGATACTCCAGTCCAAAGCAGACCTCTCTCAGATAAAAAGTACCACGATGAAGGTACTGGGTGGTACTTTCAGTGTCACCGTATATAATAATATATAATATATAGTATAGTATATATAATGTATGGTGTGTATTGCAGACTGATGCCACGGTGACATCATCCATGGACCAGGACACGGCACTGACTGTAAATAAGGAACCGTACGAATAAAAAGACATAAACCATCCAGCAGAATACAATAAACCATCAAATGAAAATATGGTTAATTATGGTATTAAATTATGGTATAAGTCAAGTTTTAAGGCAAATATGTGACATGACAAACGTGTTCTGGTTCCAGCAGCTTGTCTTGGCTTTGTGTGAAGATGTCAGGAAGCTGAACTCTCTACCTCACCACTCCCACATCTAGACTCTGCTGCTAAACTGTCTGACCGCTGCTATTAACGCACACGCACACTTAAATAGTTTCCAAATTTGTTTTTGCACTATGTTTATACGTTTCTGCACTATGTTATATGTTATATGTTGTCTATTTTATACTTTTAAATGTTGCACTATTCACTTTGTTTCTGCACTATGTTTATATGTTTATATGTTTATATGCTATATGTTGTCTAGTTTATATGTTTATATATTGTTTATATGTTATATGTTGTTTATATGTTTATATGTTATATATTGTCTAGTTTATATGTTTATATGTTATATGTTGTCTATTTTATACTTTTAAATGTTGCACTATTCACTTTGTTTCTGCACTATGTTTATATGTTTATATGCTATATGTTGTCTAGTTTATATGTTTATATGTTGTTTATATGTTATATGTTGTCTAGTTTATATGTTTATATGTTATATGTTGTTTATATGTTTATGTTATATGTTGTCTAGTTTATATGTTTATGTTATATGTTACTATTCACTTTATTTTCAGACAGTAGAGAAACATAATTTCAGGTCTTCTGTATGTTTGCACAATATGGAAGAAGTGACAAATAAAACTGACTTTGACTTTGACTTTGTGAGCAGATTGAAAACCAGAGGTGTCTAAGCTCGAGGAAACTGTGTCGGGGTTTCTCAGTATTTGTTTTTTGATTTATAGATTAAATGATTCGTCTGGTTGCCACGAAAAGCACCTTCCAAGTTCCTGTACTTTTAGCATTCTATTTAAACATGGAGAGCATGTGTTGCTCTGTTTTTGGTCTCCACCTCCTGTGAGAAACTTCTCTTTAGCCGCTAAACACTCCAGCTAACCGCTAACTATGTCTGTTTGCTGTTCGCTGCTGGGCCGGTGCTGTACAGTTTGGTTTTATGAGCGCTTTTTGT